>VZRI01008949.1:135875-371542 GCA_013397515.1 Upupa epops
AGAAGAACCTCCCTCGATCTGCTAAACACCCCCCTTCTGATCCCCCTCAGGATGCTGTTTGCCCTCTTGGCCACAAGAGGACGTTGCTTGCTCAGAGTCACCCTGCTGGCCACTAGGATTCCCCTGCTCCCTTTCTCCTCCACTGCTCTCCAACAGGTCCATAGGTAACAGCGTGCAGATTATTCACAGGGCCAGCAAAAACCCTTTCTGTTTTTCTAAGTCACTGTATTACTGGGACTTTCCCTAGAAATTGTCAGGTGTTTCCAGTGCAGAAGTCCCTACTCTTTTTTTGTTTTTTTTCCCCTATTTTCTCTTTATAATTTAATTTGTTTACTTTTGTTTGTACTGTTTGGTTTTTGCCATGCAAGATATTCTTCAGTAGCCCCTTCTCCATCTGCAGTCTTTTAGGCAGTCTTAAAGCTCTACTGCAGCCCACATGCTCTACAGGACATGCAGTTCATTTGTAGCCATGATGAAGCATCTCTCTAGGAAATTAGTTGGGAAGTAGATTCTTCTAGAAAATCTATTGTCTTTCTGCACAGCTTGGTAGGAACTTGTGTGCCAAAGGGAAAATAGATGGAACTGAATGAAGAAAAATACATACTGCATCACTGAAGCTGGAAACATGTAGCTTCAGGAAAAAAAGCCCACACAGTGGCCTCCAGAATCTAACCAAACCCATCAGATCCCGATAGATTTTTCAGTGCCTGTGCTCTATCTGTGCAGAAATCCCTGGGCTTTGCTATTGAAATTTCTGGTTAATTGGAGGAAAAGACTGTCTGTGTTGTTAATGTCTTTGTAACTAGCTGCTTCTCCTTGTAGTATTTAGTTGTCTGTGCAAAATTTTAGAAATGACTATAAAGAACAGAAGAGTAATGTCATGTGTGCGCCACTGCTTTGAATAAAAATGGGTTAGCAAAGAACAACATTGGTAAAATCAAAAGCGATGCTATTAATCAGCTGACCTGGCTGTTATTAATTCCAAGTCACTTGTGAACTGGATAATCTAAGCAATTATTAAAGCATGAATGTGAATTTAGCTAATGCCCTCATCCTCCACATCATTATCTTAGCCATAATCACCCTTTGGTCCTTGAATGTCTTTTTCATCCGAGTGCTGAAATTCTCAGCGTGATGCTTTCTTTAATGACTGTGAAAAGAGGCAAAATTTCTAGTTAGCATGGATCCTGTGTCTTGCAGTACTCCTCCTGAGCATTCGGAGATTTGATATAGTGCTCTTCAAAACGATGGATAAGCAATACATTTTGCAAGTTTGCACTGAAATATTTGAGGTCTAAAACTAGACTTGTAAATGTTTCGTGTAAGCTGTGGGGAAGGAACCCTTGCAAGCACAGATTTATTCTGTCAGGAAGTTGTTGAAGGCAGGTTGGATAAACTGCTGCCTCGCAGTGCCTGTCTTTCTCCACTGACTATAAACAAGTCTCCTGGCGTGGCTAAGGTTCAATGTCTGTTCTACTGGTTGAATCCCATCCTAGATTGCAAGTTGGGCTGTGTGAAGATGTTTTCTCATCCCTGACAGTCATTTATAAGCTGAACAAGGGACTTTGCAGTGCTCTCTTCTCTGTCCCTAGGACATTGGTGAGTTTTTCATGGAAGAGTCACTGGACTCTTCAGCAGTGCATTATCTGCTTTTATGCCTGCAAGCAAAATGCCAGGTTCAGTTCAGACTAATGAATTTATTTTAAGATTTAATTCTAGGATCACTCCTATTTCTTTCAATTTTAAAGGGTAAAATAAAACCCAAGCTGTTTCTATTTGCAGATAAGCAGCACCTTTATAATTCAGTTTTAGAATTGCTCTCTATATATGAGTATAAAGGGTGCTTGTGTGTGTGTACTTATTATTTTCATTATCATATTGATGCAGTTGTAACCATGCACCTTGTGAATAACAAAGAAGCTGTATCCTTCTAAATTTAATGGTAGGAATTAAGTAAAGTTTATGCGTTGCCATGTTTCCCTTAAAAATGCAGGGGAAAAGGAGAAACGTCTCAGTTCTATGCTTCTTGAACTAATAATAACAATGATTTAAGGCAACCTATGGTGTCTGTTACAGCATCATCAGCATCCCATCACTTTTATTGAAGTCCAAAGAAATACTATTGATGTGATTGCTAATCTCAAAAAACCAATGCACTTGGTCCCTGGACACGATCTGTGAAAACTTGCTTATTGACTTTAATTCTCTGTCTGCTTATGATTTAAGGCTGGCTGAGAATGACTGGGAAGGTCGTGGGTCAGCTTGTCACGGCATCAGATAGCTGTGACCCTTTTCCTTTTTTGATGGGTGTCTTGGCCCATATGAAAATACCTGTCTTTGGGACTCGGCTTGTCTTTTCTTTCTCGCTTAAATTAGGCCTGTTGGGAGATGCTTTTTTGCACTGTTTACAATGAACCTTGGCAGTGGTTCTACACACAACTCACCAAGTGTTGCTTTATGGAGAAGTTTTTGGGAATGAAACCAATAGTTTTTAAAACATTTCTGTTTGGGACCAAGGCATATTCCCTTAGGTGCACTTCTTGTTTGATATGTATCATGTCATCTGAGCAGAGAGGGCTTGGTATTTAGGAGAAGGCAAATTCAAATTTCACATTTCCATGTGCAAATATGCAAAGCAATCTGTCTGGCACTTCAGCCAAGATTTTACTTTTAGTTGTGTTAAGACTTCAGCAATGCAGCCACATAAACACACTGATATTTATCCTTCCTCAAACAAACTGAAAAGACTAAACACTTGAAATAAATAAGATGCAGGGAGTGATGACTTAAGGAGTTAGCTGCTCTCTTTAAATGGGCTGTTGATCTTCTGTGTGTGAGTGTTTAAATCAATATCACACCAGGGACTCCACATAAATTCCTGCCAACTGTCAGGGTCGTCAAGCGAGTAGCACCTGTTTGATTGTCAAGCTGTTCTGTCAAGGTGAATACATGGCAATGGTTCTATTTCCATCCCATTCTCTGTCCTCTGTTTTTACACGACAAGCTCTTCAGACATGTCCTGGTATCTAGCAGTGCTTGAATATAATTAATAAATCTAGAGAAGGATTGGGTAAGCTAGAAAAATAACATTAAGTCCATGGGTTTTATTTTTATATCTATACATGTGAATATAATATATACGTGTATATATATACACACATCTTTCTGAACTTGTGTTTCAATATTAATACAGTTTACTTGACAGAATGATGTACAGGACACCCATAGGATCGATGTTAATTTTATCTTGACTCTGTGCAACAGAAGACATGACTTAAGAAGGCAGCAATTTAGGAAGGCAACTTATTTGTGCTTGGTGATTGCTGTGGAGCATCAGATTGATATTTCAGAGTGTTAATTTTTCTGGCTAGCATAAAAAATGTTCAAATACATGGGCTGGAAATTATTCTTACTCATTAAAAACCAAACAAATCCAGTCATCAGCTCCGTGTTTTGTGATTTGCTAAGAGTTATACATTTGCTCTTGCTAACAAAATAGGGTTTCTGTGTAATTTATTGACCTAGGAGAGCTCAGCAGAGATCCAACACCTGGTTCTTCAATGAAGTCTTGCATTTCATCCAATTTTCCACCTGGGTTGAATAGAAGATATAAATCTACACTGGATAAATACCAAGCACTATTTTTGTGTGTGAGAGACTTTCAAATTCCATTGTAAGACTGCACAACAATCAAGCAGTAAAAATAATATTGGTTCACTGCATTGTACTGACAGCAGCAACGCTCCCCTCTAACTGTTCTGCCTCAGATTTCATTTGAGAAATATGCAAATTCAAAGTTGTTAAAGTAACTGATTGCAGAAATATGGAACCAGTAGCAGCCTGTTCTGGCTAAATTCCAGTTCAGGTAATTAAATTCCACCTACCTAAGTGCTCTTGTTGTATTTCTTCATTTTCACTTATATTACAGATATTTATTTGGCTTCTAAACAGTGTGACTTTGAGAGTTTTGATGCCTCGTTTTATCCTTCTTGTAAATAAAAGCATGCATAAAATGTCTGCATATTAATATCTTCCTAAACTTATGATAGTTATGATAAAGAAATCTTGGTATTTGTGCTTGTGACGATTGAAACATCTTTAAAATGATAAAAGACTGTGATATGATTTTTCCTATGTGAGGAAACGGGGATGAGACTGCTGCCAGACATGCACTAACCACCCAAGGGCTGTTTTAGGGTTCAGAATTTAGGATTAGGGTGCTAGTTTTTGCAGTTCCCAAAATAGGTTTTTTTGGTGCTGTCATTGAACCAATCTTGTCTGAACTGGTGGAGAAGAGTCTCGTACTTTGAAACCAATGGAGAACAGGTTCACTATCTCTTCCATAAGTGCACTGATAAGAGGGGATTTATGTTGTAATTACGTCTAGCTACAGATAAAAATCTATTTTCAAATCCTTTCTCCATTCTTAAGAAGTCCTGATCATAGATGAAGTAACCTAGATTTTTGACTTTGTCATTAAAGTGTTATGAAAAGACCTATTTTAATGAAATCAGTGAAAAGTACTTTGTTCATAGATTGATCAACTAGTCTTTCAACTATTTGCAGTTCCATTCCTTCTGCCTCTGGTAGAAGCATGAGAATTATATTGGTTCTGATATATTAAATGGTTGATACTTAGGGTCTAAAGACTAGTCATGAGACCCAGATTCTATAAAGATTTAAGTTTAATTTTACACTTAAAGAGTCAACGTAACCAGACATTGCTGTGTTGAACTGAGTGCCCATTTGGGGACTACAGTCAATTTTATCAACATAAAAAGGAAGCAACTGCAGAGAAGAAATCACATTGTAGTGGAAAACTGTTTCTGAAAATGCCTCTTCTTCTGCACTGATTGTACAGAGATACTAGCAGAAGAATGAATTCCACATCAGACAGTGTCTAGGGGCTGGTAGGATGTCACTGCATCCTCACCTGCAAATAAGCTTTACATATACTGAAATTCCTCTATGTGAACTTCTGTGAAAAGGAACTCCTCTGTACAGTGACAATACAGTAGCTTTTGATTTAAGCCCTTCTCATGGGGTATTTTTCCTTTTAAAGTGCAAACAGAACACAGGAACTGAAACAAAATTATGTCAGGATTTAGGAAATTTGGATTGTTTAAAAGTCCATGGCAGTCCCTTCTGGGAAGTTTCTTAGCCTTAGAGCCTCTTCTTTGACCTAAAGGTTACCCTGACATTTGCATTTCTACCTGCAGCAATAGGCAGAGCTGTACCTGCTGATTTCATGCTCCTTTTGACCTGCTGTAACCATGAAAAATACCTTTAAGTGCATTGGGCTCCCTGGTTTGTAAGCTAAAGCACACGCTGGGCTCTTTACAGGTTTAGAGGCTATTATGCCGCAGCATACAACGCGTGATTGTAATACTAAGTTTTATTTTGTCTTTGCAAATGTTACTGTCGTGTGCTGTTGTTTAAGAATACTTCTCAAGTTAAGGGTGAATCTATGATAAACGCCTCTTCAATCTCCATGTGGTATTTCATTCTCTCTTGCATTTGCTGTAGCAAAGCCATGGAAAACACTGCAAAATGAGCCCTGGAAGTTTTGAGGTTGAGCAAAGTTGCAATAGAACTTCTTTCCTGTGGCATCACTTTTTTATTTACTAGAGCAATCAACTTTGTTATTGCTGGTAGATATTTTACAGATGATGTGTTTAATCTCAATGCCTCCTAATTGCAACAAAATCAGTGTTTCAGGTTATAATATAGAATTGCAATAAATGAGAATTAATTGGCTTGAAAGAGTGCGTTAGCAATATACTGCTGGGTCACGATTCAGTGTCTGACTGTCTAGAAATTCAAAACATACTCTGCTGACTTGTAAACCACATATGAATAACAAAAGGAAGGAGACAAGGCTGCTAATATGAAAATATCATGTACTCGTCAACCTGACATTTAAAGAATATGTCAACAATGTAAAAGCTTCCCTTATACCAGGGATGTAGTCACTGCATCAGGACTATTGTAGAATCTCATACTGCTGACACTTTTCTGATTATGCTAGCTCTCTGCAGGATAGAGCTTCTCGTTTATTATTTTAATCACTTTGGAGCCAAAGATGCCTGTTCGTTTCATATAAGAAAGAGCCTGCGCTGTGGCTTTTGATTTTTTTCTTCCAGATTTCTAGCTGATATTTGTTGCTGTTTTTAAATCCTCTACTTTGTGTCCCAATATAAACGGACCTACTCACAGGAGCAGGAAATGCATCTGTTTCTGATGGTTTGATTTGTTCATTTCCCCTCCTACAGTTGAATTATTTGTTAAACATAATAATAATAATAAATATAAAACTTTATGTATTAGCTAAGCTTTCTTTTTTTAAACGGGTAAAATTTTGTTAACAAGCTGCATACTTTGCAAATGGAGCCGCTAATTTCTAATGACATTCCACCCCTGAAGTTACGCAGTTAGAAATCCATGATGTCTTGGAAGGATGTATTTGTTCCAAAAGCACCTTTATTTTAGAAGATTATGAAGATATTTAGACAAATTTGGAATTAATCAACAACTGCACTTAAGCTCCCAGCATGATACAGCTTAGAGGTAAACAAAATTGCAGAGTAAAGTAAAAGGAGACAAAATTTTAGAGTAAGATAAAAGAGGATGAACAGTAAAATGTGCCAAATCCCTTAAAAATAATGTACGTTGCTATAATCCCACAAGGACTGAAATGTAGGTAACAATCACTGCTGGCTCTTCACCGAGACAGTGTTTGTTACTCCATCAGTTTTTGCTAGATCATGCAAGAAACTCACTTCATTTTCAAAGACACAAATCTACCAAAACCATTATGATTCTCTTTTCTTAATTATTTTTTTATTGTTCATGCAAGGATTTTGTCACTCTAAGCTCTTTTCAACTGGAAAATCTAGTGCTGCAGAAGAAAACCATCGATTCAGACTCTTGCAAGTTTTGATTGTGATCTTTCCCAGGGTGAGGAATAATGTTGACACAGACTTTCACCTTAAACCCACTGCGTCTCACAAAGTGCAGAGGAGTTACAAAAATGCAGGAAAGTAAATGAGAGTAGACTTCATCTGTGATCACTGGCTTTGTAAAGTATATAAAAAATAAACAAGAACAGAAAGGCAAAGCAACTTAGACTCTTAATAGATGCTGTTTGTTAGACTGTGGAGTACTTTTTCTTAAAGCTAAATGTATTTTTCAGCTGCAGAATTCTGTGGAGTGAGGCAGGTCATCTATCACTGAAATGCTTATCAGACATGAAACAATTAGAGAGTGACTGTTGTCCTGAAATAATGAAGCGCTGATTGCATGCATCTGTAGCTGGATAATGAAATATAAAAGGAAGAAACATAGGCAAATTAAAGTGGATAAAGAAAAAAGTTTCCTAGTGCAGATTTTGGTTTATGAGCAGCTACTGTGTGAAAGCACAAGAATGACTCACATCATTGTAACTGTACTGTCTTGACCTTCATTGTATTTCGAGCCTGTTTCTCCAAGGCATTTCTTATTATGGGAACTGTATATTGGTTCTGCGATGCAAACCTGCAGAGAAAACCATGTGCAATTTGAACTGGAGCCTATAAATACAGAGATTCATGCAGATTAATCAGTGGTACAGCCAGAGCTGTGGAATCCACAGTTGACCTCATCCTTTTTAAAATTCTCTTTCTGAGTCTTGTAAAAATAACCTAATAACTTCATGTTGAGGTACCTGAGGATCTTAGGAAACAGTTATCAGCACTGCCTCTTTGTTTTCTCAGTTCCCCTGCACCCCCATCTTATTTTTCTTATTTTTTGCTCTCAATAGATTTTAGGTTCTTTTTTTTCTTTTAAATGATATCTCGATATCAGATGACCAAACACTTAGAAATAAGGGTTAGAAGACTTTTGTTTGAAGATTCCTTGCTTCATTCTTGAATTGATGTACTTCAGAGGCTTTTAATATTAATAAGAAAAAGATCCATCTTGAAATATCAATACCCGGTCAGCTAACACCACTCATAAAGCCAGAAGCTCTAGAGAAACTGAAGCAAGAATAAAAGGAAATATATGTGAAGGGTGATGGACATATAGCAGCTAGTCTTAAGATTAAATAAAGGTGACTGTTATCTGCTGTGACTCAAAATTACTGACTTAAGAGAGAAACAGAGTAAACAGTCTAAACTATCAAGTTAATGTGATGAATGGTGCTTGTTGCAGTGATCTGAATTTAAGTTCTCCTGGCATAGGTACAAGCACTTCACTTACTTCTGTCTTCCCTCCCCAGTGCTAAGCAGCACATGTTAAAGTTTCATTATTTATAAATAAAACAACCCCACTGTTTTGCTTCTGTTTAAAATGAAGCACCTTAGAAGCAAATACCCTTGCTCTTTTACCATGCCATGATCAATCAGTAAATGATTGCTTCTCGATGGAAATACGGTCTGACCACCCACCTGTGATTTCATCACAAGAAGAAAAGTTCTTTTCTGTGAGAATGAAGAGATTAATTTAAATTTACAGCATTATGACCAGGTGCTACAATATTTAACCTCTTATTAGGTTTTACCGTATGAGAGTGTCCAACCTACCACAGCTTCTGGATAAGAGTTCTTCCAGTGTTCCCCATATTTGTGGGATTGGATCAGTTTGTGAATGGGTATTAAAAAAGAAGATACTTTACTTCCTTGGAGAAAAATAAAGGGGAAAACCAAAGGTTTAAGCAGTGTGAATTCTGGATGATGATGTTTACAGGGAAGAGCAGTTGTTTCAGACTCAGATTGTTTAGTAATTCCCCCAGAACTTCTAACTTAACATCTTCAGGATGTACTATCAAAGAAGCAAGGTGGTTTGTTTCTTGCATAAGCCCATGTACCATTAGTTCTCTGAACACTTAGGTTTTGCCACTTGCAAGCACCTTGATGAGCTGCTTCTCAAACTTTTCTGTAGAACTTGCACCCAAATTATTTTAAAATGATGTTTCCATATATTTAGACAAAACATCAAGGCGTGTGTGGCTTGTTTGTTGTTGGATTAGAACCATAATAGTGTTTTGAAAAGTGTAATTTCTAGATGACAACTGCTGGAAGTGTGGGGATGATACATCTAGCGAAAGCTTAGACTGCTTTGACTTTTTCTGAAGCTACTGGTGAAGAGAAGTACCTAACCTAGACCGACAAATTCTATAACTTGTTGGTTTTGAAGTGGTTTACTGTTTGGATGGGTGATAGAACCTATTCTGTTCAGTTCCATTCCATTAATTTTTTAACTTGAGGTTGAGCATTGAGATTCATATGAACAAATACAAAAACAAAATGTGTTGGAATGTTCTTTCTGAACTCATCTTGAAAGAAATATTCTGCTCCTGAAGTGACACGTTCTCAGGTGAAAGAGCTTCTGCCTTTTGTTCAGCCTCAGTTTATGTGTCAATGACTAGAATGTTAATGCAATAATTTACAGTTGCATTATCTTTATGGTTGTATATTATAATAACTTAATGGAGCAGAAAAGCATTGCAGATGGACAGATAAAGACTGCCTGTGGAAAATTAGAGGGGAAGTGTAATGCCTTTGTCTAGAGAACATACTGCACTGGAAGGTAGATTGGTCATGAATATTAATAGAAGTAGTGTCGTGTATTTACCTGCATCTTTTTCCATGTTCCATGTTTCATACACTACTTTGCAAAGCCACATGTTAGGTGAAGACAGTACAATAGCTGTGAGTGAAAATAAAATGGGTATTTTTCTCCTGTAAGGATTCCACACAGAGACAGGCATTGGTTCCCATTTTTCTTACATTCAGAGACATTGGAATTATCCTTTTATTTATTCTATTTAGTCTAATTTTTATTGTTTCTTCTTTTTTGCCCCCTCTAAGTGAGTCACTATTGAGAAAGATGAAACTTATTACAAAGACCAAAACCAAAAGTCCTGGGACCCAGGTTATTTTGCTATGACTTTTCTAATCTGGAGAGCTAGACCATAAAAAGCACAATTTTCCTCTTCTTGCCAAAGGGAGGTGTTTGATTCTTATAAGAGAACACGTATAAGGAAGCTTATGTAAGTTTTGAACTAGTTGTCTTGTAATTTTTGTGTTGTATGCATTTGGGTGATCTCACGTGCTCGCAGAAACAACATTCATGTACGTATCAAGTGACTTAACCATTTATAAATAAGGCAGTATTGCTCCCATCACTGGAAGTACATAGGATTCTCTTACTCTGCCTAGGTTTAAGCAACTGGAGGAACTGAACCAGATGTTACAAAAGCCAATTATAAAAGATCAGTATAGATAAACAGTGACTGCCAGAGGCTTTGCTATTAACTTCATTTTAAAAATGCTCTGAGGGTTTTGCTCTGAAGGTAGATTTTGCAGATGGATTTTTTCAGAGGAACTTCATTTGAGGCAGAGCATCACTTTGGGGAGTGTGAGGCGATGCAGCACACATCCGTGTGCACACGGACACACTTTCCTTAGAAATAAGACTTGGGAAATGGCAATTCGATGGAAAACAGTAAAATGCATTTCTGTCTTACAAACAACAGCTACAATTAATGAATGGAAAGACTGACTTACTGGGGCCCTACGTCACTACCAGGTGCTGCTGCCAGCTGATAAACAAATTGACTCTTTCTCACCTCTAGTGCCGAGATGAAGGAAGGGCAGAGAAGTCTGGCAGAAGGGACAGTTGAGTTCCCTAAGCAACAGTGTGGTGCTGCTCGTTTGCAGTTTTCTGAGGACTCCAGAAAATTGTTTAGTTCTTCCCTAGTGATAAAGAAAAGAGCGAAATATTGCAATGAATAATTTAAGTGTATTCTACACATAATCATCAGGAGGTTTTTGTATGGGTCATCTCTGTGTGTGTTTAGGGTTATTTTTGTGCTGCTCGTTTAGGGTTTCACTGCTAAATAATGCCGCTTTTTCACTAAGTCATTACCAAAGGAGTGTGTAGTGAAGAATGAGAACTAAGTTTGTGTGGGAATTGACTGTTCCTGGGCGGCATTTGTTGATATCATTTGTACGATGCTAAGTCCCGATTTGTCTTGGGGCTTAGCTGTGCAAAGCAATTGAAATCCGTGCCAATAAACAATCCATTTCTGCTGTTCAACAAAACTGTTGGATATCTCACTCTGTGGTGGCTAAGTAGAAGAGGGAATTGGAGAGGGGGATCCTTTTCATCTGTTTGTTGGTTATAAAATATACTACAGCTGAGCTGGTTATTTGGGCTTCCACTATGGTCAATGTTGTCTAATCAATACAGTCGATAGAGTTTAATCTGATTAATTTTGACAAATGTGTTTACTTTGGGATGAGAAGAGCATCTCAGACCTCATCCTCCCCAGGCTTGAAAGAGAAACTTACAAGTAATTTGGTCAAATGTCTCTACATCAAAGAAATCCATGGGTTGTTAAATGAACCCACAGTGTGTGATGCTCATAATCACAAAGCTCGTAATTATCATCAAGCAAGTACTCTGAATTACAAAGATTTCTCCCTTTGAATTGTGCTAGTTCTGGCATTCTAAATAATCTGTGGCAGACAAAGGAAGTGACATTACATCTCAAGGGATATTTAAGTGTCTTCATAACAAATCTTTAGGCTATAAACATCTTACCTTTTACAGAAACATACAGTGTCCGTACAGATTTCCTCAGAAGCATCACTTGACTCATAAACTGAACACTTCTTGGAATAAAAAGTATGAGACATTTCACCACAGGCTATTCCTGCCTGCTTCTAAAGGCATTACTGTTTCATATCAAGGAAGACAGAAATGGCTGTGAGCAGTCTGTGCTTTTAGAAGACGATGGAAATGGGGGTTATATTCACAGGAGAAAATTTGCCCCAGTCCCTGTAATTTCTTGGGACAAAGGAAGTCACAATATAAGTCACAAAAAGATCCTGCTCAAGCTTATTTTCTCTTACATTTTCATCTCACTATATGCCATGTGTTACAACAAACACTAGCTCTCACCGTGTTTTCTTTATGCCATTCATATGTCAGTTACCTCTGCTTCCAGCTAAAGGCACTCAGTCTCCTTAACCTCTCTTTATGTGGAAATCACCCTGCAACTTTGTGTATTGTCTTTATCACTTCTTTTCCCTACATTTCCATTATATTATTTGCAATAACAACACACATACCTACCACTTCTATCCTACAAGAGCTTTTCAAATACACAGTTCACTTACTAGCAATAAACCAAAGGATAGGTAGTTTTTTAGACAGTATCTCCACTTTTCCTACTAGACAGTCCAGCTTGTGGTAAAAAATACTGACTTGAGGGTTCGCAGACTTCCAAGTTAGCTGGGTTTGTGGTCTCTTCTGGAGGCTGAGGCTTATGTAAAAATAACTCAAGCACAGACTGTTCTCCTAGTTTCTCTGCTGTGGTGCTCTTCTCTTGTAGACCTTAATAAAAAATAGTGTGAGAGCTGCCCAAGCCTCCATCAGAAGTTACACTGATCAACTTTCAGGTAAGAGTTTACCACTCTGGATGCAGGAAAGAGTAAGGAAAACACTTGTAAGATCTCCTTGATTTAATCTAAACGTAAGAAGCAGAACTCCTCTGCTCCTCTTCAATTTGTCAGACAAATGAACAAAGCCTGTGCGTTGGTTTTCCTTTTCACAGCATTTGCTCAGTGTCTCTAGTGGAAAGTCTATCTTCCGAAATCCACCTAGGCTTCTCTCTCTTTTCAAATAATTGGCTAGATTCTCTGCCTTAGGGCATTGAAAAGTATTTTCATAAATCTTGCGCTATCCCTCAGCTCTTTTGCGTACTTTTGTCTTCCTGATTTGTCTCAGACAGAGTTGTTGAAAAGAGTGTTGCATCTATTAGAAACCAACTGAACAACGTGACACGGGTAGACCCTGCTCCAGGAGTGTCTAGTTCTATTCCAAAGAAATGGAAGGATTCTTCTCATGCTTGTGACATTAATAGCTGTTACCTTACAACGTTAGTTGGAAAATGTATTCTGAATTTGTTAAAGAATGAAAAATGCAAAGTAGACATAAAAGCTTGGCTTTTCAAATGTCACTCTCCAGTTGGGGGTTTCAAGCAATTTAGATAGAATTTATTGAAAGAACATCCCCTCAAATAGATAAAGAAGTGACCTTTGCAATGAACAAATGTGTAAAAACTGAATAATTATGTAAGTGGGAAAGGATTCTTTTTTTCTTGGTATCTTTTTTTTTGTAAGCATGAAGATTCCTTCTAAAAGGTTTTTAACTGTGTGTTATCTTCGGTAAGCTCTTTTCATAGATCCATCATCCCTAACTGCTTAACACACACATACAGATGAGCCACGGTCCTTTGTAAGATAACTCTCCTCAGCCAGGCTCCTCTTGCCTCTTGGCTGCACCATTCAGCTGTATTGCTTCATCCTTGCATGATTCTTTGTGAGGACCTGAGACCTTCACAGTGAGGGTAACAGCATTGGAACAGGCTGCCCAGGGGGGTTGTGGAGTCTCTCCTTCTCTGCAGATGTTCCAGACCTGCCTGAATGTGTTCCTGTGCGACTTGGTCTGGGTGATCCTGCTGTGGCAGGGGGATTGGTCCCTTCCAATCCCTTATGATTCCATGAGTTCTTCAATACTTTGTGTTTAGTGGCTACATCTTTGGGTGTCATGCAAGAGTGGAAAGAGACACTGTTATGTTCCTATCACAGAACATAATTGTAGGGCAGGATCACTCTGCTAAACTGTTTTCAGACACTGTTGCTCCAGCCTTAGCTTTACACCCTGCCTATTCATTTACCTCTGCGTTAGTCCTCCTGGATTATAATTGCCCTAGCTAACAGTAACGAATTCACAGACAAAACTCTTCCTGTGACGTTGAGATTCAGAAGAGACAGCAGCTGTGATCAGTAATGGCATGCTTCCCTCTTGCTGCCTGCTTTTTGTTTATATTTTTACCTTGAAGAATCTCAATCGTCCATCTGCCAATTCCACAACAGCTGACATCTTCTGCCTAACTGAGACACACTTTGCTGGGGAGGATGGTTAGAAAGCACGCCAAAAAAGGATCAGGCGATGGCTTGCCATGTTAGTATACATTTTCAGCTCTGTTTTGGGCTCTTCTTTATTCAGCTTCAGTTTGGGGCAGGGAAGGGTGTGTGTGTGGGGAGTGGGAAATAAAAGCAGTGCTGCTTTAAAAGCCATAACCTTTAGAATAAAACAAGTACGCAGCACAGTCTGAGCAATAAAAAAGCAATCATATCACCAGGCTGCTGGCCCTTATTATTTTAGCATCAGTGTGATGGGCTTTAAAAGCTTTAGACATGCTGGGAAAGTTAAATACACGTGTTCCATTTAAAACTGACCAGCTTTTAAATATGTAGACACCTGCCATGACAAGCAGTCAAGGGGTTGCTCTTTCATTTTATAAATGGAATGAAACTGCTCAGTAGAATGGCGTGACATCTGTGTGGATATTTGTTTGGTTGCTACTGGTGTACTTAATGTAAGGGATTTAGAGTATTAGGCTCAGACAGCATACTGCAGAATCCACTTCCCCACGGCGACTGGCTATTCAATGCAAGATTTAAGTAGTTGAACAAAATGATCTCTTTGTCTAGCACGAAATAAAGAAGAGTGTAGGGGTGAGGCTTCTATTCTTATTTTTCCTTCCTGCAAGAAAACTATTTGCTTTGTTAGCAGCAGTAGCTGTACAATCCATGCACTCTTGAGATACTGGCGCTAAGACTGAGGCGGGGGAAGAAGGAGATGCTTTTGTTTTCTTGGGCAAATGGACTAAAACTTCTGTTTCTTTCAGGGTTTGAGCAGAAATATTGGTCCCTAATTCTGGGGTGGTTTAATCCTTTTAAATCCTTACATTCATATTAGTTCTGAATTAAAGCATGCATTGCATTGAAACAAGCCAATACTTGGAAAGCACCAGAACTAAATATTCTGATTTTCCAGGTATTTCCTCCCCTTGCATTCACACACAGCTACAACACCCTCTCTACCCTGCTCCCCGTGGCTTGAATTTGAACTCAGTTTCAGCTTTTCCAGAAGTGCTAAGGGATGGATTGATGCTGAACTTATTGCCTGTTGGAAGTGTTTTGCTCGTGGCGATCTTTCCCCTACTCTGATGGAATAAAGATATGAGCAGAGTAATACAGATTGTTGCCAGCTGCAAGAATTTTTACAGAAATAACTCTGTGTGTTTCTATTTTTCTGATTTATTTTTCCCCTGCTCTTTCTTTCCTCTACACCAATGCAAAGTGACCTCGGCCATGGCTTTTTGGATGTGTTTGCTCCACCTGCAACTTTTTTTGTGTGGAATATTCCTCGTTTCTCAAGACATCACATGTCTTGATGTTAGATTTTCATTCCCTTTCCTCTTCTTTTGTTAACAATTATTTATGCTGGAAACAGAAATCTGTAACAATGAGGGAAGAGCCATTTACACTGGAGGAATGAGATCTGCTTTTAATTATCCCACATGAATAATTTGTCAGTGTCTCATTTCTGACCCGCTGTAAAAGGTGTCTAGCCTTTTTTGTTTTACAGAGTAATAAAATCATTAAATCTAGTTTGGGCTATCACTTCTCCTACCTCATTTTCCCTGCTGATTTTCATCTCTTTTTAACTCTAGCAAAAGAGTCATCTGTAAAAATACCCTCTTCAATTTACTGCCACAATCCCGAGGTGAAAGAAGCGCAGTCCTCTTTGTGTTGAGGGTTCACATTACTGTAGTTTCAAGAACCACAAGCCACAGAGAGTTAATTAATCCTGTGTCCTTAAACATAATTTTTTATCCTGGGATTATGGTGTAGGAGCAACATGAAGAGAAATGGTTGTGATTGATTTTGACACCGCTAGACAATACTTTTCATGTCATGAAAGCAACGCCGTGCTTTCTTATACCTCATGGAACCTATTTAAGAGCGTAACTCCCTACAGTGAGTTTTGTCTCCTAGATAGGGACATGTGGAACTTATATTAAAAGCAAAGTCCTGACGAAAAACTAGGAGAGAGGTTTGGAAAAAAAATTAGTATCTTTTGTTATCTACCTACTTGCCCATTACTTGAACACCTGGTCATCCCTCAAGATTAATGCTTCAATACTATCGGAAGAGAAATTCCAGACAAGAGAAACTGCAACAAGAAAGAACAAAGCCTTGACTTTATTATAGAGTTAGTCAGGGGCATCTGTATCCGTGTTTGAATACCTGGTGGCATCACACAGTCCCCCCCTCAACACCGGTAGGGTTTTCTGACAGCTTTCCTAAGACTCCATCACAGAAATTCTGAGCCACTAGGGATACCCTGGAGGAAAAACTGAAACTAATTCAAGTCACAAGAACCACCAGATCTATGGAGGCTGCAGAAGAGTTAAGACAATCGAGTAAGAGTGGTAAGTCCTGAGGGAGACAGGGACTAGGTGATTTGTTTGCGGTCACAGAAAGTCAATGGAAGAGCACAAGTGTCAACAGGGTAAAGAAGAAAATTGTATTACGGTGTCCGCCCTGTCTATATTCTCCCCGGTCACTCTTAGTGAAAAAAAGAAAATCTCTGTCTTTTTTCAAGTTTGATCCTTGTTTCAATAACTTCAACAAATCACGACAAAAATAGAGCACAGCTTTGTCTTTTCAAGACACGAGGCTTTATTGAACACACAGCAAGTGGTTTTGCTAATTCTTTTTTGTCTTATTTGAGAACAAGTTACGCTAAGAACACAGCCAAGAAGTTTCTCTCAAGTTCTTTTGCTAGGATTTACTCGGGGAAGAAATCTAAATAAAAGCTGCAAAATGCTTATGGGAGCTTCTGTAGCTGTGAACTTGCAGCACTTTGAAAGTCACCCTTCCTTTTCTTAGGAGCTAGGTAAAGATTCGATCAATATGAGCAGTTTGGACACACATCAAACGTTCTCTGCGTTTGCTAGTGGTGTAAATGAGTTCATTTATACTGACTTGAAGAGGGACCCAATCATATTTTGGTTTCAAAAATGCAGTAATTGGTAGTGATTGATCACTCACTGTGTAGGGTCTGGCTGAATTTCTCCCACAGAGGACCTTGTAGTGCTGTGCTTTGTGTTTGTATCTGAAGTGGGGTTGATAACATGCATGCAGTTTGGCTACCACTGAGCACTGCTAGCACAGCACTGAGATTGACTCCTCTCCCCACCTACTAAGCTTTAGGGGGGAAAATAGCCACGAGAGCTGACCCAAGCTGACAAAAGGGATAGTAGATGCAATATCACATCAGCAAGAGGGAGGGCATTTTTTATGAAGGCATTTGTCTTCTGGAAAAATTGCTGCATATACTGAAGCCCTACTTTGCAGGACATTTCCTGGACAGTAGAAGGTAAAGCTGTTCTTGTACTTCTGTGTGAATATATAACCTGTGATTGACTTAATCAAATTCATACAAAAGTGTAGGCCCACAACAAAAAGCATAACAGTGCAAAAAGGCATAGGCACAGTGCCCTGGCCTGAGTCAAAGCCACAGGAATTACTGAAAAGACTTCTGTGAGTGTTGGGTGAAGCAGGATCTTAGTGAATAGCTGTGAGGTATCTTTAATGCTGCCAGCACAGCTGCAAGAACACAGAGAAAAAGTAAATGATGGAGAGTATTTCCAGCCAGACTTCCATTTCAAAAAGGAGCTGCGAGGAGCCTTGCAAAATGCTTTGATAAATGGTCCCTTCTTGCCTCCTTGAAGGCCATCTCAAGGCTCTGCAAGTCAAAATTTGCTCGTATCATTTTTAAAAATCTTTATTTTCATCCAAATGAATGTAAGTGGCACCAATAACAGAGCTCAGGACCTCTGGCCCTAGACGTAGAGGTTGTTTCCCAAAGGGCAATGCAGCATCTCTCAGCCAAAAGAAAAAGACAAGCGGTGTTCTCAGGAACACAGCTATTACGTTCCATCTTGAAGATGTCAAATAAGTAAGCATGAGTTTCAAGTTGAATCCGGTTTGCCTGAACACACGCATTTTAGAGCCTGGCTTCTCTTGCACATAGCTAGTAGCTTACAAAAATTAAATCCAAAAGTATTTAGGCCCTAATGAGTTTGGAGCAGGAACTCAGTACAAAATGCTAGTGTTTGCTTTCTACTTGACAGTTTCCTGCAAGAGAAACAATATGAAGTACCTACCCATAACAAATCCTATAATACAACCGGTACCTGTGCACCTCCTTTGCAATTATAAATGTCACAAGAAGGAACAAAGTAACTGAAGTGCCTTTCAAAAGTCTAAAAGTTGACTCACAAGATTTAAATTTAGGTAGAACCGGATAATATTTCTCATTACATTTCCAAAGTGTAAGTGAAAATGTCTCCATGTCTGAGGCATTGTACTCTAATGGGTATTTTTCACTTGGCTTCCTGCTGGTTTAACTGAATTTGTTTTTATAAGTTAAGTACTTATAAAAGTACTGGATGCTTGTTACTCTTCTTTCAAATTATTTTTCAAAGGGTAAAAGCCATATCACAGAATCACAGAATTACTGAGGCTGGAAAAGATCTCTGAGCTCATCCAGTTCAGCCCATGTCTTAACATCACCACATCAGACAGACCAGGGCACTCAGGGCCACCGCCAGTCTGTTCTTAATCACCTCCAGGGATGGGGACTCCACCACTGCCCTGGGTGTCTGATCACTCCTTCCATGAAGAAGGGCTTCCTAACATCCAACTTTCCCCTCCCCTGGTAGCTTCAGGCCCTGTCCTCTTGTCCTAACACTAGTTGCCTGGGACACTCACCTGTCTGCAGCTTCCCTTCAGGTAGCTGTAGACAGTGATAAGGTACTCCCTGAATCTCCTCTTTTCCAGGGTGAAGAACCCTGGCTCCCTCAGCCTGTCCTCACCAGACTTTTCCTCCAGTCCCTTCCTCAGACTCATTGCTCCTCAATCTCTTTCTTGAAGTGAAGGGCGCAGAACTGCCCCCTATACTCGAGGTGAGGCCTGACCCGTGCTGAGTGTACCGTCTCCTTCTGGTTCCTATCCCAAATCTCACCCCCTCTTTGTTTAATTTCTGTTGACTCTTAATCATAGTATGAAAAGAAGATTTAAATCTACCCATACGGTTTGCTGAAGAAAAAAGATCTTCTGAATAAAGAGAATTTAACTACTATTTTCTTGCGCAGTTGTGAAGGCTCCTGCTGAAGACTCGCATTGCCACTCTCTCTGTCATAATGTATAGGAAACGTAGGAAATCAGCCTGAGCTCTGTTATTGGTTTAGGAGAACACATGTACAATTACTTTTTAAAAATTACAACGTACTTCAGACTATAATAACTGTGCCTCTTTATAGAAATAGAGGTTATAATCTAGCCATTAAAATTCCATAAGCGACTGCTTCCAGCTATTCACACGCATGAAACACTGCACAGCGTCCTTTTCTTCTTTTTTAGATTTGCCACTTTCAGACTCCTGCAGAGAGTAATTTCCTTGGAAAGTGACTTCATCTAAATAATATTTAAGTATGCCACAAAGAATATAAATAAAGATAAATCGTCCCACATCTCAGCAAAATCAAATGTTCATTTATTAAACCGAGGAAAATCGGATCAACATGGAATGAGCTGAAGTCCTCTCACTGCAAACTGGTGGACGACAGAAGTGAAAGGGAGCTCTGAAATGATGGTGCATTTTACAATCTAGAAGCAAGGCTGATTCGCATCGCTGCAGGCACACGCAGTTATTTGTAATAAAATTGGACAAAAGGCTTTCGTGAACCCCGGGTGATTCATAGCACTTATGGTTATGTAAAGGATAACCAATAAGAGGATTACTGCACAGTATTTTTAATATGTTTAGAGGACTGACCTGAAACCTGATGTCCAGCCTTGCTGTGGTTCTAATCTTTGTGACATATAGGATCCTAATTCTATCTCTTTCCAAATGCTGTATTTATCTGTAACACTGTATTACATTATCTTACGAAAGGATTTGGGTGCTGTTCCATAAAAAGCTGAACCTGAAGAGTTTACAATTTAAATACAATAGAATTCTCACCATTTGCACATAAAAGGTGGCAAGCATCCTCCTTATTTTGATCGGCTTGGGCACGTTGTCATCATGTCTGCCTTTTGGTGTGCTAAGAACACGGTAGGAAAAGCAATTCACATGCAAAGCAATAATCAGGCGTATGGACAGCATCCATTTGAAACTAACCGCGTGCTTTGTGTAAAGTTCCCACTAAATAGCAAGAGGATTCCAGTTGGGCGTTGGAATGGCTGTTGCAGAGCCAGAACAGCCAACATAGCTGCTGTGTTAATCACACACATTTTCTTTTGCACTTTATTTCTAACAGTGATCTGTGAATGACTGATGCCCGTAAAACAATAGATGGCAGCCCATACAGTGGCTGCAGGAATATATTTAAGGAAACAATAAAAATTAAGGCACACCTCCACCAATGGCAGGAAATCAATCAAAATTACAGGGAGTTTAAGAAAGGGAAAGTTACAGACTTTGAGCAATTACACACCGGTGTAATTTTTGCTTGATTGAATACCCACGTAGTAACAACTGTATGAGAAAATAGACCAGTTCATTCTATCAGCTGTTCAGTCACCAGCATTAGGAAGGTATTTGTAAGTGGACTGGGTTAACCAAAGGAGAAGCGCTTTGTAAGGACACGTACCTCTGTCTCACTCTTACTCCATCATCTTACATCTGAAAGGGAACTTCTGGACTGCAGAGGGCTCAGGATTTCTATAGGAACTCAGAACTGCAAATTCTTATCTCTCTGGAAGAAAAGAGGTCTCAAAGACATCTGTGCCTAGGTATTAGTTTTCAAATTCTTGAGAAAATAAATACAAACTTTAATCTTTGTCAGCACCTCATTTTAAAGCCTAATATGATGCAAGGAGGAGGTGGAGTGGAAACTCCATGGATAATATGAAGTATTATTTGTGATGTTATTCCCCCCAAACAACTGTAGGAGATTTCCTGCGCCAGAGTATTTGTGTTCAAAGAGTAACCAGTTTAGTAGGGGGAAAACATTATGCTCCTTGATACCAGTCTGTAAAGTATTAATGCCATTTTCGTATTTTAGTTCTGAAGATAAGAGCACATCATTTTAATTACTCAGAAATGTTGAGGATCAAGGAAAGAGCTACACTGAGACTCATCAGGGAGAAAGGAAAGCAGATGCAGACTGAGAATTCTATGCAGCATGTGAAATTGCTAATTAATTACCATCACTGAAGTGTCATTTACACCAAAGCTTCAGATAATCTAAATCTCAATCTGTTCATGCAGAGATTTATTTAAGAATGATCTTGAAAGCAGGTGACAAATCGAAAGTTTAGGGAGTTGGACTGGGCTTAACTACGATGAACATTATCCAAGGTCAAACAGTAAACCAGGACCATTGTGTTGGTACCTATCAGGTCACTTGGTGGCTTTTGAAGTGAAAAGTGCATAGTTTTAGTCCTTGCAATGTTAGTCTGAGCTCCTTCTAACAAAATCTTCTCCTCAGTCTGGCTTTTAAAAATATCTAAGTTCAAAACTATTATTCCAGGCCAAACTTGTCATAGTAATGCTGCACAAAGCCTGGCTTAGAACCAAGCCAGAAAATATTTGTCTTCTCTACTGACAGACTTAGATCAAGGATTCTGTTTTCTTTTGGGTTTTGTTTGTTTTGGAAGCTAAACCTTCATAAGAGTTCTCAATCTTTAAGAAACTATACGAAAGATAAACAGACCCAAATCTTCCAGGACATCTACAATCAAGTTTCAAATATTATTCTCCATCTTAATAGAAGAAACTTTAAATACACTGAAATAAACATGTAAGAGAAACTTACGCGAATAGGCTATTTATCTTTTGTTCTGGAAGAATAAGTGCAACAGTCTTGGGGGTTAGATTAAAAAAATCCCTCCAGTGGAAGTGAGTGAAAAGAAACAATGGAGGATCTGTTGTGCTGTTCAGTGCAGTTCTTCACAGGACTATGATTTCAGACTGTTTTACCTCTGCCTTTTTAAATCTAATGGATTTTGATCAAATGTAGCACTCAGGAAATGTGAGATTAATGTAGTTGACAGAAGCAGAGAATAAAGTAAATAGACATTATTCAGGCTTCATGAGAAAGCTCAGCTCATGCACTTGAATGTGATCTTTCAACTTTTATTATTGCCTCAAGCTCTTTAAGCTGCCAGCTATGTAATTTTTTTATATATTTTTTTAGCTGTTTTGCAAGGAGTGTGAATGAGGCCACCACAGTAGTGGGAAGTAAAGGGTTAGGCTGAGTTCAAATAAACAGTCATTGTGGTTGACTGGTTTACCTAACCCACAATCCAAAGAACCACACTTTAAATTTGAAAGCTTGTTCTGGAAAATGCAAAAGAAGAAAGCACATACCTTTTTTATTTCTTAAAAAAAAAGGGTTTCTTAGAGCAAAAATTACCCAAACTTTACAGAGCTTTCACTCTAAACAACACATCATCATTAGGAAGATGTTTTTGGGAAGGGAGCGAGTTTATTAATGTTAAATGGGATTTTATTACCTGAAACCTCAAACAGTATTAATTCACAGCCTTCGGTTTGAAAAATGTGTAAAAATATTATTACATGCAGATGTAAGCGTAGGTGTAAGTAAGTATCTGTGGGAAGATATAGTACATCCTGAAAGATCACCTGCTTTGTTCACCTGCTGGTTTGAACCACCCTGAAGCTCTATCCATCAGTGATGATGATTCACCAGACTCCATGCAGTCATCTGAGAAAGAACCTCAGGAAGACTATTCCTTCTGGGAATTATAACTGAAGCCTGACAGAAGTCTTCCAGGAAAAGGCTTTCCTATAAAATGTAGTAGGAAAATCTTTCCACAGCAGTGCAGCCAGGCCTATTTACAAGCATTTCTCAAGGTCACCTCTAAAAAGATTTCAAACTGAAGTTACTTTCCAAATAATGTGGTAATACAAGCAATTCCCTGGGTGATAGGTGACCCGTGGTTAAACCTTCAGTCATCCTGACTTGAACCTGAGAACAGCTGTCACTGTTTCATGCCACAGAAATGTTTTCCAGCCAGGTCTAGCACTATCTAGCACTGTAAGATGAGGCATGCTGTTTGCTAAAGAGCATGACAAGATTGTATAGCTTTTTGAAGCAGAAGTGGTAACTGATGACTCCGAGTGAATTTATCTGTGACTTCTGCTTTCCTTTTTCACACAGCAAAAATAGTTTACCCAGTGAGAGAGATGTCAGATCAAGGGCCAAGAAGAAAAACCCACATCAAGATTATAGGTGTCACTTAGACTCACAGACCAGCTTTTCTTCAAGACCATAAATCAAAGTTTTAGCTTCTGCTTTAAAAGAATTTATTGCCTGGTTTCTTCTGAAGAATGGAATTATTTTTTTCTTCACTTTTTATGAAAGTCTTCTTCCATTGTTTTTATGTGATGTTAACCAGCTGTCATTTTGCATTTTGGAGATCAGTGGTGCAATTTAAGGTTCCTCTTCCCCTTTTATTTGCAGGTGGCATTCACTTTTGCAAGCATTCCCTACTGCAATTGCACCAGGAAATATGTTTAGTGTAAAACTCATTCAATGTCGAAGGTAGCCAGAGAAAAGAGAGTGGACAGTAACAAGTACTAACCAGTACAATTAGCAAAGCTTAGTTTAGCAGGTGAATTACTAGCTACAAGGTTTGTTCTTTTAACCCGTTATATAGCCAGTGAAACACGTATTAAAAAACTGTATGTATTATATGAGCTACATGAATGTCATTGAGTTACGGCAGCCGCATGCGAGTAGAGTATAACTTATTTTGCTCTTATATCTTGTCTCTCTCTTACATCACTGTTTTGGTTGGTGATTTGCAGATCTTTCAAGTTATGGGACTTTTAGGACAGGTCCTCTAATGCACTGCACAAAGAAATGTTACCAATTTATACCCTTCTTCATCACCAAAGACATGTGCACACATCCCGAAAAAGCATTGAGCCTTGATTTTTACTGTAGGAGCATCTAACGTTGACCTTTGTAGTTTATCCAGGAGTTAATCGCCCCCACTGTCATACAAACCTGATGTGAGTATACCCATTGAGGGAGGCTGCAGGACTGAGATCTGATAAATCCAAGAGGAATTCTTCTAGTAAGGCATTTTTAGAGCATTATTAATTTTGAATTCTTACTGTGGCTTTCATCTGGGTTCCTTTTACATATTGAGGGTTTTTTTCTCTTCTTGCATGTTATTATGGGCACCAGTATAGCCTTTAAATTCCTTTTACCTCAAATGTTCAGAGCACATTAAGAAAAGCTCCTTTTGCTTACAGTGTGCCTTTCAGTGTTGTCGTCTGTCACACTGTTTGTCTTCTGAAGAGCAGTGTTTGTATGAATGCATAATTTATACTGTATAATTTGCAAATACAAATCAAAATACAATCCTTAAGTGTGCCTGTTACATAAGCGATGTCAGATTTCAGGCCCTCTTTGTATGCTGCTTCAGTGAATGAATTTTTCACACCGAGGAAAAAAAATGAAACCATTTTTACTCGTTTCCTAAATAGCTACAATACTTTGCTGAAGTGATCTTCCCGCAGTCTGATTACAAAGAAGATTTGTTTTAAGATTTAAGTATTTTGCTTAACGTCTCCAATCATGCAAAATAAAGATCAATTTATCTTATTTTTTGGAGGAAACAGGTCTTACCTAGAGTATAGACTTTTGTTTTCCTAACTGAGGAGAGATTTTGCATCCATATTGCTCACTGTGTGCTCTTGACAACCAGAACTGTGCTCAAACTGAGTTTGTCATCTACATGCAGTGAATAGGTAAGCCTGGGGAAATGCCTGGGCTTTCCTTTGCATTCTGTGTGGTCCCTTTCTCCCTAAAAATTAGTAACTGTGATTGTGTTGTTCTGATGCTAAGGACATCCAAACACAAAGCTGTGGAAGTGCAGGTGAGAGAACAGGAGCCCTATCCTGGAAATGTTAGTAACCAGATAGTCTATCATAAAGCTACATCCAGCACATGTAAGGGTGACCCTGTTGACTAGATCTACAAGGCTGACTCTATTATCAGTCATAAAAAAATAGTGAATTAAGTATACAGTTTCAGAGACTTTGCATTTTTATTCAGAGATTATTTAGTATGTGTTTGAAGGAGACCTTACACAGTTCTGTTACACAGGAGTGAGGTAGATGAACAAGGATGAACATGTAGATGGACCCCACGGTACTTTTCTAGCTCCAGACTCCTTAACTTAAAACTAGGGATATGAACATGGAGATGCAGGCAGAGTATGCCTTATCTTCTTGATTTTAACATGCTGATGAGTGCAGCCACTTGGTATGTGAAGTTTGTTACAGCTGGGTGAGCTGCTTTACCTAGAGGTTGTGTGGATTCCTCTCTCTGCTATTTTCCATGTTTTTGCTTTTTTAGTGTTATCTTAATTGCAAATCACACAGGCCAAGTCGCACAGGAACAGACCCAGGAGGTTCTTGAATGTCTCCAGAGAAGGAGACTCCACAACCCCCTCACATATTTATAGACATTCATGAGGTCACCTCTCAGCCTCCTCTTGTCCAAGCTAAAGAGACCCAGCTCCCTCAGCCTTTGTGAAATGCAGGTTCTCTGGATCTCTATGTAATCCAGATTATTACAGTCTTCCTAAACACTGTTCTGCAGAATATATCCCTTCATGTATTATATCTAGTGCCATATATATATATATATTTATTGCTCGGGCAGTTGTCTAATACAGTTTAAACTTTAGGTTATTCTTAAGCATTAACATTGAAAAGACCAATTTTTTAGTATTTATTAAGAGAATAGGAGTATAGGGTTGGAAAGAGTCTACTGGCTGAAGAGTGTGCTGTCACAGCACATCTCATAAACTTCTCCATTATCTGCATTAGCCTTTTCTTTGTAATAGATTATTTCCCTTTTCTCTCAATCCCTTCTTACCCATTCTGTTCCATAATTTCATTGATCTCATGACTACAAACCTTCTTCTAATTTCCAGCCTAAATTTATTCATAGACACTTAATTCCCATTTGTCCTTGTGCCAACATTATCTCTCAACTTAAATAGTTCTTTTCCTTCTCCTGTATTTACCCCTAGGATGCATTTACAGACAGCAATCATATATCTTCTCAGCCTTTGTTTGGCTAATCTAAACAGCCTATGCTCCTCTGGTCTCTTCTTGTAATGAGACTACCCCTAAGAACGAAGAGTACAGAATTAGGCTGTAATTACAACTGTGAAGCAAGCAACAAATCAAGTCCAAAATCAGGATAGAGAATAGGGGAGCTTGAAATTGTGCTGAGTGATCCTTGGTGAACCCAGGCAGCATGAGTGAATGGTTTGATGGCTGGATCTGACATTTCATGGGCTCTTGGTATTAGATAAAGGACCAAACAACAACGTAAAGTGGAGTCCTTTAAGCAACTGAGACAGAACTCCCCATGCCCCTGCCCCTCACCACCAGTACCTCCAGATTCTAGCTCATCTCAGCATCTGTCAAGTGAAAAATAAAGTTTAATTTAAGAGTAGCTCATCTGACTGATTTGCATCTCCCTTTCCCAGGAGACACACAAAATTGGCTGAAGGAGGCTCTTGAGAAGTGCTCTGCCTCGTGCTCAAAGGCTTATAAAAACCTTGAAAGATTGCCATGTCCTTCTCTGTGCTTCTGGTAACAAACCTGGCTCTGGTAAATACAACGGAAAACCCACTGTTGATTTCTTCTGTGTCCAAAGCAGCATGGTTCTGAAAATCCTGAGGGGTTTTCTTTCTTTGCTTTTGTTTTTAATGTCTCTATTGTCTCTAGACAAACAAGGACATGTTTGCATCATCCATGTATAGACGGGTGTGTACAACTGCAGTGCTTCCGAGAGTGGCCTGAAGTAAGGGAAGAAAAGGCAGTTTCTTTCCCAAGTTTAACATGGTGTGTTTTATCCAGCCTACAAACTATACTTCAAATAATAACCCAAGCACTCTGCACAAGAAAGGCAGGGAATTGCAGCACCAACCACTTCATCGACTTTACCTATGGTTATCTATGGCACTGCATTCATTCCTAATGCAGCCAGAGATCTTTGTGTTTATGTCTGCACTGAGTCCTCAGCTGTGACGTGGAAATACTCAGCTTAGCTTCATACAGACTGCTTCTATGGCTAGGTATCTTAATAAGATAGTACTTTAAAATGTCTCTTGGGGTAACTAGAGGCTCTTTGTTTCCTAGGTAAACAATTTACCTACCCTTTCTATAGGAAGATACACCTTTGCTTAACTGTATATGACTGCTGTAAATTTGTGTCAGGTGCTTCATTCTCAAACAGGTAGAAATCGCCATTGCTTTTATTCTGAGCCAAGGTTATGGTCTAGTATCTATGCCAACCTTAAATTCATCATAGCATAATTTTCTTCCTTTCAGTACTTGTTGGACACTCCCAAATGTGCAAACAAGCGGATCTTGTGCAGTTTGGCTGAAAATCCCTATTGCCTTTTTAAAAAAACTAAACAACAAAATCAATATTTCCCATTTCTTTAATTATCCAGAAGGTTTCTCTTTATTTACTCCATTTTGAAATAACCTTTTCTAAACACTATCCACTATTCCTGACAAGGTTTTACTAGAGTCGTTTAATAAATGTCATTATTTTCCATCTCCGCTGGCACCTCTTTTTTTCTGAGCTATCCTTGGATCCCATTAGCCTTTTCGTGGCTGTGTTACACACTGATGACTTGTAGTCATCTTGTGATTAACAAGTACATCCCGATCCTTGTCATCTTATCTGTATGTTAAGCTCCCAGCAGCTACCAGTTCTTATTAATCCCTAATAGTACAACATTATGTTTTGAACTATTTAAATTTTGAGTTCAATTCAGACATTGCTGTCTACAGTGTTGTCTCTGCCTTTCTGAATCCTGCTCTGTACTGATAATACATCGGCACTTGGTGCCCTGTGGTGGTACCTTGTTTGCTGATACCACTGTTGTCAGGAGGCTGAGGGGTGACCTCATTCATGTCTATCAATAGGTGAGGGGTGGGTGTCAGAAGGATGGAGCCAGGCTCTTCTCAGGGTCATCTGGTGACAGGACAAGGGGCAGCAGGTGCAAGCTCAAACAGAGGAGGTTCCATATAAATATCAGCAGGAACTTCTTCCCAGGGAGGGTCCCAGAGCACTGGCACAGGCTGCCCAGGGGGGTTGAGGAGTCTCCTTCTCTGCAGATGTTCCAGACCCGCCTGGATGTGTTCCTGTGCCACTTGGTCTGGGTGACCCTGCTGTGGCAGTGGGATTGGACTAGATGACCTTCCGAGGTCTCTTCCAATTCCTAATGATTCTATGATTCTATATGAAGTAGCTTTGATTTCTTGTTGACTTGTTGGGGTTTATTTAAAACAAAAAAGGTTTCCCATGGTATCATGTATGTTGTCCTGGTTTTCCCTGTCATTCTTAGGAGAACATTTTCTTCGTCCTGACCTGCTGCTAAGTGGGTGTTAATTTCATACAGTAAGTTTGAAATGCAAGAAAGGAGTTACTCGTTTGTATCCAGCACCACAAGTGTAGAAGGGAATTGAGATGAAAATACTAAATAAATAAGCAAGTCATCAGACATGAGGAGATACTCAAGAATTAATGCATAACAGACAAGTAATTAAGGCACTGAAAGCGTATCTTTTTCACTTCCTGCATCTAGCTTTCCGTCTGTATCTCCCCAATCTTGTATATTTAAGAATCTTATTGGTAACAGTTGTCCTGCTGCATCCAGCTCTTTCACGAGGGCCTGCCGTTAACTGTTTTTATAGGGCTGCTTTCCTGCCTCCTCTTCTAGTGTATCATGAGTTGTATGCTCATCTAGAGATAATAATCCTGCTGGGACCTGGCTAATTCAGCACATGAAATACTCCAACAGGAGTTTTCTAATTCCTGATGACCTCTATCTCCATGAGTTAAGTTCAAATCTGTGTCTATTGGCAGGGATTTTGTGATGTTCAGCCTGTGCTCTGCCACATCTGTGTTGGGGAGAAAGTAGCTCAAACAGTAGCCCAGGTATTTCTCTTCATGAATGTAGCTCTTGACATCATCTGCCTGGTTTCTCTGGTTGCCATAGCAATCAGTGGAAAAAAGGAGAGTGGTTTTGGGCAGAACCCTGCAGGAAAAATTGTACTGAATTGAACAAGGTGAATGTAGCTGGCATGAAGCAATGCTAACAGTTCATTTGCAATGAAGAAAACCAACAGTTTCCTCAAAAAGCCCCTCCTGAGCAGACAAAGGGTAAAACTGAAAAGGGGCCATTTCTTGCAAATGGTTAAGTGACTGATTACAGCCTCACATGAGTTTAAGAAACATCACCGTGTCTCCCATGGCCTTTTCAGGGAAATACACCAGACAGAATAATAACGCAAGGTGACGTGACTTTGTCTGTATTGGTAGGCGCTCAGTTGTGGGCATCCTCTTAACTCCGAGCACACGACAGTAGGCAGGTATGGTAAACAGTTTGTTAGGTCGGAAAAGAACTTCAAGATCATCAGGTCCATCCATTAATCTAATTGCACTGAGCTGACCAATCAACCATGTCCTTAACCTCCAGATCTCCACGACTTTTCAACATGTCCTGGGGTGGGGATTCAGCCCTCTCCCTGAGCAGCCNCCATGACTTTTCAACAGTCCTGGGGTGGGTGGGGATTCAGCCTTCTCCCTGAGCAGCCTGTTCTGGTGCTAAATGACTCTGAGTGAAGAAGGTTTTTCTAGTGCCTTAACTAGTAGAGTATACTGTTCTGTATGTGCTCAAGTGCTGGTTCTAAATCACATGTTAAAGCCATGAAGCTGGATGGCTGTTGTCATCAATACTAAAGCAGATAAGAAGTGTTGAGAGCACAAGAATTCAAGGTGTCCATTATGACCAAAAAGCTCCTACTGAGCTTAGTAACTGCTGCAAGTTCTAAAAGCTCTGAAAAAGAGGACTCAGTTCCCAAACTGTCACTGAGAGAGAACTTCATTTCCCTTTACCTCAGATTCCTTAGCTGTAAAAGGGCAACAAAATCCCTGATCTGTCTACACAAAATGTTTCTGAATTCAAGCAAACATAATATCTGTGTTTGTTTGGCAATTGCTTTGTTTAATAAAACCTTTGTGATTTGTCTCTTTAAATACACTTGCTGAGAGAATGCAGTGCAGCATTCGGTCTCAATCCTGAACAGTCAAATAACTGTACCAGAGCAGAAGGAGACTAATGTGAGGACAATGTGGGATACAGAAATATCCAAACTGAGATAAGCTTTTGATCTGAGAGCTGCAGCAAGAGCAGAACACATTAATTATGTTGAATATTTATATTTCACAATTCTATAGCACTATTCATTCGCCACAAGCTTTCCACACTATATATAGATATGGTAGAGAAGCTCCATGGTGAGAACCTTTTCTATGGCATCTCTTCCTGGAGGATGCTATTCAGCTGATACAGGATACTTACCTCAGAAGTTGGGCCACACACTTTTATCTGAAGACTCCAGTCCATGCCAGCTTACAAAGAAACAGTATTTAGTTATTCAAAACGCACATGAAAGGCAATCCTTCAGGAGTTCAAGAACAAACGACAAACTTGTTTTCTTAGTGCAGCTACTGAGTTTCTGGCAACTTTAGAGGGAGACTTCTCAGCCTGCATGTTTAAGCTCTACTCATCGTATTGGACACAGCTTAAAACTAGAACACATTCACTGAAATTTTGGGGAATATAAAAGTTAAGGTTTATTTCTCTATGTAAGAATACCCTAACCTCAAGGAGGCTAAAAATCAATCTGAGAATAAATCACAGTATCCTTTTCTGCTGAGATCCTTCTGCAGTTCTCTCACTATGAAGACACTCTTCAAATAAGATGAATTTTATCAATAAAGGGTGAAAATGTGGCTTTTAATGTGAACTTCTTGCTACATCCAGTGGAAACTGGTCTTACTTGTAATACTGTTTTGTATTTATCCCCTTGTTGTTGCTCCTGTGCTTCACGTTTAGGCTGAATTTACTCAGCTGTGGTGCATTGCCAGTCACAGTAACAAGGGGATGGGCTTTCTGGGAGGTTTGTCTATCAACACAATACAAGGCTTATTCTCCAGCAGTGTAAAAGGATCTTTGCCAACATTAGCATGAATTTCTAAGATCATAACTTTTATCATGTCAAGACTATAGCTACAATTAATATTATAATAGCAATAATAATAACAATGAAAAGCCAAAGTCTGCTGACCCTCACCATCAGAAATTTGCAGACTAAATGGTCAAAACAAATTGGTAAGAGACAGATTTTGCATTTGCAGTTTTGATGAGGGCCTGGGGCAACTCTAGCTAGAGTAGGAGAGACAGGCTGTAACCACTAAGCTCTTGCTGTTTTGGAAAAGGAAAAAATAAAAGACCATTGAAGTCTTTTTTGCAGAACTGAGTACTTCCAACAGAGACAACAGAGACTGGCAGAGCTCCAGGGTCTCAAATTCGTGCCGTCCTAGCCCTTTGAAGATAATAAAAAATACCAAGGTTTCAAAAAGTAAAACTCAATAGCTTCAGGTTAAGGGACCAGTTCTAACAGGAGTGAATGCCCCTCTGCCCTTTCAAAGGGACAGGGACTCCCTGGCTTTCTGAGCAGGGATATAATGAGTGCTGTCTGTGTGGGCCGTGCCTGCCAGTTGCACAGATGTTCCCCTCATTAGCAGAGGTGATGGGCTAGATGGGAGCAAGCCATTGATGGCCAGTTGGGCCATTCAGAATGAAAAGATAAACAGGAAGGAGCAGAACACTGGGCAACTATTTATCTACATTTCTGCAACAGGAAAAGGTTCTGTGGGTATCTATGACAACGGTACAAGGACGGTGCTGATTCCAGCGTTCACAGAATGTGTCTAAGCACAAACCTAGAAGCTAAACAAGGGCAACGGAAGCAGCAAAATCAATCAGCTGCAACTAAGCAAAGAAGGCTAGAAATATTCAAACAGATGTAAAAATGCAAGCACTATCATTTGCACAAATTCATGGGAGAGCATAAAGGAACTGCAGTTCCCTAAGTATGAACTTAGGGAGCAGAGAAGAATTCAGGATTCTCTTGAAAAAGGACTGCAAGAAAAGAAAGATCAATTTGTGCTTAATTAGCTTTACATTGGACTGGTTATAAAAGGAGGCACAGAGATTTTTTTTTCTTAAATTTTAATTGCTTTAGTTTTTTTAAAATGCTTTTTTTTTTATATAAAAATGAGAACCTGCTTTAAAGGCAGTAGAAAACTGAAAGAAAAACAAAGGGAAAGGGACCATTAAAAGTGTCTAGAGATGCCAAATGCATCAATAATAACATCGGGAGATTTGTGATGACTGTCAGTTGTTTCAGCTCTGGGTTTCCTATGGATTTCTGCTCTGTGATTGACTGCTTTGCTGCTTTGGCTTAATATTATTAGCTCATAGTTAGGGCACTCAAAAGAAAATTCTACTATGCAGAATTTTCTTGTCAAATGAAATTAAAGCTCCCGCTGAAATCTTTTACCTGCTCTGGCTAATGTGAAACGAAGGCTACTTGGTTTCTTGAGATGTGGCAGGAGGTCTGGTTTTGCTCACCTTGCAGAACCGAGGTGCCCTGATGTCACAGTTGTCCAAACTGGCAGATTTCCCAAACTCTTTAAGATCTGACATTTAAACTTCCAAACATGAATCCTGAAAGGAAGGAAAAATGCTTATGGGTTGTGAATCCTCCTTTCTTGTCTGCATAATGTAGACACAGCCTTCAAGACTTAGACATTGCTGCCAGTTTTGATAGAAACTGATTGACAGTGCTGAAGGTCAGAGCAGCGAGGAGCAGCAGAGAGGCAAACAGGCACATAGACACTGTAAATGAATTACTTTCCGGTGGGATTAGGCTCCAAGTGCTAACCCTCTGGACTGCTATATCTACATCTACGTGCAGATATGTAAGTGAAATATCTAAACTCCTACTACTATCAGAAAATAGCTAGAATTTGATTCTACTGCCTCGACATAAGCAATCAGTGCTCTCTAAGGTATCCTGTAGTGCTCAAGGTATCCATGAGAATGTGGAAGATGTGACCAAGAACATCTGTAAGTCCCGTGTTTTCCTGAATTAATAGCTGAAGGCCAAGTGGTATATTCTACATTTCTGAGATGGCATGAGGTAGCTGTATCAACTCCCTAATCAAAAATAGAACTGGAAAAGTGATTTCCCTAAAATTAACTGAAGTGTTAGCGCTACTCAGGTGAATACTTTAAAGCTTAGACACCAAAATACAATCGCAGACCGGAGCTGAGTCACATCCCTTGTTTCCATTGGAAACACAACCAGACGTGACTGAAGTAATAAAGTGGAAAAGCCTCTAAGAATTATTACTGAACATATAAAATACATCACTAAATAGCTAAATTCCTTATTCAATAAGATTATTTAGTTACTTTAACCAGACCGTGTTGTAAATTCAGAACAATTCTGAATTTTGTGTGAAAGAAAATAGAAAAATAAAAAAAAAATAAGAAATCCAAAGTAGTTTCCACAAAGTGAATATATATAAAACACAAAGGCATAAAGTACTTGTAAATGTTCTTTGTGTCTGTGGACACCTAGGTTCTCAGCGCTGTAAATTTTCCTCAGTTTTTAAAGTTTCCTTTAACAATGCATTCATTATCTTTCATCATGCTGCTTTCAGAAATGAAACAATTGCTAATTAATTGGCACTTCAGAAAGAGGTATTTTGATGTGAGTCTATTTTTGGAGCTTTGGGATATTAAACATGCTTGAATAAAGTTAGCATTGAAGCGGATCTGGTTTCATTCATATGGAAACAACTAGTCTAGGGTTTATTAGGCCCTTACAAATGTTCCGTGCATTTTCCTAAGACAAAGTCCATTTATCATGGATCAGCATCTCGCAGAGGTAAATATTTAAGTTACTTCTGCAAAACACATGATCTATCCTAGTTATGGTGCATTTAACCCAATCACAGAAGCACAGAATTGCTGAGGTTGGAAAAGACCTCTGAAATCATCCAGCCCAGGCTGGGACCTGACATCACCACATCAGCCAGACCAGGGCACTAAATGCCACAGCCAGTCTGTCCTTAAACCCCCCCCCAAGGATGGGGACTCCACCACGGCCCTGGGAAGCCTATTCCAGTCTGATCAGGAAGATGATGAACGAAGTATAACACCTTCCTTATGAGGAAAGGCTGAGGGAGCTGGGTCTCTTGAGCTTGGAGAAGAGGAGGCTGAGGGGGGACCTCATTCATGTCTGTAAATATGTGAGGGGTGGGTGTCAGGAGGATGGAGCCAGGCTCTTCTCAAGGTCATCTGGTGCTAGGACAAGGGGCACTGGGTGCCAGCTGGAACAGAGGAGGTTCCATAGAAATATCAGCAGGAACGTCTTCCCAGGGAGGGTCCTGTTGCATTGGAACAGGCTTCCCACGGGGGTTGTGGAGTCTCCTTCTCTGGAGACGTTCAAGTCTGACTTGGTCTGGGTGATCCTGCTGTGGCAGGGGGATTGGACTGGATGATCTTTTGAGGTCCCTTTCGATCTCTAATGGTTCTATAATTCCGTGATTCTCTGTAATGGTCATGTAATAGTGGTCCTCAGAATCTCCTAGAAGAAGAATTTAGTTTAGTCAAGGACTGACTGGATTCAGAAGTAGTGTTCTTCTCTTTTTGTACATGTACACTCCTGTTTCACCTGCTCACTTGTTATCACTCTCCTTCCATAACCTTCTTTGTCTCTATTCACAGTACAACAAATTCATAACGCTGGTAGTTTTCACCAGCACTTTCTCAAAATGCCACGCTACCTCCGTGAAGGCCATCAAGAACCATTGCAACATTGCGTGCCCTGTCTGTGATAGATTATTAGGGTGCAATCTGCAGTTACAAGTCAAAGCTATCATTTCAATCGACATCTGTGTTAAAGTGCTATTGTCACCCACTGCTAACAGCTCTGTTGCTCACTGGTCACAGCTCCTGTTACTGTTTATTAGTTTGGCAGCTCCAAACAGGTGATTTTTTCCCCTGAAAGCTGTGGGACACTGCACTGAAACAATTCTCTAATATTGATTTAGAAAGAGTACCTATTAGCTTCTGTTTTCTGTCCCTGCTTTGTCTCAACACCTGCAAAATCACATCTAATAACAGAGTATTTGAGTCTGAAAAACAGGGATTGGGTCTTTTATTCAAAATATGCTTTCCCTGCAAACCCAGTAGTGATGGGAGTGTGGATATTTAAGCGTGCAGTGCTGGCTGGCTGCAGCAGTACCCGTGCCCCTCCACAGAACAATGGGCCCCCCTGTGCAGGGCAGATGTCTTCTTGTGCCACACTCAAGAGGATTTCATTCGTGTTCTGGGATAGTTTTAACATCATATTAGCCCACATTTTAGCTCATTTTGCTCCATTTTTAACTTTAGTTATGATTTACTTCTATTATTATTAACAAGAGGAATTTAAATCCTGAAAAAGTCTGTTAGGAATAAAACATTTCTGAGAAGCAATTAGGAATTACTGTTGATGGAGTTTAAAATTCAAGCATTATCAGCAGCTTTCAGGAAAACGATCTGACAGGAAAAGACAATTGATTATAATTTGACTTCCTGTCCCCTCATTCTATTAAATATCAGGCTAGCAAAAATTCATAAAAGGGCTTTGCATCTGCAAGCTTGTACCAATGTGATTCCTTCATGAGCTGGAAGAGGATTTACAGGTCTGTGATGGGTTGTTAAAAGGAGATGTCATTTTTCATATGGATTCTTTCACAACGTAAGCCATTCTCTGTGTTGTCACTTAAATGTTAACCAGTAGCTGTTGCAGTTTAAATTGGCATTATTAACATTTATTTCCAAAGCTTGATGTTAAATGAACTTTGTTTTTGCTTCTACCTGTCTGTGTTTCTAACTGCAGTTTGAATGATGGCAGAATAATTGGAAGCAAAGGTGATAAGAAAATGAAAAGTAAAGAGAAATCAAGTACTTACGCCAATCAATCGGTGCCTGTATGTATTAGGGACAAATATAAATCTTCTCTTCCCAGAGATGATAGTTTAACTCGTCCTATGATGTATAATTCACATTTCAAAGGCTGTATAATATAAATTGGCTTTTATATTCAAAGTACAAATTGCCTCACTTCTTAGCTTGTTCTTCTTTGAAGTTCCATGAGGAATATCAATAAGCACCACATTTTAAAAGCATAACTCTTGAGAGTCTGAAATGCCACACTGTTTTATGTGTCGGTGAGTTGTGTGCTCATATGGAGAGGGGCTTTTCACTCCAGGAAGGTTTTCTAGTAGAATGGGGCTCTGGGACAGGAGACAGTCAAATAAGCACCAGTGTGAATATGTACCACTGCAGGAATAAACCCTGAAAATATTCCAGAGGTAAAGATATTGAACGGAAAGACTGTCACGGCTTTTGGTGGGATTTGATTAGTAGCTGTCAATCCAAAATGACCAAGATGGGGGACAGACCTACTGCCAATGCACTGGGACATCTGGGAACACTGATCTGGTAAATGGAAAAGACAGTGAAGTGAACATGCTGTTCATTTAGCTTGACTTGCGATGGCTACAAATACAGTTTGCCATTGTGGCAATCTAATTCAGGCCGTTCTGGGACATACCTCTCACAGAAGGACCATTATCTCATCCTTTCAGATACTGCCATTGAGAAAAGAGAATCATTTCAACCGTCACAGGTTATGAGGGCCGCTTACATCCATAAAAATATGAGGGGTAGGATGGAGCCAGGCTCTCCTCAAGGTCATCTGGTGATAGGACAAGGGGCAATGGGTGCAAGCTGGAACAGAGGAGGTTCCCTATCAATATCAGAAGGAACTTCTTGCCAGGGAGGGTAATGAAACATTGGAACAGGCTGCCCAGGGGGTTGTGGAGTCTTCTCTGGTGACATTCCACACCCACCTGGACATGTTCCTGTGCGACTTGATCCTGATGATCCTGCTGTGGCAGGGGATTGGTCTAGAGTTCCCTTCCCGAGAGATAAATCCCTACAAGAGGGCTGACAGCAGAGACACTTGCCTAACCAGTCCCGTAGGGATCCTTCAATTCACTTAGTGTTTGGTGGCCAGATTTGCCTTTTACCATTTGGAGCCTTTCCTGAAAACACAGTGTCTGTTGTACATACTGGTGCATATTTGCTGTTCCTGGGTCAGCCACTTGTATGCTTTGAGTCTCTCCCACATCTCTCACATTAAATGTCAGCATAGTAGGGTGAAAAAGTTGGGACAGTTTGTCTGGAGTCCACCGAAGGGATACGCTCTCTCCAGAAAGCAGGCTCTGGCTCTATCTCCATTTGATGTGTTGTGTCATCCCTTCACCCTTTAATGTAAAGACAGCGTGATGTTCCTTCGGCACTGATGGTCATTATTTAGAGAGCAGGCTGCAGGGGAAGTCATTCCCCAATCTCTACCCTTCTTCTCATAGCACTGCTCAAAGCCTGAAGAACGCTTACTAGCTCTGTCTCCCGTGCTGTCAGGGATCCCGAGACCTGTGTTTAGTTTGTTTTGTTTCCTGGGAATAGCTGGTAATTTATAGATTTGTAGATCATGATTCATAGCACAGATTGGTGATTTGCTCATGTTCAGGTGGGGAAGCTGGAGACAAAGCATGCTGTTCCAGGTTAAAAATACAGTGGCTTTTAACACTGCTAGACCTACACTTTTTGAATTTGTATTTTAATAAAACCCAGCATTTTCCACGGTATAATTCACACAGGCAGACCATTTTGATGAAATTTTTGTGGGTCAGAGGTTGTTTGATGGCTTCTGACGAGAAAGATGGAAGAGCCTCCTATTTGTTTTCATGGCATTGATGTTTATGGGTTATGAGAGATTGATGTCTGAATGCCTGAACTGCATAAATGTGATCCAAGGACAAAACCTTGTTTCTTCCACATTCTGTGAGTACAATTTAAGCACAAAATCGCTTTTTGCTTGCTTGGTTGGTTTATTTCCATAAAATTTTAAAATATATATCAGATGAAAAGGAAAAGAAAACATGCACATCCCTAAAATTTTCACTGTGATTATTTATGATGTTCTAAAGGTAAATACATCTTATTTACTCTAGATATGTTCCAGAAAATACACTTCTTTCACAGAAAATATTTGATAGACATTTCAGAGAAATAGAAAATATGTAGAGGAGATTCACTATGAAGCAGATTTATATAAATGAGATTGCAGAATTCACCAGAGCAGGATTCCCTAGTTCCAGTCACACAGGAACATGGCCAGGCAGGTTTTTTCTTCTCTCCAGAGAAGGAGACTACACAACCTCCCTGGGCAGCGTCTTCCAGTGCTCTGTCACCCTCACCATGAAGCAGTTTCTCCTCATATTTATGTGGAATCTCCTCTGTTCCAGCTGACACCCGTTGCCCTTTGACTTATGATAGCATTGGATGCCACTGAGCAGAGTCTGGCTCCTTCCTGACACCCACCCTTTCCGTATGTATAACCGTTAATGAGGTCACCCCTCAGTCTCCTTTCTTCCAAGCTAAAGAGACCCAACTCTTTCAGCCTTTCCTCATCAGGGAGATGCTCCACTCTCTTAATTATCTTCATGGCTGGACTCTCTCAAGCAGTTCCGTGTCCTTCTGGAACTGAGTGGCCCAGAACTGGACACAATACTCCAGATGTGGTCTCACCAGGCCAGAAGAGAGAGGAAGGAGAATGTCTTTTGATCTGCTAACTATGCCCTTTGTAATCGACCTCAGGATGCCATTGGCCTTCTTGGCCACAAGGGCAATTACTTAAGTAGTAAGTGATCTGTTTCCACTTGCATTTGGTGCATAGATGCATTGTATTTGAGGTAGAATGTTGTAATTATCATAGGAACTTACTGTCTTTCTTGGTTTTCTGCTCACTTCATTTACCAATACACATACTTAAGTGTAAAACCAGTTTCCCAAATATAGCTATTGGTACAGTCCCAGCTCCACCTGTAATTTGCTTGGCAAAAGGTCTTCTGTTTCTTGTAGGTCTGATGTGTCTACCAATCCTGATACTCCAGGGCATCTCAAGCAGCACTAGATACATATATTTAGCACTCAGTTATGACCCTGAATCCATTCCAGATTGGTTTAAAGAGTGGTTTTGACAATGATGTGCAAAGCAAAAACGCATTCTTGAGCACTCCAGTATGAGAAGTTAGGGAAGTTATCATCCCACTACACATCTGTCACAGGGGAAAATATTGACATTGTTATGATTTAGCGGCAGTTTATGGTTTGTTGATGGTGAGAGGTAGATCAAAATGTTGACTTTTAGCAGCTCTTAATCAATAACCAATTTAAGACTAACAAGGTGATTCGGTGTAATATATTATAATCAAAACAACAGCTTAATTACAGATTCAATAATGCCAGGGTTCACACTAATGCACTGTAAGGTATCCCTAATCAATATATATATATGGGTGTATATGCATAGATATAACAACAAGGCATACCAACGGGAAGAGCTGTTGGGTCCAGTGGAAGGTACGTGTATCCGTGCTCATGAAAGCAAGTGTTTATACTAAAACATAGAGATAAGTAAAGAGTTGGATGAAAAAGACCAGTCTGTAGTTATTCTCCACCAGTTCAGAACAAATGCTCTGGCATTCTCAATTGAGTCTTAAAAAGTCTGACTTCATCGTTGCCCTTTGTGCAGTTTGTGCCAAAGGGATATCTCACTCAGGGGAGAATCTAGACTCAGTCTGCTGTGATCCAGAAGGGTCCTGCTTTCGTATCACTATTTATAGGGTCTAAGATAACAGCACTTTTGTCAGATACTTCTCTGCTCTGACCTATCTTGAATTTCAAAACATTCTGGTATTTTTCTGCTGCTCAAATCCAGAACTTGTTGACTTTGAAAGTTTGATATCACCCCCTCAATGGCCACAACCCAAGGACACAGGTACTGGGCTATCAGAAGCTGACTAACAGCCAAGAGATGGGAAGAGACGTGCAAGCTTGAGAATGAAGGGGCGTTGGAACTAGATGATCTTTAAGATCCCTTCCAACCCAACCCATTCTGTGGCTCTATGCAATGTGCATCTTATCCTTCTTTCTTTAAAAATTCATCATTTAGATTTTTAAATTATGTGTCTGCTGCCTCTAGGTATTTTGCTTAAAGAGCTAGTCAGAAAATATCAGCTACTGTAGTTCATTATCCTTTAGGTCAATTGTGTGAGGAAAAGAGTCTTCCAGGTAAGAGCTTTAACCTTTGCAAAATGCTTTATCTTATTTATTTTTAGAAATAAAAATTCAGCTTATTTCTTCGGAGAGTACATGTAATTGCCCAAATGCCCTTTCATAACAAAGGGAATTGCTATATAATTACTATTAGAGATTCAAACCAGAAATAGCTGCTTAATCAAACGTAGGTATTCTGTGTGTGGGTCTTTTAAATGTGGTGATGACAATGGCAAATGGTTAGCTAATTATGACAACGAAATTATATCTAATCTACTGATTTGTGAGAGTGTGAGGCTGGTTAATTCTTGCTCTGTGTCACTAATAACCTGCACAGTGATGAAGCTGAGCTGCTCTTTTGCAACAGCTTGGTTCTTACCCCATAAATGTGTGCTAATTCTTTTGTTATTGAATTAAAATTGTTATTCCTAGTGCAATGATTCACAAAACTCAACCCCCTCTGCAGGGTTCTATGTATCTTTGTTACAACACCCAGAGACTTTGCCCCAAAGACTTGCAGTGTTCACAGAGAGCCAGAGCTCAGAAAAACTACTCTATCCATGAAGTTTGTCCAAGTGCACGTAGACAGCTCCATAATTAAGTCAGTGCCTTTTAATTTAGATTCAACATCTGAAAGTCTCCTTGTTAATCCCATTTTATAGCTGACAGAAGGTGTTTGCATTATGAAGGCTCCTACTGGAAAAGAATATCTCCTGTGTATAGTGGGTAACTGGCTAAGCCCTCACAATTTAGCTCTTTACAGGTCATGTCCATCAAAGCTTGATCTAGCCAGACCCGCCTGGATGTGTTCCTGTGCGACTTGGTCTGGGTGATCCTGCTGTGGCAGGGGGATTGGACTGGGTGATAGAATCCCAAAGGATTCTATGATTCTATGGTTATGCTGTCAACTAACCCAGAATAAATTAAACAGTATTTCAGGCAGCCAATATGAACTTATTTGGAGAAAGCTTATCCTGATGGTTGAGAATTTGCACAGAAAGGAGCATTTACAGAAAAACTTCAATACCTCTAGTAGTACCGAGCCCCAAGTACATGCTGTCAGAGACTGAGGCATCACGGTGTCAAGTGCTGTTACAGACAGGCAACGCAGATACCAGCAGTGTGGATGGGGGATGATGAGGTCTTTTGTCTGCATGTTGACAGTTTGTCTAAACCAAGCAATTACGCTCCTTTGCTAATCACAACTTTTCTGAAGCTTTTAAAAATATTTGCTTCTTTTTATAATGACAATTCAGAATGTAACCTACCAATTAATCAAATAAGAATAAACAAAAAGTATAGAAATGCTTCAATTACTCCAAGTGCTTTTACTGCTGAAGGTCTGTGCTCTTTGTGAAACAAGGGTGAGAGTTTGCACTCTGTACTTAGGTATTTGGAAGGGGGCTTCAGGATATGTTGATTCTCTCCCTTTATTTCAAGGTAGTATTATACCTACATCATTCATGAGAGAAAGTAAGTGCACCTTCAGCTGTGGAGACTACAGCATCCAGGCCAATTATGTAGCTGTTAACATTTTCTTGAACACATTATTCCGTATCCTAGGAACTATGGGTAGGGAAGAAAATCTCTTCTCTGTTCAGAAGATTCTGTGTATTCAAGGGCTGTTTTCATGTCTTTTATAAATCATTCATTTTATAATATGAGTTTCCTCTAATTTCATCAATTGCTTTGTTTTCAGGTTCTATCAGTCTTCATTTTATACGTGGTTCTATCTGTGATGGAGCCACATCTTTCTTGAAATGTGAGGCCCTGAAAAGATAGACTATTCCAACTGTGGTTTCTTCTTTACTCTGGAGACAAGGAGACTAATTTATCAGTGAGTTTAGCTTTGGGTTTGACAGGAGGTGTCATTTACCCTGTGTTAAATCATTCATATTGACAGGACCAGCTACGTATCTGTTCTTAATAATGGCAGCATAATATTCCAGTGAATGTGAAGACAGAGCTAGACGCCTGAATTAGATATTTTAATCTATAGCTTTATGACCAAAACATGAGCAGAGTATAATCGTATTTATGTGCAGTTCCATAACATTTCCCTTTTCTTTTGCAAAAGTCTGACATTGTCCCTTGTTTTCACCTTCAATTCACTGTAATCGTTAGATCATTTCCCACAGAACCATGCTCCACAGCCATTTATTTTCTATGTTAGAGCTGTGTGGCTATTAGGTCTGGTATTCTGCACTTACTTCTATAAATAACATTCTTCTTTTTCAGGCCATTGCTCCAGTTTATCACGGTAATTTTGAAATATAATCCTATCATGCAACACACAGAGTCTTTCAGCTTTGTGTCAGCTGCAAATTTAACAAGCATGCCCTGTATATTTTCAATCAAGTTATTAATGAAATAGTAGTAGACCCAGAAAAAAAATCCTAATGTAGCATCACTCAGCGTATTCTGGTAATTAATCATCAATGATAACTCTTTCAATATGGATTTGCAACAAGCCTCAATTCTACCTTTGTCCCAAAGGCCATCATATTCAACCAGATACCTTCCAGTGTGCTCTATGTGCACAGGAATGTGGTTGTCTCAGATAGAAATGAGCAATGCCAGGGATCACTACTGCTGATCAGTGGAGCGTGGCTAAGTCATCTTTCTTTTACACCAATTAGTATGACTCAGTTTTCTGACTGTACACTAGCTGACATCTCAGTGTAAAGATGGATAACACCCTTGATTTAGCAAGAAAGGACTCCCTGGGTTCCTTCAACCCTCAGTGACTGAAGAGTAATATCTATAAAATAACAAATTATCATTATTTGTCCCTGAAAAGGGATGTCACTGCTAATACCACCTGTTTTCTTCCAAAGAGCAAACTTTACTCTATGTACCTATTGCAGAAGAAAATTGCTGAGTTAATCCTCGACTAGAGTTGGTTTAAGCTTTCCTGTGTGACAGCTTTAAGTAGCTCCTGGGCCATAAACCAAATATGATGGAGAAATAATCAACAAATCTCTCCCACCTGTCTTGCTATCTTGTGTTCAGAGTGAGTGACTGTTGACTAAGTGGTGGATATAGATCTGGCTGTCACTAAATACAAAGTGAAAAAAACAAATGAAGAAACAAACCCAATAATAAAAATTGTCTGGTTTTGGAGTCATTTTTATAGGATTATTTCTAAGAAGAAGTTGTTTTTCTTTTACTCCTAGAGGGGACAGTGATAAATGTACAGTATCATTTGGAAATTTAATTATATAAACTGGATAGCTGCACACGTGGGTTAGCTTCAGTCCTTACTGATATGCCAGGGTCTGAACTAGAACCCTGAAGAAGTGACAGCTTGTTTAGCTGCAGTGTGAGTTGCTGAATAAACCTATGTGAAAATCAACTAATTTCTGGCCACTATTATGAAAAAAAAAAGAAAGAAAGGTGTGTTCTTGAAGGAATAGGAATTAACACTTCTAATATTGATAAAGCACTTCCAGATTTCATATGTGACAGTAGAGTGACTTAAAATATGAAGTCAAATGATAAGCTGCTGCCTGATGTGAAAATGCTTTGACTTCACTTAAAGGGATGATTCAACATGAAATAATACCGATAGTTTTCCATTTATCTCTCTGTGCCAGTGTGTCTTGACTGCTTGTGAAGCAGCTGTTGAATCACTTACTACAGCTTCTCACAACAAAATAAACTGGTTCAAAGTGGATAAGCAGCTACTTTATAAGCATCTCTGCCGTGATTTATAAAAGAACCTTTGCAAGTGTCAATATTTCATGTGTTCCTAGTCGTTCCTGAGTGCTCTAGAGACTCGTGTCTGGAGTGGCTTGAGTAGACAGTTCAGTAGATTTTCCCAACAACTATACAAAAGCGTGTAATCACTGCTCTCTGCATTTTAGAAGGGTCTTTAGGCCACAGTAGCAGAATTGTTACCTTCTTTCCACAGACATGAAATCAGACTGTGTTTCAGTCATGCACTAAAAAATGGATGCAGTCAATCCAATTAACGGCAGTGTTACAGCCTCAAAGCTTGCTACAGGCAGACACAGTGTGTGCATCTGTACATTTCTGTACAGCCAACCATTGTGCACACACTTCAGAACAGCATTGTGATGGCATGAGATCCAAACATGCACACAGTGCCCCTTACCTAGCGATCTCTGTTTTAACTCTGTATGTTCAGGGATCGTTACTGTGGTGCACGTAGGAATTTGCTGAATACCATTTCTATATTAATTTGTGTGTGTAACAACCCCAAATTTAAAAGAAGCTTTTAAATTCTCAGTATCCTTTATGCTTTTTCTCAGGCGTGAATGTCATGCCTGAATAAAGAGTTACGTTCAACCTGCAGTCACTCAGCCTGCTCAAAGAACCAAGGGACGATAGCGCCATAGCAGAGACATTAGATGACAGGAGAATCAAAGTAATAGCAACTTGGTTAAATGATCTGAGAGGTCAAAGCTCCTTGGCTCTGTTTGGTAGTAATTCCTTTCAGGTTATTTCTGGACTTTGTACGACTTGTCATTGTTCGAGATTTACTCCCAAGAGCTAATAGGCAACAAAATAAACCTTTGAAAATAATCGATGAGCACAAAAAGCAAAAACCTTGTTAATATTATTATGATTCTGCTTGCAAACATTCCATTAGGTTCAGTAGCAACATTGCTTTTGAAATGCTATATTGGAACAAATAATATACTGTGGAAGAATGTCTTTGTAATGCAGATCTGAGAGACTGTTCATTATGCTTCCCCTGAAAATGGAAGACTTTTTGCAGCAGTGCAGCTTCCAATTTTCACCCAAACTAATTTTGGAAGTTTCAAAGTGTTCGGCTGCCAAGGCCCTGGTAGTGACTTTTTTCTCAGGGTGGAGCTATAAATACCAGAATGTTTGAGCTATTGGCATTTCCCACTCTGTGTTTTGATGGCTATTCAAACTCACACCTTTTCATAAAAAGAGAAGGAATGATTCAGAAAAGAAAAGGAAAAATGCCATGGAAGCATCTGGGTAAGAACAACCCCAGGTACCAGGTTAGGTTGGGGACTGATCTGTTGGAGAGCAGTGTAGGAGAAAGGATCCTGGGTGTTCTAGTGGACAGCAGGAAGACTATGAGCCAGCAATGTGCTCTTGCGGCCAAGAGGGCCAACAGCATCTTGGAGCGGATATGAAAGGGGATAGTTAGCAGATGGAGAGAGGTTCTTCTCTACTATACTTCCAAATCATTCTTCACGGTGCTGGTCTCAATCACATCATTTCCCAGATTGGGTTGATACCAGGGGATTGCCCTAACCTAGGTGCAGGACCCTGCACTCAGCCTCGAACCTCATGAGATCCATACAGCCTCGTTTCACCAGCGTGTCCAGGTAGTCAGTTCTTTTCCACGTCCCAGACCTGTGATACTCAATTCCTAATGGACATCACCATCTTTGAAAGGCTGACCCTGTCAAATAGCATTGTGAATTACAGAAGAGAAACCAGGCTGAGAGTCTGAAAGAAGAGCTTTTAGAGAGAGGGAGCTTGCAAAAATATGTCGCCTATGTAAGTAGAGGATGTCAGAATGCTGCAGCTGCTCTTTTATCTGACTTTTTTCTTCCATTTCAAGTTGCTTTATTAGTGATTTCTTCATGCACAATTTGATGTACAAGGGCTGCATTTTTTATGTCAAAGCCTTTGTTTTCCTAAAAATAACGATTTTGCACAAGGATTTCTTATGCTTCAGCCGGAGCCAGTAGATGCTGGGTATCTGCAATGCCTGGAAACCCAATATGATGAATGGAGAATCAGTGAGAAGGGAAAACAGTTGCTGTATGTTGGATGGGGGGTCATGCACCTTGCGGACAGCATTGCAGAATTACTGTGCTGAATGCATAACCCTGAGGATACCACCAGGCTTGCAGTAAAGCAAGAGGCCTGGTCATGATTGCTTTGAGGTAAAGTTTTTGTGTGAAGGAGATGGAGATCAGCTTAGAACAAACAAACACAATTGCATTAGGCAGTAAGAGCTAGCACAAGCGAAAAAGCAATAAGGTATCAGAGCTCTTTATTTCTGAAAGCTCTGCTGGTGAGGTCAGGAATGCAACCCTGCACCAATCTCAAAGTACTTTAATTAGCTACCTCTCTTCACAGTATCACAGTAATAATGAGGCTGGAAAAGACCTTAAAGATCATCCAGTCCAACCTAAAACCAACTAAACCAAGTAAACCTAACATCTTCCATGGTATACAAGCTCTGGTTCAATCTGGATGCAACCGAGGGAGCACCGCTATTATCACTTTCACTGTGAAACCAAATAACACATCATATTGTTGAGCTACGTGTTTCAGTCAGTTACAGGAGATGCTGCAGACTGAAGCAATTCTGCTGTTTCCAGAACATTATCCACCTTCCAGATTTGAAGAGTTTTCTACCAGGAATTTTGGGGGAAATAGGAATAAATAAATTAAACCATTTAACAGACCTTGAAGTAGAGTCTATCCCCATCAGCTACTAAGACAAAATACTAGTGAATTCTGCCAGACACCACTTTTAAGTGAAAAAATCATCACATTAAAAACAGATTGAGTTTTAGATAAAATTTAACCCTGGAGAGATCAAAACTGAGTTTTCTAGTGCTCATCCTTGTTCTTGCAAACATTTACCCTTGTTCTAAGAGTAATAATAATCTCACTGATTTTTAGTATGCATGGTCCGTGTGTAGGAAATCAGACAAAAGTACAAAGCGAGGCAGATCTTGGTAAACTAAGAGATAAAGAAAACCGGAAATTCAGAATGACATTTTGTTGCTCAGCATCCTTCCAGGACAACAGTTTATCCTTTGGGGATGTCCCACCTGCTAACCCTGCGGCAAGCACAGAAACTGAAAGAAAGAAAAACTGTGGGGGCTTCATTCATAAAATTCAATAAGCTTGGCTAAGCTGAAAGGCAGCTTTCATTGCTGCCTCTATTCATTCCTGGGTTTACTTTTCTTCTTTGGTCATTATCTTTTTCTGTGCGGACCAGAAAATAGACTTCCAGCAGCAAGTTGTTTTATCAAATAGGAAATAACACCGGATCTGCCGCTTTTACATCTCTGTACCTTCTTCCCACTTTACCAGACAAAAAGGACTCATGATCTGGGGCTGAGCACTTCAACTGATGATGAAGGTGTTCCTCCTGGGTTTGATTCCAAACTTCCAATGATTTCAGTGAATTCTGGACTCCTGTTTCAAGTACCCACTCAAATGTTGTCGTTTTTCACTATAAAGGACCAAAAGATTTGGCTGGCTTCATGGCAGAAGTATATTATAAACTATACAGGTGACTTCATGCTTGTCAGACTTGACTAGTCCAATGTATTTCTATAGAAGACATTTTTCATATCTGATTTTAATTTATTTAAATGGTCAGAAATATTTGTGTTCATACTGAAAGCAATCATTGAGCACTAAAAAACCTGTCTACTAAACAGGTCTATGTGTTAAAATAGCGGGGAAGTTAATGTGGCTTAGAGATACAGAAACCTTTTCCAGCCTCATCATTCCTGTGATTACTGTGATTTGGTTCTAGTGTTTCTACAGAACTTGGAGGAACTGATCTCAGCATGGATTCATAGGAACTACTGATTTATGCATTAATTGTTCCATAAGCAGTTGTGCAACAAATTATTGATAAATTCATGATGAACAGTGTAATGATAAATTCTAATTCAGACACCAGAAGTTTATTTTATGTACTTGAAACAAGACCCTCAAGAAATAAGCATTCAATGTATAGCAACTGTTAAAGCAGAGAGTGATCTGGTCTAGTGAGAGGTGATCTCTGAGGTCCCTTCCAACTAAACTATTCTGAGTTGTAACGTAGCATCAGCATCTGGCCAGATGTCTTCCTATGTAGCTGCCTCTGTTTTTCATATCCATCATTACCCAAGTCTCTCAATCCTCAAATGACGACTCTTGTGTTTGAATGTTTAGTAATTGTATTTAAAATCTGAATTGTGGCTTAACTGGAAGATATCAGAGATAACAGGTGGCTCACACGGGTGTGTTTTACCCAGACTTGAGATCCCAGTTTCCTTTATTTTCTGCCAATGTCAAAGTCAAGAAGCACGGTGACCTAAAAGGACCAGAAGAGAAGCTGTGTCAGCTGATAGTAACAAATAGATGTTCTTGATAAGTTAAGTGTCAGAACAAAATAGAATAGACTGGTTAGAAGGGTAGTCAGCGAGTTACGCAGAGAGAAAACAACACGCAATTGGAATGCGAGGGTTGTATTTTAATTACTGAAATCTTTGAGTAATTTTAAGTAAATAAAAATGTGTTTATTACACATTAAACATAAACATTAAAACAAAAAATATCATTAGCAGGGTTTAGTTTATCTTTTGCAATTAAAATCTGATCAAAACATTAATCTATTCTAATCCCATGTGGAAACTGAGGCAAAAAATCCATAGCAAAATAAATCAAGGACTTCCATTACAATATTTCAAAGGTATTATGATGGTAAGTAACACAAAGGATAACATCAGAAATTAGTTCATTAACACCCACCAGATAAATCTTTTGTAGGAACTGTGCTGTTACTATGGGAATCCATTGCTCAGTCCCTCATTCAGTACTAATTTCCGTGAAATCTCATTAGTACCACTGTAACAACCATTTCTTGTCTGTCATAGGAACTGAGGAGTTGCAGGCTGTAAGAGTGTCTGCAGCACTGATGCCGGTACATGGTGCCATGAAGTCCCAGTACAGACAGGCATTTCAGAAGTTACATTTTCTTGTCTCTCTAATCTTCCCTGAAAGGCTGTTACCAAGTGCAATGGCCCTGATTCAGGCATTTTTTATCTGATTTCTAGACATCATTTTCATTTACTGTTGGGCCAAGGCTGTGCTTCCTCGAGAGCTCACTCTTTTCTGCCTTCCCTCACCAGATGCACTCCCACACATCTTTCTCTCTAACCTGTGTTTATAGCTAGCAATCATGTCCTTCCTTAGCTTTTGTTTTACTAATCAAGACAAAATCTTCTCATTTACTCCTGCAACATAGGCTCTTCTTGATTACCCTGGGAATATTTTTCTGCATTCTAATCACTGTTTATTAAACATGTTGAAATGAATTTGTACACATTTCCAGCAAGGAAGTGTCTTGTTTGAGATTCCACCCTGACATTAATAGCCTTTAACTTCCCCAGTCAATGTCTGTAATGACATTTCCTTTGTTCCTGGCTGCCTCACATTTATGGCCCTGTAGTTGGGTACCACAGTACTGATGTTCCTAAGCTTTGTGCTGATTTTGCAGGGTCTCTGGACTAACCTTGTCAGCTGTGGTCTGTGTGAACTTCTCTTGACCTATTTGCAGCTTTGTTTTGTCTTTTTTTTCCCCCTACAACAACATTTTTTCTTCTGATGAGGTGGCTATGGGTGGTTTATTTTGCTTGTTGTTGAGTGGTAGAACAACAGCTTTACAATTCTAAAGTGATGATGTAGTGAAGAGAAATGGAGGTCTGGAGGCCTTGAGAAGTGGAAAAACAATGCAGCACAATGGGGTATAGGCACGTGATTATGAGAAATGGGCAAAAGCTTGGCACTGGGCGACCTCACAGCTGTAACTGGCTTGCCCATGGCTAAGTAAAGAAATGCAGTCAAAACTGGCTTTAGGGGTAAGCAAGAGAAAAGGGAGCAGTGTCCTACAGATACAAAGCCCCATATACTGTGTGCTGGAAGGTCATATGGAGCTGCAGAATGGTGTCTGAAGAAAATAGTGTGAAAGCATGTTAGCAGAAACACTCAGATGACCCAAGTGCTCTCCTAAACTGAGGAAGAAGAACCCAATCCCATTACCATCATATTCTTCCCTGCAAAGGGTTCTGGAAGATGGTGACTTGCCCTAGGATTCCTATCACCAGCATCAGAATGAAAGCATTGACCATACAACCAGGAAAAGATGTGAAAGGATGAACATGTTAGGAAAAGGGGTAGGAACTAGGCTTAGAATAAGAATTGTGAAGAATAATAATGTTTTTATTTTCATGAACTTTTATCAACATGGACTGAATTATTTCAAAACTGAAATTCAAACAAACTCAAGATGCTTTTATGCTCATAACAACAGTTTTGCAGTGAAAATAAACCAATATGGTGCGTGATGCAAAGGCTGGCAGTTTGTAGACACAAATACCCAAATTTGTTTGACCAAAACATATGTGTAAGAGAGAAAGATATTTATTCATGATGTATGAGTTGAATATCCTTGATCTCAAGAAATTGAGAGAAGACGATCAGATGGTGATGATTAATGCTATTTTATAAGTAAACCAAGAGCAGTGGAAATTGCTTTTCTTGCAGATGGTGGCATGCTTCCTGACAGTGCAATTCCTTTTCTTCCACTCCATGCAGTTGTACATAATTATTATCACAATGAAAAAAATAACCAAATGACAACCATAAACAAAACCAAACTCTTTTGTATCTTCCTAGCCCCCACTTTCCATCTTTCTATAAGAAATGTTTTCTGATTTTTTTTGCAGAGGGAAAGAGATTGAATTAGAATGAAAATTGTAATCCCAATTTCTCCACCCTACTGGTGGAATAAAATAATCAGAAAGAGACTTTAAGAGTAGGAAATAAATCAAAATCTAGAATATGTCTGAAGTTTTCATACACTGATATTTTATGACCTCATTAATGCCTATAAATCTGTGAGGGGTGGGTGTCAGGAGGATGGAGCCAGGCTCTTCTCAGGGTCAGCTGGGGATAGGACAAGGAGCACTGGGTGCCAGCTGGAACAGAGGAGGTTCAATCTCAATATCAGCAGGAATTTCTTCCCAGGGAGGGTACTGGAGCATTGGAAGAGGCTGCCCAGGGGAGCTGTGGAGTCTCCTTCTCTGGAGACATTCCAGACCCACCTGGATGTGTTCCTGTGCGACTTGGTCTAGGTGATCCTGCTGCGGCTAGTTGATCTTTTGAGGTCCCTTCTGATCCTTAATGATTCTATGATTCTATGATCCAATGCCAGAAAAAGGGGCAATGAGTGTCAACTGGAACATGGGAGGTTCCACATAAATATGAGGAGAAATATCTTTGGGGTGTGGGTGACAGAGCACTGGAACAGGCTCCTTCTCTGGAGGCATTTAAAACTCACCTGGACAATTTTCTGTGTGACCTGATCTAGGTCCTCTGACAGGGGATTAGACTGGATGACCTTTTGAGGTTCCCTTCCAATCCCTAGCATTCTGTGATTCTGTGTGATTCTGTAGCTCAAATACTTCCAGATATCTGAAGCTCCAAACATTTGATCGATATTTATTCATGCTATCAAAAAATTGTTTCTCACTTGCTACTTTCACTGCTATAAAATAGGACTCTGATACCCAAACTCCTTACAGAAAATGCTCTTTATTATATATACATAGTTTTTCCTTTAGGAAGAGAACAAGTGAAGATGCATGTGTCAGGCAGGACCTCCTAGTGTGATGAAAGGATGAGACATCCTGAGTGCTTCTTTTTTTTCCTTGCATATGTGGTAGAAATATTGCTTCTGTTAAAGGAAATATTTGTGTTCGCCTCAAATTATTATTCAATGAGAAACCATATCCCTCCCTCATTGCCTATATTATGTTTTTACAGATGGAAACAGCAGTGGGAATTGGCTATTTATTTGTTGCACAATTTCTTCTTGTGTTTCTACTTCATCACGTTTATATACTACATAACCTCCGTGTGTATTCCTTCTTGGGACATTATAAAACCTTTCTATTAGTTCTCTCTCTTTCAACCCTAGAGCGAAATTCATCAGAATATTAAACAAACCACTCAGAATTTCAAGGAGATTCACTTTTAAAGAGATGTCTGTAGAGAATTCTAACATAAAATATAATGGTCAGGTGCTCAGATAGTCTAAATCATCACAGGTCTGCTTAATGTTCTAGCTGTATTAATTTACTGTAGCTGGGTATCTTGCCTGTAGACACAACAAACATCAATAATGTTTATCACCACCAGACCAATGCTAATCCTGAAACCCTTAGTAAGAGTTTCCAGGGGAAACAGACTTTGTGAATTAAGTGAAAGAATCATATCTGCTGGACTAGCTTATTTCAGCAGGCTTGTGCAAATAGCAGTTGGTTAAAAGACAAGTCCTTCTAGATATTGAGACAGCGTTACGTCTGATTGCTGAATCCCAAAGGAATATAGGAAGAGCCACCGTGGTGCAGACTCTCCATGTAAAATGAATGTAAAATGACAAAAGTACTTCAGATGGACGAGCTTTCTTCTATCTTTTAGGGGTAGAAGCTTGTGCCTTCTCTGGAGATGGTGCAGAGCCGCCTGGATGTGTTCCTGTGCGACTTGGTCTAGGTGATCCTACTATGGCAGAGGGATTGAACTAGATGATCTTTCGAGGTCCCTTCAGATCCCTGATGATTCTATGGCACCTTTATGTGCTATATCCACAGAGTTAAAGCAAAACCCAAATGGTCTCTCTCAAGCCAGTGTGGGAATTATTTAATTATCCACAGTGCTGCATTAATATTAAGGCTTGGCGGTTTGGTTTGGGTTTTTTTAGACGTTCATTTTGCCCAGGGAAGTGTTTTCGTTGTATACTCCTTATAAACAAAGATTTTCCAATCTGCAAATGTTGACTGCTGAGCTCAAAGAGATTATGGTATGTCCGCTAACTCTGTAGTCATCCCTGCAATATAATTCAACAGATGTTCTTCATTTTTCCTTAGTGTCATGGGGTGACATCTAAACCAGGACACCGAGATTGAATTATTCCTAAAACTAAACATGAAAGAGCCTGCCCTATTTCAGTCTTTTTATTCTGCAAATATGTTGGCTGCTGGCTTTGTTTCATTTAGCAAACACCTCACTGCTAGGGAAGAGATGGAAAACAGGCGAACTTGAGAACTGGAGAACAATATAATTGTGCTCTCACGTGTATGAAACCCCACGTTTATTTAATGCAGGCATGACAATGGGACCCAGGCAAGGCAGTCCCACATTCAAGAGGGAAACCCACACGATTTACTCTATAGCTGTAATTAACAGTTGGCCTTTTAACAAATGTCTGGGTTGAAATGCCATGACTTTCAGAATAAGTATAATAGTATCCAGAAATTCATTCCAGCCTTATTTTAAACCAAAGTCAGGGTCTCCTTGACAGTTTGGATTTTTTCCCAAAACACCTGCATAGTTCTGTATCACATCGCCTTAGAAGGATGAAGCAACTAAAAGAGAACAGCTGAGTGTCCTTTACATAACAGAGAATGTCCTTTGGTTATTGCATCGCAGCAGGTTATTTGTTTCTGTACATGTTGTGAGGGATTATGCGCCAACAGGGAATTTAATATTACCACTTCTTTTCTTAACTCTTGTGTTCCCACTTTCTTTGAGATGGGAACAAGTCTGAGGTGAAAACAACACAACCGGTGTTGTACAACACGGCAATACAGATAAAGGATTTGTTCAACATTTTATGCTGTAGAACGTGATTCCATCTTTGAAGTGATAACATCAGAAAGGTCCTGTCCACGTGAATATTTGCAAGTGGATATATATAGACTTGAATGTAGAAACAGCTGCTAGCAGAGAGGAAAGGCACATGCCTAGGAGCTGCTGTCTGAAAGTTTCCCAAGGACTAGCAGTCCTTATGTTCAGCAGTCCTGTTTCATCTGCAAGAACTCATGCCTTCAGCACACCTGATTTCTCAGTCTCTACAAGGCCAAGGACATCCAGGAGTGTCCTCAAGCTGTCCCAGGGAAGGTTTAGACTGCATGTTAGGAACAACTTCTTCACTCATATGTTATCAAACATTGGAACAGACTGCCCAGGGAAGTGGTTTAGGCACAATCCCTGGGACTGTTTAAGACATAGATACTGTGCATAGGGACATGGTTTAGGAGTGATCTGGCAGTACTGTATTAACTGTTGGACTTGATGACCTTAAAGGTCTCTTACAACCAAAACAATTCTATGATACATAATTTTGTGAATGGAGTTGTGAGCTGTACAATGAATTATGAATTTAAGTTAATAATGAAAAACTACACACCCCTCTCCAGTGCTCCAAATAATGAGGTGAGACTTGAGTGTGAATCTAGACTGTAATGTGTTACTAATGAATGCTGTCTTAAGGCCCTGGGAACTACAAATACCAGGATACCAGCAATAAAATAAACTTTACCGGCTTAGAAGTTCTTTTGTTGACACTCGTTGCTGTTTTGTAGGCATTTTTATCTTAGAAAACAGTGGCTGTTAGAAGACTGTGTTGTTTTGTTTTCTTCTTAAATGCCAAGCTGATCTGATAGCAATTGCCTGATGGAAGGTTTGTCCAAGTATAACATTAAGTGATGAGCCAGAGCACTTGACATTGCTCAATGGAAATGTAAGACACAATTCCTAAGTGGAGAAGCTGCTGTGCACAGTTTGATGCTTACATGAACCAACAGTGACACAGATTCGGTCAATAACGGAGGCTGGCAGCGTTTGGAAGATGGCAACAGGCATTTGGCGTAATAGAACATGCTGATGGCAGCCTGCTGCACAATGTAATGCCCTGGTGCTTGCACTGATATGATCCAAGAGGCATAGTTCAGCGGCACAAGCTGATCTCAACAACACCGAGGTCTGGACTGATACACTCACTTTGTAGTGTCATTGCTGTTTTCCTTGAGGCTGTTTGCTGCTCACTGGAAGGACTTCAGCATCCATTAGACTGATCTTGCATTTAACCAGTAGAAAAATGCCTCAGCTGCTAAAAGAATGAAACTTCAAAAAGCGTGCTGTTATGAATCAGGATTGTTCCAGCACTGGCTGAGCGTTGAGAGTTCTCTGGTGTGTGCGTTATTGGCATCATTATCCTGATTATCAGTGTCTACTTGGCTCATTTATCTGTGCATATAAATCCGTGTGCTTATGCTGCATACTCATTGAGCATACAGGAATATTTCAGGGCAGAAAATTTGGCCAATCATCTTTGTAAGTTTAAAAGACCATTCCGAAATGACTGTCTCACTTCACCAAACCATCATTTTTTTAAGAGCATTCAAATTTCCTCTAATTTGGAATATCCGCTGGTCAGAAGTTTCCCGAACTGTGGTCCGTGTGCTTTTTCCAGATTTTTATGCTGTGCTTATGTAAATGAGGCCTGGCTATGGTCTACAGGCAGAAAGACTTACAGAGGGCTCACTGTATGCTTTCCATCACAGAAGCCTGTTCCACAGCAGAAATGGCTCAGTAGTTCAGGCTGCAGACTCTGAAGCACTGGGTGTTATGGTTGCTACAGTAAGGAAATGAAAAACTCTGTTGGCTTTTACCACAAGCAGCATCAAAACCCCCATGTGGAAGCAGCAGTATGTAAGAACAGTTTTTGGTGCACAGTTAGGTGATCCGTGATGCTTGGCTCTGGCCACCGTCGGTGAGTCTGGCGTCTGTTGAATTAAATTCCCTACAAGAGCATAGTGTTCAAGATCTCAGGTCCAGGTTTTGTTGTCCCTTAAGTCAGTGGCCAAGCTGAGTTCCAGCTGGGGTTTTGCCTTCCTAATTTTCTCTGGCTAACCTGGCAAGATCACTGTACTCCTCCTGAGTTACCTGGCCCTTCTTCCAAAGGTGGTAAACCCTCCTTTCTTCCCAAGTCACATCAAGAGCTCCTTATTCAACCAGGCTGGCCATTTTCCCCACCCTTTATCTTACAACACACAGGATAGCCTTCTCCTCGGCCTTTAAGATCTCCTTCTTGAAGAGTGTCCACGCTTCCTGGACTCCTTTACCCTTCAGGACTGTCTCCCATGGGACTTTTTCAGTTGATGTTCTGAACAGACCGGTCTGTCCTCCGCAAATCCAAGGTGGAGGTTAACCTTTCTGCGTGGGAGACAAAGATAGAAATCTATGGTAGGACACATCTTGTCAGAAGAGAACTATCTATTAGTCTGTGGTCAGTTGTTTGCAATGGCCCAAGACCAAGCTGACATACATGAAATGGAAAGAACTAAGTACTGCAGTATAAGAGCTCCAAGGCAAGATTCCATGTAGTTAAAATATTTCCTTCTTTTTCAGGACTTTCCCTTTGCTCTCCCTCTATTTTTTTTTTCTTCTGTCCTACTTTCTTTTTTATTCTTATTTTCCCTGTGCTCCAGAATAATATCTTCTGTCTTTGTCCTCTTCTGTTTCCATTTTCAGAGCCTTGCCTGCATAGGTCACAAACTCAGACACATAATCCTCTGCTATCTGAGCAAGGTCAAAATTAAGCAACATAAATTTTCTGTGATTAGAATTAGTTTCCTTTGCTTCAGACCAGATCTCTTGAGGGCAATCAAAACTGTTAAAAAGAATTGCTGCAAAATGAATGCAATGGAGAAGGGATTTTTTTTTAATCACCCAAGTCTTGATGTGAAACTCCCCACTGCCTTCTATCAACCTTTGCATCCTTCTGAATTTAGAGCATCTGTAAAGAATCAGCTATGAACTTCACTTCTTTAATTCCCAAGTACCCAGGGAGTCGACTTAGTTCTGTTCAAGTTAAGTAGTTATTTCCTCTACCCAAGGAAATCAGTGAGACTGATTTCACTCTTGGAGTGAAAATTGCATGCAAGAGTATCAGAATGTGATCCCCCTAGAAGTGCTTAATCCCAAATTGCTTCCCTAAATCAAGAATAACAATTTCAAAGCATTCCCCTGTGCCTACCAAATTCCTAACACCAATTTCATGCCTTTTGACCAAATAACATGCAGGGCTGTAAACAAGTAGATGACTCAGTGGTAAGAGGGACACTAATGTGAACATGATGGATCAGCACTGTGTTTGCTGCCTTCTTCCTGCCTCTGCATTTTCTCTCGTTGTTATCTCCCACTGTGTCATATTTTGTCTTTAATCAATATTACACTAATCCTGCTATTTACATGCTGATACAGGCATTTTGAGGCTTGTTGAATCCAAAGAGACCACATTTCTCATGTTTACTGTCGGGGGTTTTGATGGAAAGCTGTGTGAGACCATCACAAGGGAGTAATCCTGGCCCCAGTGATAGTGAAAGACAACATGATGGGAATTTAATCATTACATTTTCTTGCTAGGTAAACAAAGTAGTACGAGGACTTGACTGTCAGAAATGAACTTGAGGGGCTCTGGTGGACCTGTAGCTGAGGAGGAGTCAGCAATGTGCTCTTGCTGCCTAGATGATTAATAGAATCAGTATTGTCATCAGATTGAGCAAGGTGATCTTTCCCTTTTATTTAGCACTGGTGAGGTCACACTGGGAATGTTGGGATCAGGACATGTCACATTCTCTGGAGGCATTCAAAACCCACCTGAGCATCTTCCTATGAAACCTTCTCTAGGTGATCCTGCTCTAGATGATGTAGATGATCTGTGATCTTTTGATGATCTTCAGAGCTCTCTTCCAACTCCTACCATTCACTGAATCTGTGACATGATGGTATAAAGGGCTATGAAGTGGATTAAGCATGTGGATCACCTCCTGGATGAGGGAAGTGTGGCAGAGATGGAGAGGAGAAGGCTCAGTGGAATCTTTTGTATCAATATCAAAAAGAAGAGTGCATAGAACAGAGAATCAGGCTCTTTTCAGTGAACCTGGACCAGCTCAAGGCCAGAAGCTGTAAGCACACACTGAAACACAGGAGGTTCTCTCTGAACACCAGAAAGCACTTTTTTACTGTGTGTCTAGGCAGTGGCAGAGGTATTTCAGAGAGATTATGGAATCTCTTGTTTGAAATATTTAGGAGTCACAGTTCAAGGCACAGGTGTATGGAACTTGCTGATAACTATGTTCAGAGTCAGTAAGGAGCACACTACTCTCTGGCAGCACTAGTTTCTGAGTAAGACTGGGCATATAAAGATCATAGAATCATCAAATAGCCAGGTTTGGAAGGGACCTTAAAGATCATCTAGTTCCAACCCTCCTGCAGAGACAGAGCCACCTTNACACTACTGTCTGGCAGCACTAGTTTCTGAGTAAGACTGGGCATATAAAGATCATAGAATCATCAAATAGCCAGGTTTGGAAGGGACCTTAAAGATCATCTAGTTCCAACGCTCCTGCAGAGACAGAGCGACCTTTACTAGATCAGGTTCTCCAGGGCCCTACCCAGCCTGGACTTGAACACTTCCAGGGATGGGGCAGCCAGAATTTCTTTGGGCAGCCTATTCCAGCATCTCACCACCCTCACAGGAAAGAATCCTTTCCTAATGTCCTTTCCTAAATCTCCCCTCTTCAAGACTGTAACCCTTTGTCCTTGTCCTCTCCCTACACCCATGTAAAAAGCCCTATCCCAGCTTTCTTGAAGCCCCCTTCAGATATTGGAAAGCTGCTAGAAGGTCACCTGGGAGCCTCCTCTTCTCCAGGCTGAACAACCCCAACTTGCTCATCCTGCCTTCAAAGGGAGGTGCTCCAGCCCTCTGGTCATTTGATTTGCTCTCCTCTGGACATTATAATACCTGGTGTTTTAAGCTGTAGTTGGAGAAGGCAGGAGCAATTTCCCAGGAAATGTTGTATTAACTTCACGTGTGTATTCCACACAACACATCTGTTGACTTTGGGGTTGTCCCCAATGCCTAAGCATGGGATCATGTGTTCTGTATTTTCAGAAGTGTTAATCTCTCAGCTTTCACAGAAGTTGTGGGATTCGAAGGGATCCGCTTTGCCACCCAGAGATCATGAGTAGTTTGTAGCAGAAAGGAACATATTTCAGGAGAGCTGGAGTGGAACGAGCAGTGATATGTTTGGCATGTTGTTATCTTGCCATTGGCTAAATCCTCTGACAACATATCACAAGTTTAATCACATTAGAGCAGAAAACATCAGAAAATACTGAGATTGCTCAGCTGAGGAACAGCAGCTGGGGAAGAGGAGAAGGGATTTCACCTTTCAGTGATTTGCTATCATTTTCTGAACATTAAATTCTTGCAAAATTTGCCCTGATCACCTGTAATAAACCCAATATATAGAGAACAGGTCCTGCAGAGAAAACACATGTCAGGATGAAGGATCTGATCTTTGATTTTCCTGCCTCACACAGACCGCCTTGTGAGAAGGTAGAGTACGTGCAAAGGCAGCACTCATTGTAAAGAAATACCCAAATTTCAGATTTACTGCTGATGAATTCTGTTTCCTTCATTTCTCCTGCTCACGTGAAGCCTCACAGAGAATAAAAGAGGAATTCAGGGTGAAAGAAACTCAGAAGGACTCTGCACACATTCTTGCAAATGACTGTGTTTTGGAAATGCTTATTTTTTCATTCAATTCACGACAGTTGGGAGTTATCACAATAAGTGTTTTCCAGAATCTACTTACAGCTGTCTTCCATGTGATGCTGGGAAATTGTTTCTAGGTTAACAGCGGCAAAATTGTTGCACTCAATCAAACCCAGCTGGTGTCTCCTCTCCAGTTGTCTCTGGTGTTGAATGCTCCTTCTCCATGGTGTTTTGGAGAACCCGATAGTGCCTTGTAAAACACGAGTTGCATCTAGGTTTAGATGCAGAAGATGTAGAAGATTCAGGAAGCAATTATTAATGGTGATGTAGACATTCTATTATGCTTGGTAAATTGCTGACAAGCTGGACAACTGTTTAGGAACTAGATGAATCACTTTGCATGTGAGTGAAACTATGCACCGTGTTGTAGGATGCTTGCAAATTTGCAATCTGATGAAGAAGTTCTTGGAACGAAGCACTTGAAATAAGAGATAAATTACAGAGGTAGCTGGCTGAATTAAAATGTCAAATGGTTGTGGTAGCAAAGGGAATTGACACGAACCTGGAATACATTAACTGAAAAGCATCAGGTAGGAGTAGAGAAATAGTAGCGAGATCATTCTGGAATTGATTTAATGTCTACATATGAAAAAAATGTCCAGTCACAAAAGGCTTAAAAATAACAGTGAAATTCCACTGATGTCTAGGAAACTTGAGTTATGGACAGATACCTCTGAAGTCTGATCTCACTGCTTCATCCATGAACAAACTACAGCAAAGAGAGCATTTAAATGTCAAATAAAGGGGTGGTTGGTTTCTGAGCTGGAAGCAGAAATTACCTGGGCAACAAACAAGATACTTTTTATTAATGGGGATTATTTTCAGGTAAGGGGTATTTCCTTGATTTGGAGCCTGTCATGGTATAACCCCAGCCCTGAGACCATCTTTCGGTCTCTTGGGCTTGGAGAAGAGGAGGCTGAGGGGTGACCTCATTCATGTCTGTAAATAGGTGAGGGGTGGGTGTCAGGAGGATGGAGCCAGGCTCTTCTCAGGGTCATCTGGTGCTAGGACAAGGGGCACTGGGTGCCAGCTGGAACAGAGGAGGTTCCCTATCAATATCAGCAGGACCTTCTTCCCAGGGAGGGTACTGGAGCACTGGAACAGGCTGCCCAGGGGGGTTGTGGAGTCTCCTTCTCTGGAGACCTTCCAGACCTGCCTGGATGTGTTCTTTCAAGGCCCCTTCCAATCCCTAATGATTTTATGTTTCTGCAACAAATAAACAACAAACCAAACCTGGAAATCAGGAGAATTTGGCTATGCTCATACTTACGTAACAAAGTTGTCTGAAAACAACTCCTTCTGTCACAAAAGGGATATAGGTTTTTCTCTGAAGGAAAGCAAAAAGAAACAACAACAAAAAAACCCAACCAACTTACTATTTTCATTCTGTTTTAATTGAGAAAGCAGCAAAGTGATGCAAGGGATCAGAAGCCAAACAACACAAGAAAATGTATAAGGATTTGGCACAGAGTCTGGGTGTGCTGGGAATATTCAAGGTCATGAAGTTTTAAAATCACCATGAAGAGAAGATGTAGTTCATTACCTGACTGTTTTACAAATCCAGCCACCTGAATTGGCTTTCATGTGGCAGCTGCTGCTCTCAACAGAAGTGGGAATTAATATGGAAAGCACCTGTTACAACATCATTGCCTTATGCAGCATCAATGGAGAATGTAAAACTAAAGGCTCAAATCTCTGCTGTCTAACTTAGAACCTAAATGTTTTGCTTTTCCATCCCTGTAATTTGTGTTTTCTTTTTTTTTGGTGGGGAAACACAGCAGGAAAAGGTATTTATTAACTATGGCAACTCTTCACCTTTTCAAAGTAATAATAAGATGAATGTACAGGCAATGAAAGAAAAACGTCCTTCACACCATTTAGAGCTGTAAAAGGTGTAAATCTGTGTCTCCTGCGCCTTGGCCCTGTGCTTTACCCACCGAGCAAACATAAAGCTATGTTGAGTAATATTACATGGGGTTCATAAAAGGGTCCAAATAATGAAACAACGTGAATGGTCCTGCAAATTTCCTTATGGAAATTGCTCAGTAATATCTATTCCTTCTGAAAAGACAGTTCATTATTAGGTGGAAAACAAGATGCATCCAGGGATATATAGAGCTGTCACTCTTCATTTCCCTTATGCTGCCTGAAGATTAGGGTGATGAATACATTATGCAAAAAAGACAAAACATACAGACAAACGATGAGCACAGCTTTCACTGCTGTAAACCTCTGCAAACCTTTTGGAGCTGCAGATTTGAAACTCACCTCCTCTTGATGCAGATGTGCTTTCCTTCTGAATTTCATTTTCTTTTTACATGCACTTTTAGTTCCACAGCTGTAAGTGGCTCACAAGCACTATGAAGCATAATTTATTAGGACAAGACCCGATCCAAGTACTTACCCACTGACAGGCAGCGTGTTACTGATCCTTTACCTTCTTCTTGCTAAGAATGTATGTTGGGTTGTTAGGAGGAGTTACAAACAACATCCTTCCTGCGCAATGGAAACGTTTCGTCTCAGAGAATCTAAGCTGTTCACAAACTAGGCTTTAAAAAAGGATGTGAATAGTACTGCTAAAATGAACTCCCTACTCTTGTTTTTTATACCTTGATGGTAAATTTCATTTGTGCCTGAGCTGAGCTTTTTTCTACACTCTTTTCTTAAGGGATTCACAACCTGTTCTGCTGACTTTCATCCCGTGTACAGGGAAATGACATTTATTATCTCACCGATAAAATGTGAGATGATGCTTTATTACTGGTCATGAATACATTTGGAATGGAAATTAGAACTTTTCTAACTGTTGCAGCTGTGAGGTCCTAAAGAGATTTTCAGCTGTCCATCGCAGGGGGTTTGGAACTGGATGATCCTGTGGTCCCTTCCAGCCCTGACCGATTCCGTAACTTCTTTCCCGTGAGGGTGACAGGGAACTGGAGGGGGCTGCTCAGGGTGTTTGTGGAGTCTCCTCTGGAGACATTTGAAACCTGCCTGGACTTGGTCTGGGTGATCCTGCTGTGGCAGGGGGATTGGACTGGATGATCTTTCCAGGTCGCTTCCGATCCATGCTGATTCTATGATTCTATGAATAAGAGGCTCTTCTGAATCTTAAAGTGGATATTTACCAATGCAGTGAAAGGATTAGATATTGCTGTGGTCTGTGATAGCATCAAGACTGCTTTTGGTGACCCCAGAGGTGTCTTTTAGGTCTTGTTTGTTTTGGTTATATAAAACCTTTTCATTTTATATATTTAAAAGATATCTAGGACTCAGAGAAACTATTTTCCTTACTTGTATTTTAATTTTTAACAGATCAAATGCAAAAAACATACATCTCTAAATTGAACCTTTATGTTTTGATCTTCTCCAAAATCATTTAATAAGTTAATCAACCTCACTTTCTTTATTTATGGAGATTATTTTGATTCTCTTCCTGCCTTCTTTATATGTTCTAGCAATTTGTTATTCATTTGTATCTATCTTCTCCTTCAATAGTATCTTAGAATTTACTGGAGAAGCAACACATGTTCTGGTGCAGCCATAAAGAGCTGTAAAATGGAATGTGACTACAGGTTTTCTAGACAGAGACATCTATATATTTTCCTGGGATTTTAATCTTCATTTTGAGAGCAATTTGAATTTCAGTCTCCTGAAAAACATTCAGTGCAACAACTTGAGGCAGATTAGACTTCTCACAGGTAACTAAGAGATCCATGTAAAGATTGTATGGCCAACGGAACTGGGGATGTCATTCTCCCTCTGTACTGGGCACTGGTGAGGCTCACCTCAAGTACTGGGAGCAGTTCTGGGCCCCTCACTTCAAGAAAGAGATTGAGGGGCTGGAGTGGGTCCAGAGGAGCAACGAGGATGGGGAAGGGACTGGAGGGAAAGTCTGAAGAGGAGATGCTGAGGGAGCTGGTGGTGTTTAGCCTGGAGAACAGGAGACTTGGGGGGACCTTATCACTCTCTACAACACCCTGAAGGTTGCAGTCAGATGGGGATTGGGCTCTTCTCCCAGGCAACTAGCAACAGGATGAGAGGACAAGGGCCTGAAGCTGCCAGGTGGAGGGTTAGGTTGGATGTTAGGAAGCCCTTCCACATGGAAAGGGTGATCAGACCCTGCACTGGACTGCCTAGGGAGGTGGTGGAGTCCCCGTGTCTGGAGGTGTTTAAGAACAGACTGGTTGTGACCCTTAGTGCCCTGGTGTGGCTGATGTGGTGATGTTAGATCACAGGCTGGGCTTGATGATCTTAGATGTCTTTTCCAGCCTCAGTAATTCTGTGATTTTTATTCCAGTCTCATTTGCTACTGGAAATTGCTGAACTTAGTGAATTGCATTTAATCATATTCAGCATATTTTTGTACTGGACTAATATAAAGCATTTTGTCATCTCTAGATCATGCATAGCAAAAAGCTGACCCTTCAAAGTGGTACATAAACTCATTGTATAATTAGAGAAAAGAAGCAGATCTTTGTCCATCTGCCTAAGGCGAGAACTCGAGTCCCTATAGTATTTGTGTACAGATTTATTCAACTTCTAATTAAAAACTTACAACCACAGAGAAACCTGTAACCATAGGCCATACTCTCCTGAGTCATCACTGTTAAAACGTTTTACTCAACATATCTCCACCTCTTTTCTTCTCCTATCAGTAGTAGATCTAGGAACAAATGTATTCCCCTTCAGTCCTCTGCGTGAGAAGACTTCAGTGGGTCCTTGGAGGTGTCTAAGCAGCCATGCTATCTTAAAGAGTTTTGCTCTTCTTGATTCCTTCTGGGCATCTGAATGGTTGTTAACACCTCACACACACATATTTCGACCCATTCTAAAAGGGTCTATGGGAATGGTAGCTGTGTATGACTGCTCATGTGATTGTTTTGTAATGGTTCTGCTGGTGTTCAGAAGAGAATCCAGTATTATACGAGTTAAAAAAGATCTCTCAACAGCTCAGAAAGAAGAAAGCGAGCGCCTTCCACCTTGTCACTGTATGCAATCACAGAGAGCTGGAAAAACATTAAAATTCCCTAGGGATATAAAACCACATGCAACAAGTTTATTAAGAAGTAATAATGAATACACTCCCTTATTCACCTGCTTATAAGGGGTATTTTTAGAGCACAATCAGCTATCTGCTATTCAAAGTGTGATTCCTGTTTTGAGACCTGGTTCTGCCGTTGTCATTGCCGCCCACATCTCCCTAGCTGTGGGTTTGTATTAAAGTGTCATTTTAACCCCAGGGCAGCTGCTGCATGAACACAGGACATGGCAGCAGAACCTAGCTCAAACTTAGGAAATTGTTGACACGAAAGAAAACTACTGGAAATTGCAAGGAAAACAACCCCAAATTTCATAGATATGACAAACAACTTTTTTTAACTGATCTGACTTCTAAGTTTATTATTAAATTCTATTAAAATATTCTCATTTAAAATGATTTAAGAATCTTTTTTCCAGACTCTGAGCAGTTGCTTAAGGTGATGCACTGAAATATGAATTTCAGTTCTTCTGTTGAGCATCATCATTAAGCAACGTATGTTAATTCACAACAGAAATAGATCAACTACTTCACCGTATGATAAAAGGGAATCAAAGCCTTTACAGTGAAGCCATTGATTTACAGCTGTACATTTCTCTGTGTGTAAGTACACATACCTCTCCTCATGGATAAAGATGGTATGCTTAAATATTTCTATTCTTATTTGTTGCTCATGTAATTGATGTAATGAAAGATTTTACACTGAAAAGATCTGTGGCAGTGAGCTGTGGAATGGGCATTGAGTTCACATAACCTCTGCAAATAACGGAAGATCATTTATATGAACATATTTCATTGGGTTGCTGTTTGGGTTTGGGTTTTTTTTTTCTGTTTCACAACAAAATAAGGCCTCAGAATTTCATCTCTTTCAACCTATACTGATGCATGGGGTTGTTCTTTCTCAGATGCAGCACTCTACACTTGCCCTTAAGGGTTCCCACCAAGCCACTTTCTCCTGCTGCTGCCACACAGCATAATTTACTTTTTATTACGTACACTGCCACAAAGGCACCGCTGCTATTGCTGATGGGCTCTGCTTTGGCCAGCAGTGAGTGTGTCTAGGAGCCAAGTAGACCTGGCTATGTCTCATGTAAAGACAGCTTCTGATTTCTTCTCTCATGAACCACTTCTGCACCCTCCTCACTATCTATATTTGATGTGTAAACCCAATACGCCATGCCAACTGAAACAAGAAGTGACCCTTGCCAAAGAATAGATTTGAAGAGTCAGGTCTGAAAGGAGTGACCCTGTACCTATCTTAATGAGATCCAAGATGTAATGTAAGGTCCTAGTGTCTCAAGTCAGTAAATAGCTCCAGTCTGCTGAAGACATCCTCAGTAGAGTCTCTCGGTAGCTATCAAAGTGTGAGAAGGATAACCATGCAGAACATAAATACACAGTATGGTGCTTTATCTATTAAAAGTGGATGCTAAAGCCACAACTAGCTGGTTAGAAAATAGCTATGGATCAGAAGATGTGATCTATCTCCCTGGTAATGTGATTGTCCTATAGGATTGTCCCACTGGCTTGTGCAGAAGGTCCTGCTGTGATACTGTCAGAGAAAGTAAATGGGGCACCAAAACAATGCATTTCCATCCTCCAGACCATTCTTCCATGTGCAGTGATCTGTTCCATAGCGATGGCAGTGGTTTAGTCAGCCTTTGCTGTCATAAAAAGGTGGGTTGAAGTCTTCCCCATTTCTCAGGCCTGTCAGTATCACTCTACAGCAAGGGGCTCTCTTACTCTAGTTCTCTGTCTTGAAAAACATCCTCAAAAGGTCATTAGGAAAAATGTTGAAAACAAATACGAAAAGACTTAATATTTACTTGTTTTGCTTCACAAAGCAGTTTTCATTCCTCTCCTTAAGCAAAATAGGCTGACATTTGCTATTCTTTTACTGCTGTTTGCACCAGTGTAATAGAGACATCCTCTTCATCTGTTAACCAACCACACAGGTCAGCCAGTGGGCTGTATCAGGCTAGCTCATTTCACATCCCCCAGTTTTTTCTGGTGTCACTCAGATGCACAACATGGTCTTTAATTTGATTCTTCTCAGCCTTTCAAGTACTTTGTCTTTCACTTTTATGATTTACTTATGCCTCTTCTTTATTGCACAGCTGATAAAAAACCTGCTGTCTACCGTCAGTTATATGCACTCAGTATTCCTCCTGCCTCATCTGCATTTGATATATGTAGGCATAAGGGTAGTAGCAGGTTTATCTGCCTGGGACACTGGCTCAGAAGTTGATGCACGCAGCGAGAACAGTAATGTATACGGTTGTTCTCATAAGTCAAACCTCAGGTATGAGATTACCTCCCCCGATTTCAATAACATGGGTGTGCTTTCCATCCTCACAGTGAGGCTCGAAGTGAGGAAAATGGTGTTTATTTTACAAGATGTTTCTTTTACACCATGCGGGCTCTTGTTCTGATAGTTGATGTGACTACAGTCACCTTGTCTCACAGCTCAGTTTCCTCCAAGTGCTGTCATTCTCATGTGAATGTTTGTGATCTAGGGTAAAGGAGACTACTGATGGAAAAGAAAGGGCTAAACTGGAATGGAGTAACTACAGGGCAGTCAATGAAATCACACTCCCTTTGCATGCAAAACAGGTCTTGCCCTCATGGGGCAGAGGTGGCACAGCCTGCAGTGGAAATAAGCCATGTGTAAACCAGGCTTATGAAGCAGTTTCATTGCCCTTCAACTCTTTGAAGAGGTTTTGTGTTAATCAGTGGCTGAATTTCATCTGGAGAAACAAGCTCCGTTTAATTTACTACAAATCCTGTGCAAACCACTGGTGTGCATGCTTAATTTTGCATTGATAATTCTGTAAAATGTCAGAATTTCTTAAAAGAAGGTGACTACTAGAGAGTCTGCCTTGAGGGTGGTTCAGCACACAGAGGACAGGTACGTTAGCGTGTCGTTCCACTTCACACAGGAAAGGCGTGTGCTGGCAGTTATGTGACAGACATGACTTCTGCTGACTATCTGCATAGAGGGCAATGTGGCTGAATGATGCCAAAAGAAAGGTAGCTCATGCAGAGAGTTACAGCATCTTACAGCTAGGGTGGGGATAAAAAGAAGGCTTTCACTGTAAGAATGAAAACCAGAAACTAAGCAATAGCTATGAGACTGCTCATGCCTAGAGGACTCATCTCTGCTGAATTTATCCATCCGAAAGTTCATTGTTTGTTTGGAGAGAACTAGAGGCAGCTGAAGAAGCCCTTCTAGAGGATGATAGATCCCTTGTTGAGATACACTTCCGATACGAGTGGGATACATTTGACTTCTTAGAGGTTCCTCTTTGTGCCTTCCCTAGAGGATTGCTGAAATGAAAAGGCGAGTAACTTGCTCCATCTATGCAACTAACTAGGGACTGTTTTTGGGCTCTGAGGCAAATTTGCACTGATGAATCATGCCTGCGTTGTGTAGTGTTTGGCACTGTGTCTCTCTGGATCCCCTGATTGCTTTATTGGAGTCATAAAAGAATGTAATTCCTTGCTTTGTGTTTTTTCTCTGCTTTTTTTTTCATTTCAAAGTCTCATAAATAACGTGGTGGCTGTATTACAACCTCTCACCGTGTTGAAAGTGTGTGTTAGAGACCCTTGGGCATGGCAGATGGTAGTGTTTGAGTGCACATCCTGATGGAATTGTGTTAGATGGCTTTGTAGAGTGTAAAAAGCCAAACCTTTTGCATTACTGGCCAAACAGCCTGTTGGGACTTGTCTCTGGTACGTGGCAACCTCTAAACCTCCTGGGCATTGCTCAGTAAAGTATTAGTTGGCACATGATAACCATTTTGGGATAAGCAGAGTCCAGGGCCTGAACCGACACCCTGGTCCTCTTTTATTTACCAATATACTGCAGCCCCAGATGGCTGAAGTTAAGTGAGATGAAATATTCAGACTCATAACCAAAATGGCCAGGAGAGTAATTGCTCACCAGCCATACCCAGAAATGAAAAGCAAGCATTCACACTCCTTCCCTTGTGTTTAGTCCTGGAGATGTGCAAAACACAAAAGCATGAAAGCTCCCATCAATGTAAAATTTTCAAAGATTTATTTGATTTTCATTTTAATTTCCGATTTCAAAACCCTCCCAGAATGGTTATTTGTCTAAATCAGCAGGTTTTTAACTGGTGTTACATGAAACGGTCTGTTTTACAGTATTTTTCTTTAATGTCTTTGGACAAGAATATTTACTAACATTTATTTAAAGTCCAACTCCATTTTGGATGAGATTAAATTAGAGATTGATCCCATTTCATAAGCATAGACCTTGTAACAGTTGCAGTGCTTTAAGTAGCAGAGCTAACTGCACAAGAGCTATGGGAAAGCTAGGGTACGTTGGAAGACTGGTGAGATAACTGCAGCATCTCATGGAATACTACTTGACTTCCTTCAGGCGACAGAACAAAGCACTTGTGTCTATAGTGTAGATGCCTGAGATTTTGCTGTTGATGTGTTTTGGCAGTGTACTTCATGAAGAACTACAGAGCATAGATTGACCAGAGGATCTGACTAACTATATTGAATGAGCTTTCCATCAGTGTCATTTGGTGATAGGACAAGGGGCAATGGGTGCCAGCTGGAACAAAGGAGGTTCCATGAGAGGTACCACCTCCTGGGAGGTACCACCTTCCCAGGGAGGGTACTGGAGCACTGGAACAGGCTGCCCAGTGGGGTTATGGAGTCTCTTTCCCTGGAGACGTTCCAGACCCATCTGGATGTGTTCTGTGCGACTTGGTCTAGGTGACCCTGCTGTGGCAGGGAGACTGGACTAGATGATCTTTCGAGGTCCCTTCTGATCCTTAATCATTCTATGATTCCAATGACTTTGTTGTGATACCAGACACCTAGCTCGGCTACAAAACCTTTAGGCTGTAGAGGTTCATATTGCTGTGCACTTCTCACTCAGTACTCAATATGCAGCTATAGGGTAGAAAGCAAAAAATGTAGTAAATGCAGTATTTGTGTCAATTTGTACTCGAGAATATCAGTGGATGGTTTTAGTTCCTAATGGGATAGGCTAGACAGTTTCTGTATGCCCATACCCACCTCACTGAGAAGGTGTGTGGTGACTGATTATGCTGTGGGAGAGGAAGGTCAGTGCTACACGTGAGTTATTCAACCCTCACTGATCAATGTGCCTTTAAGACAAGTTCACCCAGGAGAAATGAACAGACGTGACCTGTCTTAGCAAGAAATTTCCCTGGACTCATTTTGACCTTACCAGATGTACTGACAACTTCAAATCTAAGGTGATGAATCCACCTCACTTATATAATTGAGAAATACTGTGAGTGTATTTCTATCACTGGTTGATATGTGGTGTCTGAGTAGCAGAAGACCTTAAAATAGGTTCTAGCTTTGTTGGGAGAGACCAAGTGGAAAGTAATGACAAATTTCAAGATAATAATTGAGGTGCTGCTAGTTTGGGGGTTTTGCCTTTGTAAGACTGAGATCGGTTTGATTTTCATCAGGCACTCAGGACCTCAGGGTGTTTTGAAATATGGAGCCACTAATGTTTCCACTCTTTTGAGCTTCCTCAAAGAGGTGGCTTCTTGGCTAAGTAAGTGGGTAAGCTCTCAAATACAGGAAAATACCAGTGTCGGAGCATGTCCTTACTGGTTTTCCCCTGGTTTTAGCAGAAAGGTATTTACAGCTTAAGATGGTGCTAATGCGGATGATCGCGTGGTTATCGCTAGTTCAGATTCCTCCAGTCCATGGTTTTTAACAGCAGTAGTGTCTTTTTCTCAATTTGCTCCATCTCTGAGCAGCAATAAGCAGAGCTCTGTTTACTAACACAAAGCACTTCATTTCTTCACGGTGTCATGAAAACGAAGCGACCGCGGAACATTACACAACTGGTGACACTTAAATGTAAGTAAATTATGCAGGTTTGATGTATTATACACATAGCATCTGTACATGCAACAGCATGGGAGTGAAAAGCACTTAAATAATTAACTTAATGGGAAAGTACTGGGTAATTAAAGGGCACAGAGGAGAACAAATGGAATTTGTTTAGTAATAGGGTTTACAGATTCGTGAAACAGGGGAGAATGGCATTTTGGAGCAGAGCTACACTCTGCCTCTGAGCTCACGAGTAGATGGTTGATGAGAACTTTCTCATCCCAGTCTTGCTTTCTGGAATTGCTTTCAACTCTTTTTATGGATTTGATTATGATTTTACACTACGGTGGCATGGTCCCTGGTTTATAGTAGACCCAAGGACAAAAAGAGACACAAAAGCAATTTGGGATAGAAGGAAAATGGCCTAAATTTCATTAGAGAGTGCAAGAATGTGGATGAAAAAAAAAACCCTAGTAGCTCCCTGATGCAGTTGTGGCCATAAAACTGTGAGTATTTATGTTTCTTCTAAATAACCATCAATAAAAAAGTCAATAATGTTGCTATAAAAATGTACGGATCTCCTCTGCAAAGTAAGTATAAGAATATATGGCGTTCTTGTAATAGCAGACTTCTGCTGTGAAGCCAAAATCCCATCTTCTAATGGAAGTGCTAAAAAAAACCCCCGTCCCTGGCATACTGCCCTTCATCCAGACTCGCGCCACTTTACAAATGTCTAGGTACAATAACGTGTACCCAGCCAGCTGCTGTGAGGGTTATCTGTGATTTACATCCCAGTTATATTGTCATGGAGCTCTTTCTGAGTGACAGGTCAGCATTATTAGTGCTGTTTAACGAGGACAGCCTTCTGTACAGAGAAGCTATATATCCCGCTTCTTGCTTATGTTTTAGTCAGGAGGATAAGCACAGAAGCATTCTGCCCATAGATGATATTAAAAAGTAAATGAAAAAAAATCTGCATTCCAATGTCTTTCAGAAAACTGGCAGAGGGCTGACAAGGAGAAAGAAAAGCTCACTCTAGGTCTCCTCTCTTTTTTGTCATAGTTCATAAGAAGACGGCTCTCCACACTAATAGAGTTTTGTAATTTCTCCTTCTGTGTAATAGTCCTAGGATGGGTTTCACTTGGTCCTGATTGAGTCCATTTAAGCACTTTACTACTAATTCCTTATTAATCTGATCCCCTGAGATACTCAGAAAATGACTGTCTCGTAAGGACACTGTATCACTCTTTAATGAGAAAAGAAATTAAGTGTATCACAGCTATGTCAGGGTCCTTTGTTATTTGACTTACAGCCTTCCTCCAATTTAGATTCGGTTAGATACAGAAACCTGCTCTCACAGTAACCACTGCCGTAACCTTGCTCAAATACATGCTTCCTTTTCCTTCTGTGCCAACACAAACACAGCTAAAATAAATACACAACTCATTCACTAGCCTGGAGAAAAACACTAACACTTGTTGGACAGAATAGGAGAAGAGCTGCTGGAGGGTGTCCAGCGTAGAGCAACGACGATGATGAAGGAAGTAGAACAGCTCCCTGATGGGGAAAGACTGAGGGAGCTGGGGCTCTTGAGCTGGGAGAAGAGGAGCCTGAGGGGGGACCTCATTCATGACTATAAGTATGTGAGGGGTGGGTGTCAGGAGGATGGAGCCGGGTCCCTGTGTCAGTCAGTCTGAATGTCAGCAGAGTAAGGACACTGAACCGTACAATTTGAATTTGAATCCTACTTGTTACTGAGCCTCAGCTGTTCTGGAATATATGACAGATAGGCATGGCAAGCGGTTCATTCGCCACCATTGTGTCCCTCCGAGTTACCCAGAAGAATAATAACAGCTTTGTTCATTCTCATGATAGTAATTCTGGCTATAGTTTCAAAAAATTCTAAGAGTGGATTAGTACTATTTGTTACTCCTGTGATGGAGTCTGGGCAACAACAGAGTCATTCGTCGTGAAGAGAAGATATCATCTTTCTTCCCTCCGAGAGCCACTATCAGTGATTATTTCAAGACATTTTCTTTCATTTAATGTATAAGAAGATCTTGAATTTTTAAATTCCTGGCATTTGTTTTCCACTGCTCCTGATCCAGGATGTCTCCTGCTCCGAACATTTACTTTTCTTCCTGTTTCTGTCTTTCTCTGGGGAACAGTGTGCATGCAGAACTGTCTTTTCTGACATTAATGACTCTACCAGCAAAAATCTGTCTCAGGAACAAAATGAGCACTAAAAAATCAAGTAAACCTCAAATGAAGACAAAGCCTAGGTTTGGCACAATGTCCCATTCACAATATCAAGCCAAGCTCAGACTCCCAGAGGATGTGAGGCTCAAAGACAATTGCTCACAACCTTCCAGATCAGATTCTAGTCAGTTCTTGAGCAAAACTCCCCGAGTCCCACTCTGTGTGGCTAAGCATGATGGTATATGGCGTGGAATGCCTTTTTCTTTAGGTTGGGTCAACTGCCTGGCTGTGTCCTCTCCCAGCCTCTTTTGCACTCTTAGTCAGTTCTTTGTGGGGCAGAGGGAGAAACGGAGGAAGTCTTGATGCTGTGCTAACAGTGGCCAGCAATAGCTAAAGCATTAGTGTGTTATCAGCATTGTTGTGGTAATGAATGCAAAACACAGGCCTCTGCCAGCTGCTGTCCTAGCCAGACCCAGTGCAAGGACACGTGAATAGCGCAGGCATCATCTGCCTTAACTTGCATTCCAAGCTGGAGCATGCAAACTTTAACATTCCGAAATATAATGAAATAAATTTCTCCCATTAAAGAGAGATCCCAGAAAGCTCTTGATCACCTGGATCTCTTTTTCCATTTTTAGCAAGGACTGCATCGTCTCAACCATTAAAATTGCTCTGCAGCAGCACTGGTAGATCACTGTGGAAGCTGTGCGAATACTAAGACAGTAATTGTACCTGCAAAGAAACCTTAAGAAAACGATTCCAATAAGAACAAATAAAACATCAATGGCCCTGATTGTCTCTCTGTCTGCCAAACGCAATTTTTGCTAAAGTACTTTCAACTCAGAAGGTCCTGCTTGGTGTGACACCATCTGTTGAATTTCCCTTGCTCATGTGCGAGTGAGGAGTGAGAGGCAACTTTACATAATGTAAAATAGAACAATCAAACGGGGAAACGACTGCTCAATTACAGTCACCAAATGGATCAGGTGGGCTTTTATTCTTCCTACGGACCATTGCACAGCTGATTTCACATATGGGAAGGCAATTGCTTAACCTTTGATAGAGCCACTGTTTACACAGAGCGTATCACAGGGAGGAAACTGTTTCCTTTCAATCACCTTTGCTTCAGCTGCTGCTTAGCTGAAGAGCTGATTTTTTGAATGTTTGTTGTGGTTTTTGTTTGTCAGAGAAACAAACAACTCTAGGAAGTTAGGTATCATTTCAAGAAATAGCAGAGTGTGGTCCACAGCGTTTGGGAATGTGGTTTTACCTTTACTTCTTGTGGCTTTTATTCCCAATCAGATTAGAGGAAAAACCCCAGCTGCTTCCATCTCTAGCATTTCTGACTGCATTCTTTTCTTCCTATTGTTTACAAGTTTCAGATGATGGTGATTCCCATGAGCTCCAATTCCAGCACAGTTGTTTGGAAGGTGGTTAGTGAAAGAAAGTGCTGTGATGGTTGCAATGTAAAGGTTTAGACAGTGGGATGAAGAAACAGGGACAGGCTGAAACAGTCCTCTTTCCAAAGGCATTTGAGCTGCATTCATGAGTGTTCAGAAAGCAAGACAGAGGTAGGGAAGACTTCAATTGCCATGACTTGATGAATTTAAAAGGTCTCTTCCAACCGAAGGAGGATTCTATGGAATATCACCACTTCAATAAATGTGAGCACAGCACTATCAGGACACTTTTGCTAATTCATCTTTTAATTGGTGTAAGGATCAGGGCACACAGAAGTGATTGTTTTAAAGACAGGAGCAATAGCATTCAATGAAGATTTCCCTGAGCACAGCTCCTCATCTGAGCTTACTCCTCCCTGCAAACAGCTCAGCACACATTGTGTTCACCCACAGATCTGCAGACGTGAGAACTGCTAGACAAGCACACAGGTTAAAGAGCAAGTTTGCTGAGAGGAGTGACAGATACTGACACTGAGCCAAAAGCTTCACCCTAGTCCTCTGAAACATAAACCAAAAGCATCAGAAATAAGCCTCCTTAAATGAGATAATGTCTCTTCCAGGCCTCCTCAAGCACCAGCTGCATCTTGCAAAAGAGTATTTATCTCGATTAACACAAGTAGACTCTGGAGAAGCATCACGTGTCTGTGCCATCAATCTGGAGAGTGCAGCAGCAGCTTAATGCTCCAGCATGCAGTGATGAGACAGGATAAACAGGAGACTACTCCAAACACTGCACAATTGCGGCACTCTTACATCCTTGATTTTAAGTCCTTACAGCCCCTTCAGGACTCAGGCACTGATTATGAAGATTATGAAGCCAGACGTCCAGGTCAACATCACGCAGGAGCTTGTGTCCTCACACAGACATCAAGCAATGGGGTTGCTGTATCAAGCTCAAGTCCTGCTTCTGGGTCCTCATTAGCAGACAGGCATTTTCATCCTTACTTATTCTTTCTGAGCTGCTGTTGGATTTATCACAAGGGATGAATCTGCTAGCAATGGGGAGTTTAAGGGAAATTCATTTTGAAAACAGGTTTTTAAAAAGCTATTTTGTTTTAATGAACAGTCCCAGATACCCAGAGCTCCTGTCTTACTGTGGACATTAGAGCTTTCCCGAAGTATCTTAACCATGGAGGTGTCAACTGCTGTCCCAAGAGAACAAACATGTTTTGAGTGATTTCAAGGCACATTCTCAGCAGTGATTTCCCTTCTGAGACAAATGTGCTAATAGAGAGGAAAATGAGGAGCATATCTGTATTATTGTAATGTATGTGACATGCATGCATGTATGTGTTTCACACATCGACACAGACATGCCCACATTGGTATGTACCTCCTTATGCTGCTGCAGTTTATTGTTCTAACACACTCTAGTATTACTCAGCTTTTCATCCCGGTGTGAACCAGGGAATCATGTCATTGTCACACAGAAATACAGGCATTAAGTTTCCTGCAGCCCTGGGCTGACACTTCTATTTCTAGGCTGTACCTTGCTGCAGTCATCGCCAGAGGGTTTGTGTTATCAGACAAAGGAGTAGGAGCCACAGGTCAATTATTGGTAACCTTCTGGAGGAGCTTTAGCTCACTGGACCCAGCCCAAAGCACAATTTAGCCTTTGGGATAGAAAACAGTGTCTGAGACCATTCATCAGAGAAAAAAAGGTCTGAAAGAAGTGCCTTGAAAAGGTGCCTTGAACTAGAGTTTAGTTAGAGTTGTTTGGGAATTACTGAAGCCTCGAAGAGGCTATGACTTTTTAAAATGTAAAGCTACCCGGAAAGTGAATTTTTAAAGCTACTGTTTGATTAAACCTAGAATTTTATGTTTTCCCCCTCATTTTTAAGTCCCTTTAAGTCTAGATATTTTTTCATTGCAAATTATGCATGGATATCTAAGAAAACCAAAGGGTATTAAATTTATAGTCGTCTCCCTGGTATGACACCTGATCTGCCTACCAAGTGTAACTTGTAGAGACAATGAGGGTGCACGAGACATCGATAGAATACACATAGGGGTACAAATAATAGAGTGTCTGTCAGTCTGTCTATTGCAGGAATGAATGACAGAGGGAAAAACAAACTGTGGAGTTAACAAGTAGTAATCAATTCCCTTGAGAATCCGGCTCAGTCACCTGACATCATGGATTGAATACAAAAATAACCTTTCTGGGAAGAAATCTCTGATTGCTAGCTTGCTGAAATATCCTAATGGAGAAAGACAGTTAAAGTGTTAGAGACGGATCAGCCTTGCACAGATCAAAGCTATTGCTTGATTTGGAGAAGCTACCAGAAATCCTGATACTTCCCTGGCACCTCATTTCATTTTCTTTGTACATATGGACGGAGTCTTTCACAGCAGACATCCCTCCCCTTCAGCTGCCCTTGGAACTCTCATCAAGATGTTCTTAACTTGTTGTCTGTTTCTGTTGCTCTTAAGCAGCACATTCCAAATGACCTGCTGTGTCTTGCAGTGATCTGCGGAGTGCAATCAGTCAGCTCTGGTGTGGTGGTGGTTTGCAGGGCTGGACAGGTATCTGACTGGCTCTATATAACTTCTCAAAGGATTGTCTCTGAAGACTACTTTCCCCGCTTTGCACAACAAATTATCATGACAGCTTTCGGGTTTGTTTTCCTTCTCTGTTTCAAAAAGGCAGATCCATTTCTTCCAGCTTAGTTTAAGGGCACAAGAACCATCATTCAGTCTCAGAGTTTTGATGCCCAGCATCTTTTCTACTAAGTCTCATGAACACTGTGCTGGTCGTGGCTGGGATACAGTTAGTTTTCTTCATAGGAGCTGGTATGCAGCTGTGTTTTGGGTTAGTACTGGAGACAGTGTTGATTGCACAAGGATGTTTTTATGCCTACTGAGCAGTGCTTACACAGTCAAGACCCCACCAGCTAGTGGGTAGGGAGCGGGGAGGCTGCCACGGTTGGGGCAGCTGATGCCTACTGACGGAAGGGATATTGCATGCTTCGTGGTGTCATGCTCAGCAATAAAAGCTGAGGAAGAAGAAGGAAGACAGGATGCTCAGAACTATGGCTGCTGTCTTCCCATGTAGGTGTTATGTGCGAGGGAGCTGATTTTCCCGAGTTGTCTGAACACCTGCCTGCTGATGGGAAGGAGCGAATGTATTTCTTATTTTGTTTGTCTTGCATGTGTGGCTTTGGCTTTACCTGTTAAATTGCCTTCAGCTCAACCCATGAATTTTCACACTTCTCCTCTGATTCTTTCCTCCATCCTGAAATAAGGGGAGTGAGTGAGCAGCAGTGTGGTGCTCAGCTGGGGATACACAACACACCTGGAAAATAATACCCACATAGAGAGACTCACAGAATGCCCTTTGATTTGAAAAGTCATACCTCTGTTCCTTGAAAGAGCTAGTGATGCAGAAATGGAGAGCACTGGCTTCTAAAAAAATATGTTGCATGAATCAAACTGAGGAGGTTTTCCTGGAAAGGGATTTTATGGAAGGATCATACTTACAGATGGCCTTGCAAGCTGTGAGAAAGCCATAACTCACTGGGAAGAAGCCAGCTTTACTTAATCCTACCTCAGGGGAGATATAGCTCAGTTTATTTCAGCAGTGGTCATTAGTTCAGTGGTCTCATATGACAAAGAGCAGAAAGCTTAAAGACTGATCTGATCCCTGGGGCCTCAGCTTAATTGTCTAAATCAAGCTTCCAGTTCTGTGTGAAACACTTGAGGGTATCTGTGGCATCCATGTTGTCTGAGTGATATGACGAAGGGCCTGCAGGTCACCAGCATCCTTCTGGAAGAACAGATGCAGATGAAGCAAAGATGCCCTGTGGCATTCAAAATGCCACTATTACTGCACTGAGGCAAACAACTGGAGTCTTCTGTCTCCTCGTGAGGACTGAGCTGGAAAAGTAATGCATACAAAATATCTGAGCAGGGAATATGAAAGGAAGAAGCTGAAGCTGGGGATGAAGAAAGGGGCTTATGCTGGGTACATTACAAGAATGTGTTGGTTTCAGTTTGACAATGAAGCTTGTGAAACGGGAGCCATACAGGATAGGAAAGCAGACCAGCAAGTTCATCAAAGGGCCACCAAGGTGCCTGTGGGCTGAAACAACTGCCTTATGAGTAGAGGCTGACAGGGTTGTTCTTCAGCTTGGAGAATAAGAGCTTCAGGAGGGACTTAGTTGATGGCTTTGAACACCTACAAAGAGATTACCTAGAAAATATGGCCAGTGTTAGAGTCCTGAACAACATGGTCCCTTCCAATCCCTAATGATTCTATGAATCTATGAATTCAGCTTTTAGTGACTCTGTTTTGCACAACAGTTTGGACTTGAGGCCTCTAGAAGTCCTTTGCAACCCAAAGGGTTCTGTAATTCTTAGGAAGACTGCACATACTGCTATGTGAGGAACATCTCTGGAAGTTTCTAATGAAACAGTGGAAGCTTTTCCTGTATGAATCCATTAAGTGTGTGTGCGTTATGTCCAAACCTGGAGTGCAGCTTTTCCTTTTATTTTTCTTCAATCACTTAAATTAGAACTGGGGAATCCCTTAAAAACCACGCCACTAATCCTTACATTAATGTGCACGGAGCTAATTCCTCAAATCCAGCAATGTTATTTCTACAGTGTTAAATTAAACTTGAAGCCTGGGAATTGACTAAATGCATTACGTGAGATCTTTTTTAATACCTGTTTTGTTGTGAGGATCAGAGAGATGTCGTAATCACTGTCGCATTTTTCTATGAGTCTTTAGACCTTCACTGCTACTTCTGATGTTTTATGTTTTACAATGTCGTATTTCCTAGGAAAGGTCACCTTCTTGCTTGTGCTGCTCTGGTACCTGAAACCATGAAGCTTTGGCTGGGTTCTGAAGATGCTACATACTTTCTTACTAATAATAAATCAATATATTAATGAACTAGTGGCTTCTCCAGAGAAGGAGACTCCACAACCCTCCTGGGCAGCCTGTGCCAGTGCTCCGGGACCCATAGACTTTACAAACTAAACTCCCACCCTCTTCATTTCTTTTCTCTCTCCCTCCTTTCTTCCTCTTCCCATCTGTCATTATCCACATCTCCACTTTAGAACAGTGTAACTTATTTTTCAAGTGCTGAGAGCTGAGATTTTAACTGTACATTATCCTATATAGGCAAGAATGCCTCTGTTTTGGTGGCTGGGATATGCACTGCAATGACTTTCGTGGATCTGCTTGCATCCAGCATCTGGAGATTTTAACTGAAGTGCAAATGAGAGTATAACTGAAGCATATTAATTAAGTACTAACCACAGGCTTGGCTGCACTTCAGGATGTACTAAGCACCACATATGGAATACAGGTCAAAGAAACAAGATATTCAATTCCTTCTGAGTGCAAAAAAGAGAATGTATGTGATTTTAGTAGGGGACTGAATATGCAGCTCATTAAACTGGACTGTGGTGACTTCTGTTTCCACACAGATGATAGATCAGCAGTACCTGTTACTCCGTGGAACACTTGCGTAGAGAGTAAGCTATAGACTGCTTTCTGTGTGAAATGTTTTGGATGTGCCTTCTTGATGCTGCAGTAACCAGTGTCCTAATAATCTGTGCCCAGACTGTAGACTTCGTGTTAGAGGTATTGAAATAAACTGTCACACACATTCTCCACTGTGTCCTTCAGAAAAGGAAGAGTTCTGTTCTACCGTGTGACCATCACTGATATCCAGATGCCTGCTAAATATTACTCTTTCAAGGTGAAAATACAGTAGGAATTATTTTGAGTCTGAGCTCATGAAGAAAGAGAAAAGCAGGGTCATCCAGAGGGAAGGAAGAGAGAAGAAAGTGGTATCAACTATGTTCTGATGGGTTATATAAAGTGAAGTGCTAAAACTATGCAGTGAGAAGTTCAGACAGGATCAAATTTGTTGAAGCTATCTAAAAGGATCTTAGAAAGTTGTTGGTTGTGGAATTACATTACAGCCTCTCTATTCTTGTCAGTGCACTCCTCTGATTCTAATGATAATTAATGTCACCTCCAGGTCACAAAGCTCTATGACCCATTTCCATTTCCAAGCCTCAATAGGGAAGATCAGCACTATTATTCTATTCACTGTGGAAAACTACAGAGAGGGAGTAATAGAAAATACTGAAACACTCAGATTTTTGGGGGCACAATTCTGTTATATCATCACCAAGTGATAGAGTTATCTAATCTGGATTTAATATGCAGTTGTATTAATGCCAGGATAGGTACTTTACTTACTTCAAGGGAAAAACAATGGCTTTGATTTTTTCTTAAAGAGTATTTTCAGAGAAGTATTATTTATAGATTATAGGAATAGGCTGATGTAGGTCGTCTTCGTCTCTAGCTGCCTGTTTACCCTTCTGTCTTTTTTCTGTAGCACTCATGATGATAGCACCTAACAATTAAGAGATGGCAAGCTGCTACTGCTGTGATGATTTGCTAAACTCTTCTCCACCAGAAATATGACACTATAAAATAGAAGAGTGGTGGATCACATTGATACTTGGGTCCTTTCTTTATTAACACAAAGCCTCATCCTACCCCTAGTTCCTGGCTGTAGGTCCTGCAGCAGGATCTGGAGCTCTCAGACAGAACTGGGTCAGACATCTGCTATGTGCTGTACAAACAAGAGGGGAAAGACTTTCTCTATGAAGAACCTTGGTGTGTAACACTGAAAGAAAAGGTGTTTTGCTTCTTCTTTATGGGTGGCTATATCAAATGTGGAGACATTTAAGAGCTTCTGTACTGGCATCATGCTTGAGGGCTATGGCAGAGATAAGAATTCATCTTAGACCTTTCTGTTCCAGTCAGCATTTCAACACACAACTCTTTCATCACAGACTGTCTTTATGCTCTTGCAAACTGTTCTGTGCATCAGCTTCCAGCAGAAAAAATGGGGAGATTTCCCAATGAGCTTGCCTCAAAATAATCAAAAGGTTTAGATAAAGGGAATGCTTTATCCTCATGAAACAGAGGATGAGGCAATAAAACAAACTCTGAGGTTAGTTCCCTGTTCTTAGTCACCTATTTTGTAGGCTCACAGGAAAATTCCACTTGGAAGATATCTCAGGAAAACATATAGAGTGTTAAAGCATCCTTTCAAATGATGTTCAAGACCCACCTGGCTGTGTTCCTGTGTGACTTGGTCTAGGTGATCCTGCTGTGGCAGGGGGATTGGACTGGATGATCTTTCGAGGTCCCTTCCCATCCCTTATGATTCTATGTAGTCCATTTCCTGCTCAAAACACAGACAGCTAACACTTTATCCCCTGTGTTCCTGCAAATCCAGCACACCTGGTCTGGGCAAACCTTTCTGATATTTAATGGTCCTTGTGATAGAAATCAAGTCTGAATCTTTTGGGGTCTTGATTTTTGGGTTTTGAGGACAGGACATCAAGCAGAATATGGCATGCAAATGGTATTGTTGCTATCAAAGAGCTTAAGGAGTGTTATTCGCTAGATGTCATGGAGATGCTGATGCAAGCTGAAAGACTAAGCACACATTTGGTGGCAGCTAGAGTCCAGTCCAGGAAATGAGAAGTAAGAGCTGTCTGTGTTAAAGCATCCTTTCAAATGGCCATGAGATGAGAAAGAAGAATTGCGGAAACCAACAGCTTCACTTCAGAAAACTTTGTTTCACTGTAGTCAAAAAACGTTACCATCATGTGCAAGTGACAGTATTTCTCAAGAGTATCTTCCACTTACTCTGTCTAAAATATGTGAGTATTGATTGTCACAGGTACTTGACACGTTTACTGCTATCCATAAATCTCCCTCTCACACGTATGTAATATCCCAAGAAATGTGAGAAAAGACCTTGTTAAAGAAGATCCTGCCTCACGATGACCTGAGGTGTGATAAGTAAGTGATTTGTAATCTTCTAGTTACAAAATACATCCCACCAAACGTGTGCATTGAGTCATATGTGAGTTCTCACACAGCAATAACGATCTCAGTGTTACTACTACTAGTGTAAAATCAATTTTAAGAGCTCTTTTCTCTAGTAGGATTGCTGTGTGACTTGCTCTATAATTGAAAGTAGGTTTCCATATTTGGCATTTTAAATAAAACATCTGCTTTACCTCGCTCTGTTTCCAAAGCAGAGGTCTGACAGCCCTAGGATACGTAATGACCTTCACCTTTGGTGCAGGGACTGGTATGTCCACGTCTTCTTTGTTCATGAAACACCACATTTTCTTCTTGTTTCCCTCTAAAATCCCATAAAAATAATTCCTGGAGCTTTCTATGTGATTGAAAAATAGGAAGTAGCTGCAATAAGATGATTTCTCTTACGTGTCCCCTTGTGAAACCTGATGCCTTCCTGGATCAGCTGCAATGCTGTTGGACCCATGTGGCCACTATCAAGCTGTCCCTTAGAGATTTAAAAACTTGTCTCTTCTCATAGTCTTCATTTCACTGTTTCTTCTGGAAAAAGAAATCTAATGTCCTTCTGTCATGGTAAACTGCTTTATTTTTAGCTTTGCAGGCATGAAAAGACAAGACTGTCTGGTTTTAGGTAACTTGTGCATCTTGCCTTGTCTCTGATATCTGTGTCATCTGGATTTAAACAGCTCAATAATTCTGAGATATTTTGTTTGCTTCCTCTCACATCTAGTAGCTTTTACATTTTTTAATTTTAAATTAAATTCAATTTTAATTTAATTTAATTTTTTTAATTTAAATTTGTATTTGAATCTCAGGAATCAATTTCATATTTACAGCCAGTGAGCGTCTCCTCCTCCTCCCATTCACCAGTTTTTGTCTGGTTCACATAGACTTAGTTCTAATAGCCTGGAAAACATAAGCCTGTGTGTCTCAATGCTCTGTCTCTTTCCATAGTTCTTCTCTTCAGGACTGCCACATCGACAATGTCGACTTCATGTTCTTCTACTATTTCAACATTTAAAGCCATGCTTCCCTTTCTGCTCTCACACACTGCATAGCACAGCCTTGCAGCCCTACTTCCCTGTATTCCACAGGAAACACACATTTAATTGTTTCCTGTGCTTTGGCCACGGGGAAAAGGACATATTCCTTGTTCTGTGGGAAAATGACAGGCACGACATATCCATCCCACCAACTGATCTTGACTCAGGTGTCTTTTTCTGAATGGTGTGGTGATGTTCATAGAATCATAGAATTATAGAATCATCAGAGATCAGAAGGGACCTCAAAAGATCATCCAGCCCAATCCCCCTGCCACAGCAGGATCACCCAGACCAAGTCATAAAACAGAACATTATGGATTGGAAACGACCTGGAAAGATCATCCAGTCCAATCCCCCTGCCACAGCGTTCATGCTGTAGTGATAATTCCTAGCCTGCGTTCAGCCATTGGTTGGGAAACTGCCACATAGGAACGGGGAAGTTTTGCCTGGTCTTATTTAGTTTATGTAAATAAATGAATCTTGAGCAACCTACTGTTGTTACAGCACAAACAGCATTGCTTTATCACTGACCTGCTTCTCTGCTGCTTCGCTGCGTGATGCTTGATAAGGATTGAGCATTCTGTGGTGTCTGTTTCAGGACATTTAAGGCCTGTGGCCAAACTGCATTCACTGGTATCACATTAAAAATGGAAGCAGCTGCACGGATAAAGCAAGATAATGAATATAAACCTCTTAAATACTTCATCTGTACCTAATTAATGAAATATGACTGTGGTCTATCATGTGATTCCGGCTGTGTCTGATCTCTGACCTCTTATGGCTGGAAAACATCCATGAGAACTAACTCCTCAGAGTAAGTTCACAATCCTAATTTGAGGTCATGCTTTTTCTCTCCAGCTGTGTTTCAGGGCCAATGTCTGATAATGGCTTTGTGACTCAGCTGCAAAACCATAGACTCGTGGAACTGGGATGAGGCCACATTGCTGCAGTCTGTTAATGTGTGAAATACAGGTAGAGCAGTAAAGGATTGTGAAGAGGAGGTCAGCACTATGCACTTGTTTGGTGCAGGTCTCAGCGGTCCTGGTCCAATGGGGCAGCAGAAGAATGGTCTTGGGAAATACAATAATTTTTATGGGTTCAAAAGTCCTAACCCATTGCATTGGATCAGACACTGAGCAGTTCATGTGTTCAGCAAGACAAGAAGGGTTTTGAGTTCGTATATTCAATCAGAGAAGGGTTTTGATGTCACACAGGATTAGCCCCTTTCTGAATGATGGAGAAAAGTACAAGGTTACACAGAAGCAGCAGCAGGGGTTTTTTTCCTGACACTTGGACAGTCCTCAGAGGCCTGCTGTCTGGGGAGTGACCTCCTATTAAGTCTGAGATCTTACAAGTTGAGCAGACAAAGAATTAGAAGTGCCACAAAAAGTCATGAGGGTAGAGGCCAGGCAGAGTGTGAAGGACTCTTGCAGAGTTATACAGTAATAACAGTTGGTCTATATTTGTCCTGAGGCTTGAAATAGAGTAACAGGGCACAGAATTATAACAAATCAGACGTGTGGAGAAAGCCAATACCTTGGGAGAAACTCTGCACGTACTTTGTTCTTAAAGCACTTCCATTTGCATTAAAGGGTAAGATATCTTTAGGAAGAAGGATAGATTAGCATAGATGTCAAAATATAACATTATCACAGTGCAAACTGTGTGCAAGTGAAGTGTAGAGAGCTACAATGATTAAATGTTACGTGAATTGAATAATGATTTGGGTGCAGTGACGAGATCCATCAAAACCCACTTTTAATTCCTTCCAATAACATGCACGTTGATCTAAATATCTTCAAGCCAGGACGTGTCACTGCTCTATAATTAAGAGCTCTGATGATTTTCCCTCTGAATGTGTCCTGTTTAGGTATTAACGATACTTTTTTTTTACTTCATTTTCTTCTGAGATGCTCTTCCACCTCCTTTAAGTGCACTGACTACATGAATGTGGGTCTGCTCTTTGTAAATGCTGCTGCTTCAACTACCGATTACATTGTGCTATGTGCAGCTATCATAAAAGATACCCTGAGCGTGGTCACTGTGCTGCTTTTAGGAAAACTGAAAGAAGGGAAACGAGATGGTTTTGTTTCAAAAATATCGGTGGAAGGCTACTGTTGAGTTGTGGGATGATCTGCACCCTAGGTAAACAGTAATGAGTATATGGAGTTGAGCATGCAGCATTCTGAATGCTGTCTGAATGCTGTCAGTTCTATAGACTCTTTGAAATGAATTATGGGGTAGGTTGAATTGGTGGAGGACAGGAATCTGGAAGCAGGGAATATCAGCAGTAGCTTGGCCATCAGCTGAGAGTCCCTCTGACTAGCCACGCTGAATACCAAATCCCTTGGGTATGTAGCATCCACTTTATTCTCACTAGCATCCTGAAGATCATAGGCCAGGTTGGATGGGGCCTTGAGCACCCTGGTTTAGTGGGGGGTGTCCCTGCTCATGGCAGGGGGGTTGGAACTAGATGATCTTCAAGGTCCCTCCCAACCTGAACCCCTCTAGGAGTCTATGAATCTATGAATGTGCATGCTAATTCTGGCAAAAGATGAAAATTGTTGTAGAACACAGCAGAAAAAGCTTAATTCTTTCACAAATAGGATACCCAGAACAGCAGTCCTTGAGAAGAAACACGAGGAGACTGCCCAAACAGTATAGGTTTCACAAAGACCCATTTCTTGATATCCCAAGATCACAGAATCACAGTTTGAGTTACTAACAGAAGATGGTGTAGCCTTCACAAGCTCTTGGAGGTATCAAAACCATGCACATGAACACCTCTGGGGAAACAGCGCTGTGTGGAACAGAATTACTGCTGGATGCTGGGTGGAAGAACTCAGAGATTATGTGGCTCCCTGAGCAAAATGAAGGAGTCATACAATGACTCAGTGTAGGGTGCACGTGTGATATCACAGGCAGTAGGAGGGTGCACGTGTGATATTATCAGATGGACACACGCATTTTCTACATAATCATTTTCCATGAGCACTTTGCTTGAAGAGGACTTTACCTCATGAAAATGAGGATAGACTACTCATACAAGGTTGATAATCTTAGGGACAAGAAGAAACTAATTGGTGTGTGGAACATCCTAGATATTTTTATACTGGCATTTGAAACATGAAGGTAAACAAAAAGATCTCAAAGCTTTAACGTGTAATCAGGGCTACAAGTTAATTGTAGCAGAGCTTTGAGGTAATGAGACTCGACTGTGCCATTAATGGAAAATGAGTGAGGATCATTCAGAAAGTAATACAAAAAGAAAAGGAAAAGTGTAGGAGTCACAGCGCTGTGCACCTTATGGAGAGGGGCTGAGGGAGCTGGGTGTCTTTAGCTTGGAGAAGAGGAGCCTGAGGGGTGACCTCATTCATGTCTCTAAATATGTGAGGGGTGGGTGTCAGGAGGATGGAGCCAGGCTCTGCTCAAAGTCATCTGGTGCTAGGACAAGGCTGCAAGCAGGAATGGAGGAGGTTCCCTATCAATATCAACAGGAATTTCTTCCCAGTGAAGGTAATGGAGCATTGGAACAGGGTGTCCAGTGGGGTGTGGAGTGTTGTCCTCTGGAGACGTTCCAGACCCGCCTGGCTGTGTTCCTGTGTGACTTGGTCTGGGTGATCCTGCTGTGGTAGGGAGGACTGGATGATTTTTCGAGGTCCCTTCCAATCCCTAAGGATTCTATGAGATTAACATAGATGAACATAAATCTGAACTGAAATAAAGTAATGAGGAACACGTAGATAGTTAGAAAGACTAAAGAGAAAAATGGAGTTCAGTATATAAGATGTGTCGAGTGTAACCAGAAATAATTCTCTGAGTGTTAAGAGAAACATCATGGCAAATCTTGATGTGATACTCAAGTTAATGTCATTCTTAAGTTTCCCTGTAAAAGGTCAATGACTAGCAGATGTCTGGAAATACTAATATTAGTGATAAAAGAGTAAGATTTCTGAGCTTTCTGCTTTGAAAAGGAAAGTAGCATTTAATCACAAGATGCATACTAAAATATATATAATAATATATTAAGTATATATTATGTAATTAATAAGTAATAATGAATAAGTAATAATGAAGATATATTTCAAGTTAAAATAATCTCACAATTCTTGTAATTATTACCTTAAAAATGAGGAACTAAAAGAGTAGCAATTGCAAAGACCACATGATATCATTACCTCAAACCACTGTAATTTTCTTCNATATATTAAGTATATATTATATAATTATTAGCTATATAATAATTAAGTAATAATGAAGATCTGATATACTTCAAGTTAAAATAATCTCACAATTCTCATAATTATTACCTTAAAAAATGAGGAACTAAAAGAGTAGCAATTGCAAAGACCACATGATATCATTACCTCAAACCACTGTAATTTTCTTCTAGATAAAGGAAATACAAGTAAACAGTAAAAAAAACCCCTTCATTTTACAGAGGGTTTTGTTAATGTTCTCAAAAGACTCTAAAAACTAAAGGACTGGAAAAAAGGACTCACCAACAGGTGAATGTAATAACCATGTCCATAAATAGCTTCAAATTTGAAAGAGAAAAAGGTATCTTAGGAGTTTTGCAGCAGTCTATCTTATATCTGATGAATTCATTCACTGGGTGTGCAGCCAGTGTATGAGAGCCGATTTGTTTCATCTTGCCTAATGCGAGATGAAAACAGGTGACTGGAGGACATGAAGAGGACTGAAGCCAATGATAGAAATTGTGAAAAGAGTCTTACAGAAAGAACAACAAGAAAAAGGAATGAAATTCTCTGAGTCGAGACAAGTGTGAGGTGTCACATTTGGAAAATAAGTCAACTGCAGGATTTTAGGATCAGATATGACTGCAGCAGATCTATAGAAAGGGTGACTGGTGCTTTGAGAACAATGTAGGTGGGATATGTGGTCAAGAGATTCTAGGGTGAAAACAGCCTGTGTAGCAGAAACCCCGCAAGCCTCTCAAATATGTGAATGAATTCTATACTCTTTCACTTGCAGTCAAGTTTAGGGAATAATGGAAATTCTTATTTTGGACCTACTATGTGCGGTAATTAAAGATTAATTAAGAGAACTGTGGGAAGAATGAATAGGAGCCTAGAAAGCAATGCAGTTGAAGAAAGGCTGATTAGATTCTTCAGTTACTGAAATAAAATTGATTGAAGCCTCACTGGGTTCCGCGGGAGCTTAGGCACCTTGCTCATAAGAAGAGGTGCCTGTGTTACAGACACCTGAATGCAGGTGTATTTATGTTTTGATCTGAATTGCACCACAGCAGAATGTTCCTAATACAGTATTGCCTGGGAACTGTGAGGTCTCCATCACTGGAAGTCCTTAAACAGTGTTGGAAAAGCCTCTCTCAGGAATGAAGTAGATGTGTAACTAATCGTGCCTCAGGGCAAGGAGGTGAAATAAATTGTCTTTCGAATCCCCCCAGGAAACCAGACTCAGCCTGATACCATTCATGCCCTTAGATCCCTAGATCAAATGTTCCTGTACTTCAACACAAACAGTCATTGAAGAAAACCAGGCACAATTCTAGGATGCCTGAATGAACCCCTCCTGGGACCTCCTCACCTCCGACAACTAAGCAGAGAGCACTGGGAAATCAGCCAGTGGGAAGGTTCAGCAGACTAAAGACAGTGCCTGAAGTTGGCTGAATTGAATGGCATCTAATTTGCTGGGGTTTTCTTTTCCCCAGCCAGTTTAACAGTTTAGAGCATTTATTTCATTGCCTGATGTCTGATTGTCTGCTGCAATGACCCAGTCTGGCTCCTGATAGCTATGCAAATGCTCTTTTTAGTCAAAAGTTAACAGACTGCTAAAGCAGGACTTCCAGCTACTCATTCTTTTCACTATGTTAATTGTAAAATGCATTTAAAACCGCTCTGCGTCCAAGTTTTTCTTCCTGTAGAAAGGACTTACTAATTTAATGGGTGTTGTGAAGCAAAGAAGGTCACGTATTTTTCTTTGAAGGAACACACCCATAAGAATCAATTTGCTGTGAGTGTTCTCTAGCAGTGCCACTGACACCAGCTCCTTTTGTTGTGTGAAGGAAGTTCCATCATTTAAGCCAAGTGACATTGCCACTAAACATGTTTGTGGTGTGAAGTGAGGTTGCACCACCAGCAAGTGGTCCTACCAGTGGCCCAAGAAGCCAGGAAGCTACTTCCTACTGAAATTTCACATCATTTAGTACCAAGTGTCTGTGCCTACTGTCACTCCAGCATGAAGACTGTCCTACCAAGTGGGATGAGGTAGAACTCACCGTTTGTTTAGTGCCAAAGTGAAAATACCTGCAGACACTCTGGTGCATGAAAATAGAGAGCATTCAGTGACCTCATGAAAAGAAGATGTGTGCACTAAGAGTGCAGGTAGTTGAAAGGCTTGTCTCTTCCTTTCCACACTCCTTGTGTCCTGTAAATATAGAATAATAGGTGATCCTGGTGCAGTTACGATGTGGCTTGTAAAGATCATTTTCTTCAGTTGAGGATTGGTAACTTTCTGTACCCTTGGGAACTGTCATTGTGTTGCACATTGGTTTTCAGAGGAGCATCCCCCCTTTTTCCACGGCTGAATCTGGGTTAGTACGCTGATGAGTTTCAGCAATTATAGCCTACAAAGCTTTCTGCAGAAAGACTGAACCTTCTATTAACTTTTGTTTTCATACCATGAAAGACCTGCTGAGAGTGGCTGAGCTCACAAGCTGTTCAGGATCTAACATTTTCTAGAAAGGAAAGCAGTTAACATGGTTGTGGGAGGCATCAAATTCTGTCCCAAAGCTTTATTTCCTAAATAAATTCTGCTAATTCTGCCTAGAAAGTGATGGACTTTAGACAAAACTCGTGGTAACCTTTATGATGACTGACTTAGCTGCGGTACCATATGCATGTCCTCAAAATTCTTCTCTTGTTGATGGTCTGGAGGTTTTGGTAATAGTAATAACAACCCTGTATAATCATGGTCAAGGTTCCTCCTACTTTTGTCCCATTTACATTTAATGCCATCAGGAAGGCAGATAGAGAAAGAATGAAATGTAAGAGGATGAAGGGACCTTAGTTCTCTTGTATTGCCACAAAGTGTCACCCTTTTCCCATGCATTGCCTACCTTGGTTGCTTTTCTGGAGCTCAGGAAAAAAAGTCTCCTTGAAAGGAGGCTGTCCCAAAAGGGAAGGACAGCATCAGGGTCTCCAGTTGTGTGAAGTGATGTATGTCCTTACTAATCTCTGACGACTGCACTGGAGAATTAAAAACCAATCAGATAAGGAGATAACACTTGGTCTTTTGATTTGTACATCGTTCATGTTAAGTATCTTTGATGTTCACAGCCTGGGTAAAGACTGTGGTTAGTTTGTTTACAGGGAAGCTTATTTGCCCATATATAATCAATCACCTTGTTTGCATACATGAAGAAGTGCTGTCATTGCGTTGTGATTGCATGTACTTTGTAGATCTTCATCTCCAGCTGCTCTCAGTCAGCTGGGGAAATGAATGAGCTGATTTGTGGGTTCTTTGATACCACTGTGTTTGTAATTTGTTGTCATTTCCCAGGGCAGATTCAAATCAGGTGGAATTAGGCTTTGTCAAACGTGGGATTGTGGAAGGGAAGACTTAATTCTGTTTGTGAGTTAGGATCACACTGCCATCCTACCAAGGCTGTAGGAAATGCTCACCACCCCCAGCTCCACAGGTAGACAGCTCTACCTGTGCACTTTACTGTCTACAAGACAATAAAGACAAAAGGAGAAACTATTTGGTATCCGTTGAGTGCTAGAAATATGGACCTGTGTCAGCTGTTGACTCATCTTGTGTGCTTGAGCAGGCACTGCAGATTGCCATGGTGTGTAATGACTGGGAGCGTGACAAAATGACTGGGGATCCTAAAACATTCTGGGTTCTTTTCATGTTATGAGAGGAAAAACAAGAGTGTTCCTTGAGGAGCTGGACTATAAAATGAGGGAAACTACTGTAAGTGGTGCAGAGAAGGAAGGGATTGATCTGGTAAGAGCTAAAGGAATTAGGATAACATGAATATCAATTTTAGTGTGGCTGTAGGAAAATGGGTTTGGTCATGCCTTCCCTCTGATAAAGTTTGTGCAGGAAATGGAAGGCCACCAAGTAAGGCCTCTTGGGAGAATACGTGGGGGACACGGTGGCCACAGGCAGTTATTTTTATGAAGTGATATGGTTCATTTAGATTGACCCTGCTGCAAGTACAGTGTGAAGCTGATCATTATGTACAGTGCACCCTTGCTATTGCCTGAACAACAAAAAGGCAGATGAGAAAATACTTGGAACAGGGAGGCAGACACTGCACAGGATGAAGAGAATCCTGGGTGATGTGGTAAACATAGTTCCACAGTGCATGTGAGTGAACTAAGACCAGGACTAGGATCATGAAGGTATTATTAGGTTGGTGACATGTCTGCAGGGATGGTCAGTGATATTCAGACAGAGTCAAGCTTTGGGTAGTGCAAGCTAGCATGCCACAGTCATGTTATCATGAAGCATGACTATGCATGTGATGCTTGAACATATAGGTCAGGACTATGACCAATGTCTAGCTCTGAGCAGATGAAGAAGTTTTCATTATTTCAGTGACTTCCAATGCATTGTAACAGCATTTAGCAATATTTTAATCAATGTGCTTATTGATTGGGCAGGGTTTAATCCAGCAAAATGATGGTACTTCATATAGATCTGTATCTTTTGATCAATTGATGTCATTAACTAAGAATATAAGAGCTGTTGCTGAAGGTGGTTTTCTTATTGATGCTATTGTGGGCTTCTTTCTCAGAAAAAATCTCTAGAAACCTAATTTCTGTTTGAGAAATCTATGTTAAACTGGGCTGAAAGAAACTACTATTTTCTGAAGCTATGACTAAAAATGAAGAAATAGAGGAATACAGAGAGACCCAGAACCCTGGTTTCTGACTGGTAGCTAAATGACCAAATCTTTATCCATATTGGAGAGCTTGTTTGAAACTTAGGATTGTAGCATTCTCATGGCTAGAAAGGCCCTCCAGGATCATTAAGTCCAGCCCCATCCCAACATCTCCGTAATCCTAACATCATGGCCTGAAGTGCTCTATCTACTCACCTTTTAAACACCTCCAGGGATGGTGACTCCACCACCTCCCTGGGCATCCCATTCCAGTCCCAAGCACTCTCTCAGTGAAGAACTTCTTCCTAAGATCCAATCTAAACCTCCCCTGATACAACTTGAGGCATTTTCCCCTCATCCTATCATTAGTAATTTGGGAGAAGAGATCAGCACCAGCCTCACTCACCTCCTTTTAGGTAGTTGTGGAGAGCAGTAAGGTCTCCTCTCAGCCTTCTCTTCTCTAGACTAAACAATCCCAGTTCCCTCAGCCACTCTTCATAGGGCCTGTTTTCTAGATCTCTTGTCAGCCTTGTTACCCATCTCTGGATCTGCTCCTTCTTGTACTGTGGCACCCAAAACTGGACATAGTATTTTATACCTCTAATAAATATAATGGAAGAATGATTAATGTGACAACACTGATTGGAACAGCTGTTGCTGGAAATTTCATGGTAAATGACTGCAGTGTTTTCAGAATTCCTTTTTTACACTAATGATTTCAGAGCCAGGCTCTTCTCAAGGTCATTTGGTGATAGGGACAATGGGTGCCAGCTGGAACAGAGGAGGTTCCATCTCAATATCAGCAGGAACTTCTTCCCAGGGAGGGTACCGGAGACTGGAACAGGCTGCCCAGGGGGGTTGTGGAGTCTCCTTCTCTGGAGACATTCCAGACCCACCTGGATGTGTTTCTGTGTGACTTGGTCTGGGTGATCCTGCTGTGGCAGGGGGACTGGACTGGATGATCTTTCAAGGTCCCTTCCAATCCCTAATGATTCTATGATTCTTACTCATGTCTAAATTATGCCTCTGCTTTCAAGAAGCATTGATATGGGACTCCTAATGTTTATGTGTTGGCACTTCCCTGAGATCTTCAGCTAAGTGCTTAATTCTGGCAGAGTGTAGATATCAGACATTTTCTTCTGAAAGGAGTTTGGAGTTCTGATTTTCTGTTTAGTAATTCCACTTTCCCTATGACTATCCCAATAACTCATTCTGAAATGTTCAATTCCCTCCTCTTGCTGTAGGCTGAGCTTAGTGTTCAAATTCTGACTTGAAGTTTCTCTGGAGTTTGAGACCAGCAAAGTTCAAGCCCTATAAATAATGAGAACTCTTCATGGCTAGTAAGCCACACAAACAAAACACCAAGCAGTAAGGAGTTTTCTTGCTTGCTACCTAAGTTTTTCCTGTCCTAGGTTCTCTGTGTGAGCAGTCTGCTGAGACTTTGGATGAAGTCCTAGTATGGATTAGTTTTCAACCATTCACTTTAGGAACAACCCTTGCCTTACGCTGAGCTAGCTTGTCCTTGTCATTTTAGCTCGTGTTCTGTCGTTTGGCTTAATGTCTTTGGAAGGAGTGTGATACTTTGATTGAAAAAGTCATTTTTATAGTGGGGATAAACTAAATGAACATGGGGGAGGATTCATTATGCTGAGAAGAGCAGGCAGAAGACCTTGACGGTATTTCCTTCTACCTCCCCATTTCAGGGAGGTCAAAAGGTAGGGAGAACTTCAGAACGGGTAGCTAGAATAAACCTCCATAACTACTTTGCTGCCCACACCTGGCTGCCGAGTTGGTTATGAACTCTAAAAAAAGCAGATGTCTCTGGGTTACTGGGGTCAAAGTTTGATTTGCATCTGAACTGCAGCAGTTGAGTCTTTTTTTTCTGGAATCTAGGTAAGTGTGGGTGTGGGAGAATGTCATTATTATTATTTTTTAAATGTCAGCTCAATTCTGAAGGATAGAATTACCATTTCAGCAAACCGTGCTATAAATACCCTTGAATCATGTGAAAAAAGACAATAAACATCTTTGTTCTCTCTTTTTCTTTCAAACTATCCTCTGATGCAGAAAGAGGAGGAGGTTACAGCGGTAGGGTACTGTGAAATAAGTTTATTTCAGTGCTTAGGAAAAAGAGGAAGACACTGTGTAAGTACAAAGGAGAATGTGGCAAAGTTTCAGCTGTTAGGCACTGGAGTCTCATCCTTTCAGGTGTGCTGCTGTAAATGTATGGAGAATCATAAGCAAAGCTCCGTATGGTAGGATGTGAGATTCCACATGAAGCTGTTGTCTTTCCTGAAGGATACAACGTAGAGCGACAAAGATGATGAAGGAAGTAGAGCAGCTCCCTTATGAGGAAAGGCTGAGGGAGCTGGGTCTCTTGAGCTTGGAGAACAGGAGGCTGAGGGGGGGACCTCATTCATGTCTATAAATCTGTGAGGGGTGGGTGTCAGGAGGATGGAGCCAGGCTCTGCTCAAGGTCATCTGGTGACAGGACAAGGAGCAATGGGTGCCAGCTGGAACAGAGGAGGTTCCATAGGAATATCAGAAGGAACGTCTTTCCAGTGAGGGTAACGGAGCACTGGAGCAGGAGGGTTGTGGAGTCTCCTTCTCTGCAGATATTCCAGACCCACCTGGCTGTGTTCCTGTGTGACTTGGTCTGGGTGATCCTGCTGTGGCAGGGGGATTGGACTGGATGATCTTTTGAGGTCCCTTCCAGTCCCTAGTGATTCTATAATTCCATGAACTTAGCTAAAATTCAGATTAATTTAACCTAAACTATAGAAATGGGTCAGAACTTCATTTCACATAATATAGAGTTGTTCCCACAAGGCACGAGATTCTTTAAACTGACTCAGAAAGCTCAGGGGAGCGAGGTTTCTCCATTTAGGTCTATAGTACTTATTGTATTTACCTTCATAAATATAGCTTGGGTTGGTTTTTCTCTTAAAGTCTGCTTCTAGCCTTTATTATATCTTTTAATAATTCACCTACTAATAGCAGGAGAAGGTGGGAAGAGACGTTACTTAACGTGTATTTTGCAGAGATGTCTTCAAAACAACTGCAATAATGTGGAAAAAGCTGCGACAGAAAATGAGTATCATGGCAAACTTTGCTCTTCTCTCTTCTTCTTTTTTTATGATATAAAGCACATTCTCTGGCTCCTGCACTGCCACTGTATGTTACAACAACCATAACGGATGGATCAAGAGGTTAAAAGGTTCGACCACCTTTCAGTGAGCAGTTAATTAAGAGCATATTAGTGTCCTCAGGCAGACAAACAGAATAAAGTCCGGTGAGTAGCAAACTACTGCTCCCTTTTGACTACCCTAGCTGGGAAGTCATTTACGAATGGCTAAGGAGATGGCCAGCTTTTCATGAGGGCTCAAAATAGGGCATAACCTGAGAATTCTGGATGTGCAGCAGGAGGAACTGATATTTCAGATAACAATGGCAAGATCCTCTTAAAATGAAAATTCAGCTGCTTTGTCAGCCCTGTTAATAACTTTCTTATGAAGAAAACAGACGGCACTAAATGGCTCAAAGTCTTTCAGCCACTCTGTCCCAGCACCTTTTCTAAGTAAACAGCAAGCAGGAATCCTTAACTAAAACAAAACACTATGCTGCCTGCATAATTCCTCCCTTGGGGATAGGAAAGGAGAGGACAAATTACATGTGACAGATGTTTGCTACATCACTTAACACACTACTGAAAGGCATTCAGGATAGATCAGAAAGGTACAGTGTAATGCTGAGAAGTACCTGAACAAATTCTGAATGAGAAACTTGACACACAAACCCTGGAAGAGCACTGTAGGGTTATGGTTATCCTACTTCTGCTTCCCAAAGGAGTTTATTCTGAGCTGGCATCTGCTTTCTTTCAGGTCACTGCACTGTGTCAAGGACTGTGTTTTCTAATACTATGACTGTAGTCTGTGCTTCATCTACAAAGTCCTCTTGCTCCCAAGCCCTGTTTGGTGTCAAAACCACATTCAGTTAGAGATTAAGACAGCTAAGGTCTCCTTCTGTTTCAGGTGTGTAAGTCTCTACTATACACACAAGAGCTCTAATCAGTCATTGGAGTCTGGATGAAGATTTAGAGAAGAGTTGTTTATTTAGCAGTGCTCAAATTGTGCTCTAGGCTCCACTAATTAGATGTGCTATTTAAATACCTAAAAATAGTCTTGAGGTGCTGTCTGAGTTGCTCTCATAAACTGCCTGCCCTACAGATGCTGCCTCAGAATCATATGGATCCTCTATAATCTCTTCAGCTGACCTGACCATCACAAACGGATGTGTAGGCAAATAAATCATAGAATCATAGAATGATTTGGGTTGGAAGGGACCTTGAGAGTCATCTAGTTCCAATCCCCTTCACATGGGCAGGGACATCTTCCACTACAGCAGGTTGTTCAACATCTCATCCAATCTGGCCTGGCTATTATCTATGGGAGGACCTTGCTGTAGAGAAGGTACTAGTGGGTGAAAGGAAGAACTTGAGCCAAGACTGTGCACTCACAGACCTGAAGGCCAGTGGTATCCCAGTTCTGCATCGAAAGAAGTGAGTTCAGCAGGCCCAGGGATGTGATTCTGCAGCTCTACTCTGCTCTTGTGAGAAGTCACCTGAACTACCATGTCTCTAGCTCTGGGGTCAGCAGCACAGGAGAGACATGAACTTGTTGGAAAGGGTTCACAGAACCAACAGAAAAATGGAGTGGAGCCCCTCTGCTGTGAGGACAGGCTGAGAGAGTAGTCATTGTTCAATCTGGAGAGGAAAAGGTTTTGGGAGACTTTATTGTGGCCTTTTAGTGCGTAAAGAGACCCATAAAAAGATGTCAATTGGAACAGGAAAAAGGGTGGCTTTTATACTAAAACAGGGGATGTTTAGTCTAAAGAAGGAAGTTTTTACAGTAAAGGTGATGAAACAAGTGACCACATTGCACAGAGATGTTGCTGATGCCCCATCCCTAGTAATTTTCAAGGTCAGGTTTGCTGGGGCTCTGGGCAAGATGATCTAGTTGGAGATGTCCTTGCTGATTGCAGGGGATTTAGACTAGATGACCTTCCAACCCAAAGCATTCTAGGATTCTCTACACCACGAAGTATCATTTTCCTCTAGTTAATATATAGCTCATGTAGTGAGTTACATTCAGTGATGCATATCTCATATGCTTTTCTTACAGTAAGTTGAAAACATATGGATTACATTAATTCATTGTCACCATGATTAATTAGAGAAGTAATACAGAGTAGCTTCACTAGATTGGTTCAGGACAGGGATCACCATCATAATGGCTAAGAATTGGATGAAACCGACTGGGACAATTCAGTAATCTGTTCTCACCAACTGACTGATATTAAAAAGGTGGATGGGAGGGGGTTTTATGCATCATTCTGGTTGTGCCCAGTTTGACTCTATCTTTATTTCCCTGGCTCATGTGGATCAGAGATAATTCTTCCCAGAACTCTGCAAACTACATTGTATGAACAGTACTGGATATGTACTTAATCTTGTTCAGTAGGGTAGCATGAGACCTGCTGCAGACATATACGTCTAAGTGTAAGGTCATGTGGCAGAGAAATAGGTGATCCTACACTGCTCCCTATTCTGGAGATATGGGTGTGATTGTTTGCATAGGAAAGCTGGAAATGTTTCTGGGGTGATGAGAACACAGCAGACATTTCTGTCTATGCATTTCTCAAATAGTCACTATTGTTGGACTTTAAATCTCTACTCTGATGTTGTTCTCTGAAGAATGAAAATAAGAATATCACTCTTGTATCTCTCAGGGCTGTCATCATCATCTTGAAGGCTGATTTAGAAGAAAAAGGGTTCCAATCCTCATCTAATTCTTCCAGAGCATTTCTTTGCTTTGGCTATCATATTTCTCTCTTGAAATGAGCTGTTTGCTTCCCCTTGTTTCTCTTTTGAAATGGGCAGTTTGTACGTACTTGAGAAGTAGCACAAGTGGCCATCTACAAAATGCTGCCTCCACTGCAGGGAATATTTTTCCCCTTCCTAGTACTAGCTGCCCTATGAAACATCAACAGATTCAAAACTGACCTTTAATATCAGCCAGGCCTGCTCTTCACTTCAGACACTGAAGTAAGGCAGCAACATACTATCCTGGCTATCCTTATATAAGTGTGGGAGCAACTAAGTCTCTGGTGGACTGTCCTGTGCATTCCTGTTTTGATGTTCACCGAAGGCTTCCACAAGAATGATGTTGCAGTCTTAACTGCATGTGTTTTGATTTCTTTGAGTGAATTGAGGTGGAATGACAATAGCAGGGGGGTATCTGCTGGCAGCTCATAAACCAGATGATGTTTGAAACATATTTCTGCCTGCTGTTTGCCTTCTGTCTGCTGTTTGCCTTCCTGTAAGCACAGGGAAGGCTGAGTCTATTCCACCCTATCAAACCAAGGCTTTAGTGCTATCAGCAGCTAGAAAAATGATCAGGAAAAAAAAAATATGAGAAAACAAGAATTCACTGACTGGAAAAATAAAGGACCAAAGGCTTTAGGTATGTTTGAATCACTTCCACTAATAAAGTTCCTAACTACTTCTCCCTAGTCCAAGTGATTCACTGCCACTCGACTTTTCAGTACCATTAGTGCCCAGTTTAAAATATCCGTGAGATGGATTACTGTACTAAATACTGTGCAGTCCTGGGTTTATGGTCAGGATTTAGTGGAAGCTTCTCTCTCCTATAAATCATGCTATGAATATTGATTGTGGTAACTTCTACTTATCTAAAAGTTTTATGAGGCTTTAAAAAAAAATTGTACTGAATCTATTTTGGTGGGAAAGATCCTTTCCCAGAAACTAATCTGAAGAACTTCTCTAATATATGCCAATTCAGTGTTTATATAGTTCAGGATGACTTTATAACAAAGTGCTGCCAGTCCAGACCAATTTATTATATGCTATACAAGTGTTAAACTGCCTTAAATCAATTGTTAAGAAGACAGGAGAGTGCTTGGGTGTAATAAGTCATCATTTTAATGATATATAGATTATTCCAGGACTACTAAACAAGTGGTTGGTGTCAGGAAAATTGTTCACTTTTTCAATGCTAAACAAAACCATCTATTTTAATGGAGTAAAATCAATAAGCAACTGAGAGCTGCCATGTAGCCTGAATACCTAAGTAAATGTATAGTTAGAACTGCCCATAGGTAAGTAGATGGGTTACTGCTCACACGTCCAGGTTACTAAATCTCATTAAAGTAAAGGTTTTAGGAAGGGCTGGAAAAAAAAGCAAGAAGCAGAGAACATTTTGAGTTAACAACTTCTTTTACTTCGCAGGTATATTCCAATCCTTTTTTTCCAGAAGGTATTTTCCAAACTGCATAGATCCTGGGAACGGAGAGGAATTTAGGTGTGGGGGGGGACCATAACAATTTTGCAGTTGAATTGAAGGAAACTTAAGAAATCCTAAGAAAAATGCTCAGGGGAATGGAACATCTCCCATATGAGGCCAGCTGAGAGAGTTAGGGCTGTTCAGCCTGGAGAAGAGAAGGCTCCAGTGAGACCTCCTTTTAACCTTCCAGTATCTGAAGGGGGACCTATGTGAAGGCAGGGGAAGGTCTATTCCAAAGGGTTTGTATGGATAGGACAAGGAGCACTGGGTTCAAGCTGGGAGAGGAGAATTTAGGCTGGAGATTAGAAAAAAGTCCATCAATGTGAGGGTGGTTGATCTCTGGAATGGGCTGCCCAGGGAAGATTCTACATCAGGATGAAACCAAGGTCCTTGCTCCTTATTTTATGGAAAAGCCTCTTATTTGGACAAGAGCTTGGGTAACCAGAGTGCTCAAGCAGGTGAAAAACCCAGGTTGAAGTATCTCTTGAAAAAGTATGCCTTAGGTTTAGGAATATTTGTGGTGGAGGCTTTATCACTTCAATATTTCATATTTTCAGTCTGATTTCTCTCATTTTTTCTCACAGCAGAATAATTAAACATTCACTTAGGTAAAGAGAGAATTATTTTATACCACGGAAATTAGGGAATTCAGACAGAATGCAACAGACTTTGATCTGAATCACATTAAGCAGAGGCTTGAAATGAGGTCTCCTATGGCTGAATGCACTAGCATTTGGACAGTTAGCTAATCACAGGACTTCTTTGCTTTGATCATTTCTATCACGATGCTGAGAAGATTCCTAGTGCTTTCCAGAGTCATCTGTTCTTAATCAAATTTAAACTTGGAAAAATTACTTTTCGGTGACCCAACTTCAGATTTCTCATCATAGTCTAGATATGGTTCACTAGGTCACGAACCATGCCGTTTCTTCCACCACCAGCATCAGGTGACACCACCTGCTAGTAAAGCATATTTCATAAGTTTCAGAATTGCTATTGCTTGGTAAATTGCAGTTCCTGGAGGTACACAACTGGAAAACCCTACAGAGAAGGGATGTGATGAATACCTCCCTCCTGACCCACTGATAAATACACATATTTCAATAGGTCTTTCATTCTGAATTATGTTTAGTTCTCTTGGTTCTGTTTGCATCATTTACTTCTGAATATAGCTCAATACCAGTCCCTGACTGGAAGAAAAAGAGCATTTTACAAAATATACTTGAAGGCAAACACCCTGAGTTTGGAGATGCTTGTTAATGTTGGAAGCTAAAGTCATCTTGCAAGTTATTTGCTTAAATGTAGACATCTACTGCCATTTGATGTCCTACAGTATTCCACCTTGCCACCCAGTGACTAGTCCTAGATGCAAGAATAGTAATTCTCAATAGGAAGAGTATTTCTCAAGCTAATTCAACTAGTAAGTGGTATTGTTCCTGTCAGCAGACCAAGTCTCTCCATACAGTCCCATTAGCATGTTTAAGAGATTGCTTTGAAGTATTGTTGTCAGGAAAATCAAGACAACATGAACTTCCACAATATCTTCCACTTTTTTTTTTCAGTTATTGGATATGAAGCAGTACATAAACACTTAGAAAAACCAGCTCTTTCCTTTCTTTCTTGTTTCTATTTTTTCCCTTCTGTAAAATATCACTATATTTTTAAATTAAGCCCAGCAGGTAGGAAGATCCTACCCCATTTTCAAATAAGCTCATTTGTCCCTGCATTGCAGTGTGTTTCTTTTATATCATTTCTTTCTGGGTTTAGCCCTGCTGCTTTCTGAAAGATGAGGTAAAGATCCTTCAGAATAAATCCTAATGACTGCCTAAGTAAACGCTTTCTACAGAGATGTGTGTAGTGAAATTTCACGTTTCCCTGACATCTAACTCTGAGACATCATTATCCTGCAACATGGAATTTTCTTCCCTATATACTCTTTTCTCTCATTAAAGGCACTTTGTTTAAAACTGATTGCCTTCAGCAGCAACAGCATCCTGAAAAACATAAAATGACAAAAATACGTTGCTCGAATTTCACACACCAGTAGCTACGGAAAATATAGGAGACAAAGTTGTGCCAGATGTTTATGTAGAGAATAAAGGTAGAACTTCGTGTTCCATCCTTTCTCAAGGACTGGACGAAAACTTTTCTTAGAGGACAAAGCGGATGTTGAGGGAATAGCGCAGCCAGCTCCAGGGCTGGGAGAGGTAACTGAAGAGCCCCACTGTCCTTTTGGCTGCAAGAAGATAACCTGCTGCAGCACGTGCAAGCAGAAATCTGTTCTTTGAAACTTATCTCCTCTCCCTTCATGTTTCTTTGCAGAGGCTCTGTGTTCTGAACCAAACCAGACCAGATGTCTTGAATGAGACAGGACTGATTAAGGTAGTCAGTTTTTCCTTGCTGCTTGGCTGGAGAAAATGAGGGTAAACTCTTGCCTTAGAGTTGTCATCAATGACTCGTTTCTTTAGAGAGTTCTGAGAAAAGCATTCCTTTGTCCAGTAGAACAGCATTTCAGTGCTCAGTGTTCTGTCATGTATTTGACCAAAGACCTGGGCATGTTTAAAAGTTGTGTAGATACGGAACGTAGGGGTGGTTTAGCGGTGGGCTTGGTACAGCTGGGTTAATGATTGGATCTTGTGATCCTAAAGGTCTTTTCCAACCTAAACAATTCTATGAAAGAGAATATGGAGAGCACAGAAGGGGAAAAACTCATGCAGAGAAGACCATGCTCTTTGGAAACAGCTGCACTGGATCAGCACTTGGAACCTCTGAGGTTCACCGAGAATTGCCCATTCATATGCTTATACCAACATATGTTCATTCCTATATTCTCGCTACTTATTCTTTGCGGCCTTATCCTATATCTTTTAGGTACTCAACTGAAGATACAAGAAATTGCTTTTCATCCCTTTCTTGTAGTAGTAGAGTAGATAAAATGATTCATTTCAGGGAAGAGCTAGCTTGAACTCCCAGATTAATCTTCAATCAAATCTGAAGTAAGACTTCTCAGAAGAGCTGAGATAACATTGATCTTTTATTATTTTTAGTCATTGGGTGTTTCTGCTGAATTGTAACTTGAAGAACAAGCAGGGAACTAGACATTTATTCTATCCCTCTGAATTCCAGATGAAACTCCTTACATGATAAAATACTTCTTTCTTTGTCCAAGGATGGTGCAATAATTTACAGGGGTTCTTCAAGGCCAAGGTAATAAAATAAAGACACAAAAATCTGATGATTAAAATCTTGGTTCTTAGAATAAAAGAAACACAGAATGATTTGAGTTGGAAGGGATCTTTAAAGATCATTTAGCTCAAATCTTGGTCAGGGACATAGAATCATAGAATCATTAGGGATTGGAAGGGACCTCAAAAGATCATCTAGTCCAATCCTATGCCACAGTAGGATCTCCTAGACGAAGTCACAGAGGAACATAGCCAGGCAGTTGTTGAATGTCTCCAGAGAAGACGCCCCCAACCCCCCTGGGCAGCCTGTTCCAGTGCTCCGGTACCCTCCCTGGGAAGAAGTTCCTGCTGATATTCATATGGAACCTCCTGTGTTCCAGCTTACACCCATTGTCCCTTGTCCTATCACTAGATGACCTTGAGAAGAGCCACTACACCAGGTTTCTCAAAGTCCCATCCAACCTGACCTTGAATATTTCCATGCTTCATATTCTTCGTATTTCAGTACTTCATATTTTATTGATTCCTTTGAGGCACCTTAGCTCTGACTAGAAAATACCTACTGAAATAAATATCCTTGTTGTGCAGCATTAAAGGCTGTGCATTCGTTTGCGACAAATTACAGAAGGTAGGCACGTGTGAAGCTTGAGGTAGGCAGCTTGTATCAGCATGCTTTTCCCTATCCTGAGCCCTCACAACTTCAGCTTAAACAGTAACTATAACCATTCATCCCTGGCAATATAATGCAAGGTGATGTGTATGAAACACTGAGATCCTGAGAGGCAGCCTTCCAACTTGCCAATCGGTGCTCCACAAACTACTTGAGTCCAGGTGTGCAACTTGGTAAGATCAGATGATGCTGATACCTTGCTTTTTGCACTTTGTTCTCCTTTGGTCAGGAAGCTCCTCAGGAACAGAGCTGAGCTCTCTTTCTGTCAGTACTCTCCTCAGATATCTTTCACAGCTCTATGAGACTCGTGGCACCTCATGAAAGGTTGGTATCTGCCTAGGGAACACCCCACAGAGTTGACTAAATTTTGGAACATGGGGATGTAGTGCAGCTTCATGTTTGATAACATGGTTTCCTGTGCCGGAAGAATGCTTCCATTACCTTCTCTGAAAGAGCTGGACACTAGTCCATTATATCCATTTTATTTCTTAGGCTTCCTGTTTAGCAATACATTTGTATACATGATGAATGAGCATGTTCAGAAGAGAAAGATTTCAGATAAGAGCACATTTTAGCTCCCAGTATGAGTGGAGATAATTTAAATTCCGTGATGCATGAATCAGTGCACTAGAGGCATACAAATGAAGCGAGAATTGGGTCAATCTCAAAGCCTAAAAACAAGCTAAGCAGCTAGACAAAGATGTGTGTGGATGAATTGTTTAGCAACATTCATCCGTTTGAAGGGTCTGCTTCCTCTTTTCATTGTGCCATCTGAGACATCTGCTGAAACTGCAGATTCTGAGATGTTCCCTGTGCAAAACCTTACAAGGCGTCGCATGAGAGTATAAAGATCCCCAAAGCAAACACAACCACGAGGAAATGTAAAAAGGCAGCGCAGAATCGTCTGTGTTAACAAGCGTACATGCAAGATGCTAAGATCTGCAGATTTCAGCCTTAATTCCTCCCAGTGTTGTTGGAAAGCAAATACAGACTCCACTAAACAGGTCGGTTAGGTTGACGAGATTTAACAGACTGGTTTGAGAACTGTGGAGAGGAAGGGTCTGGAGATTGTACTTGTTCAAGGAGCATCTACATGTAGATCTCGTTGCACAATCACTTTACTATTAAAAAAAAACAATTGAATTTTAAAACATAATATTTTTTCATTATACAAATCTTATTTTTCAGAATATTGACTGAAATATTAAAGGGAGGAGGGGACAAAGGTTCCACAGTTATTTTCCTTTCAGTCGTGTACATTAACTGATTTTGAACAAAACGCGCCAGCTCTTCAGAGGATTCAGAACTTGATTCTACTTCATGGACATTATCTTGGCTCTTGAGCAGAAAAAATGCCTCAAGATTCAGCTGAAGTCAAATAAGATAGCGTACATCTGTGTCATAAATCGCATCCAATGGGTTTAACACACATCTCTTGAATAGATCTCTTAGGCAGAAAGTTCTTGTCACTGGTAGGGAGTTAATTCCTGATACAAGCAAAGCAGTATTATGTTTAAGATCCCTGTAGTAAGAAAGTAATTGATACTTCACAACACTAACTGAAAGCACAACATCAGCAGGAAAGTAGCATGGAAGCAGGTATTTCTGATGGTAAAGGCTGTCTTCATTTCCTTGTGCTGCACACCAGAGGTATTTTGGTACAGCTCCTTGCAAACAAGGAGGTTTGACTTTAGTCTGTAATTAATACTGCATGGCTATGATAGCGTTGCACAGCTCGCATGCACCTCTGCAGTCTCCATTTGTGAAATATGTAGAACTCAAATTAATCAAAATACTCATTATTAATATTTTCTGTAATTTCACTCTCTCTCTTTAGCAAATTGTGAGTTTTATTTTCTTTCTGTAAATTATTAGAATACCGACACAATTCAGCCAGATCTTTTTCTTCCCAGCTGGCACACGTGAGAATTTCCTGTTGGTGTTGGTGGTTTAGTTGTCATTTACATTAAATTTTCCCTGCTCTTTGAGTGCATTGCTGAAATTTATGAGAGAGAATAATAACAGATGAGTTGATAATGTGGATGGGATGCGCATTTGGCCACAGTGCAATAACGTGTGCTAAAACCTATGAAGCTTTTGAGATCTGTGGACTTGTTCATAATAAATCACTTGCCTTATAATCATAAAAAGCTAATCACCACCAACAGGCAGTTATGATGCAATGCTAAAATTAACAAGTGCTTTCATTTCCTAAAATGTATGCCAGTTGTGTTTTGGTTTTGAACGGTTTTAACGGTCCTGCAGCTTCAGAGAGATGCAGTCCGAGGGGAACATTTGTCAACAGTTTGAATTCTGCTATTGAAAGATGCTACACAATTGGCTGTATTCCCCTTTCACATTACATGTCTAATGACAAAGGATGTCTTCTTGAGAGTGGCTACAGGTCATCTAGCCCTGTCATGAAGTATGTTGGGAACAGGTTTCTTCACAGGGCTCACCTTGTCTGACTCTAGACCTCTGTGTGTGACCAAGCTGTCTAAACTTGTGTCTGTTGGGGTTTAATAGCTAATGGAGAGAAAGAGGCATTTCCACATGGGTCTTCACTTAACCTGTATTAGAAACAACTGCCTTAGCAGATGGCAGTCTCATTCTACAAATGCCTGTTTCTTTACTGACTGCAATAAAAGATCCAGCTAACTACCTCAGGTACAGATGTCAACAGTCGGGTAGATGTCTAAATGTAGGAAATATGAATATTATTACTTTTGTTCTGGAAAATCATTTAACGTGATTACCCTGACTGATATTTGCTCTGCTGTGAGTCAAGTAATTCAACTACAGTCTTTGATGGCTCTAGAGGATCATTATCAGAATGAGAAGGGCTCCACAGTCCTTAGAAATCGAAGGACTGACGGGTTTGCAAATTTGCTGACAATCTGCAAACTTAACCCCAAGTGTTAAGAGTATTCTCAAGGTGATTCTCCACGTGAACGGGATAAGCAATGAGGATTTGCAAGAAGTATTTAATGCAAGGGAATAATGAAATAATAATAACAACAAAAAAGCAGCAGCACGAGAAAAATTGTCTGAGTAACTTTATTGTGTTGAGTGCCCTGTGTCACCTGTGGGTTTGGTGAGGAGCCAGCCGTATGTAAATGAGGCAGGTTATTCTCTTTCTATGCTCTTTCCGACCTTCTCTCTGACTCAGACAGCTTGCAGTGTTCTGCCTTCTGCGCCATTGCCAGGAAGAACGAGGAAATCAGATTTGTGACAGAATTGGCAAAGTGAAATCATTTACAAACAGCTTCTTAATTTGCATGGGGAAATCTTCTTAAGCAGCCTTTGCAGCTTCCATTCGACTGACACTTTGATAAAACCCATGTAGGGGTTTTATCTGTGGCGTTTCCATTGCCTGCAGCCTGCTGAAGGTACGATGCATCCTCCCAAGGGCAGACAACCTGTATGTGAAACGAAAGGGTTTCCCTTTAAGGTTTGCTAACTCAACACGAGAGGAGCGTGTCCTCTTACAGTGAATCACAAGCTCTTTGAATATTATGAAGTGCACTGTCTGCATCCTCTCTGGAAAAATTTTAGTGAAGACCTGCTTACTGAGAGGTGACAAGGGCTAGGGTTAGGGTTAGATCATGTGCCTGATCTCAACACTTTGTCCTGGTTTGTAGTTTAGTGTGTCATAGAGAACTGGAAAGAAATAGAGAGGCTAATTCCTTTTATTTAAGGTTCATCTGACCTGTTGCTCTGTGTGTAACACTATCAATGTTATAAACAGGTAAAAGTGAAGAATCCTAATGTGCTTTGTAAAAACTACTGAAAGCATCAGAAAACCTTCTGAAAATGAATGTATGATCTTACAGCAATCAAAGAAATCACTACCAAGTATCTCAACTATAAGACTAAATCCTATTATTTCTCTTTGTAGAGCAGTGTGAGGTGATAGCCTTCTCCCATAGTGCATGCTGTTGCCTGATTACTGGGAAAACTCGCTCCTCTTAGAAATTGTGATAATAGATAATATTTCAATAATATTGTGATACCATTGCAACATTCCAGTGTAATAACTGCAAGGAACACTTCCAAAATCCCTTGTCAGAACTTTACAACCAAATCTAAACAGCTCACGTTACAGTTCTGGTGATGTGCCCATCTGAACTGAGATGCTGCTACTTGAACTGTCTTGGTGTAGAGAACAGCTTTAGAGTTGTAGCATACTGAGGAGGAGGCCTGCGAGTCGGATCTTTTCGCAGTTTTATAATCCCTCATTTTCAGCCTCTCGTGAGCTCAAAACTGACACAGGCTGCCTTTTTAATACTTTTGGTTCCTGGGGAGTGATCTGCCCTGACAAATGCTGTAGCAGTGTAATTCTCCTTAGCTTAGCACTTACACTGTCTTTGTCTTTGTGGTGAAGTGTTCTCAGTGAAGCTTTAAAATGTGGATTTTCAGTTAGTCTTTTATTCAGTCAATTTTCTGAGATACTTCTTTGGCTTCATTGACTTTTAATGGGAGTGAAATTCTATTTCTAGTAGAGTTCAGACACCCTTTATTATTCATATAAAAGTTTTTCTGCACTCGGCATAGGCTTTTCAGACTTAAATGATCCTGTAAGTGTGAGTTTGCAGAAGACATGGGCATTTTTCTTAAGGATATACGTCCTTGTTTTTTCAGCTCATGAGGAAGGCCCAGAAAAGCAAAAGATTCCAGCACTTAGATCATTCAGGTGGGAATGATTCATTACATTAAGAAAAGCAAGCAGTAGAATATCAACTTAGAATTCATAGGGCTTTCCATTCTTGCCATTGTTGATGATGAGTAGCCAATAGGATGCAGGACCTTTTAAGAAAGGTAGACAGGAGCAATATTTTTTTACAATTATTATTATCTGATGAATTCCTACTGTTTAATGTAGGGAAAAAGGAATAATTCCATTAAAGAGATCATGTCACAAGCAAAGTTACAGGAAGGGAAAACAAACCCCAATGAAAATACCTCCACCTGTGCAGAATAGGTACCAAGGTGTTGAATAGACTTTAGTTTGGAAGAAGCAAATGAAAACTGTGAATATTATGAAAATAGAGTGTTCAGTTCAGCGCAGCTGTGAGAGGACCAAGCTGAACATGACAGGAAATCTTCTCAAAGTGCAAATAATTAAACTGTAGGAATTACTGTAAGATCATGCAGATGCCAACAATATAATTAAATTCAAGAAGTGATTAAGCAGTGTCGTGAAGGAGAAGACCATGAGGCGGTATTCAGCACTAAAACCTGAGTATGTGCTCTGTCTCCAGAGCATCCAGCATTAAAAAATACCAAACACCTGGAGATGAGTATCATTCTTTCCCCCCCCTTGCTCATTTCCTGTATCCTGTTATTAATCAGCAGCACTGTACCCCAAAAGATCCATCCCTATGCCTATTTCACTTAAGGTGCTCCAGTAAATCAAGAAGTACTGGAAACACTTAGGGATTTTGCTTTTGTCATAAAAGACAAATCACTTGCTTCTAATATCCTGTCAGACAGGAGCAATGTTCCCTCTCATTCAGTGGCTGCATTCTGAAAACTGCTGGCCCAAGGCATAGGAAATCTGCCTCTCATTGACTCTCAAGTGGTGTGGAAAGCTCAGACCTGGAAGCTACCATCCACATGTGGAAATAATCTCCCCACCAAGCTACGTGCTGTTCAGTTGAGGGAAAGAATAAATGAATCTCTTTTCCCTGCAAGTTCCTCTGCTTTGGAATTCTTCTATACCTTCGGTAGTCACAGAGAAGTAATATCTCCAAACATAAGTTAATAGCCCAGTGGTCAAGCTGCTGATCATATGGAGCTTGCTGGGTCTGTTTTCAAGCACTGCTCATATGTTTTAGTCAACAGCTGATTAATGTTAAGTAAGCAATCATTAATGTGAACACTGGGTAGAATCCCTTAGGATAGCGGTGAATGTGTTGATTAAGATACTCTTTGTGAAAGGTTTGATTTGAATACTCTCACAAGGAGGAGGATGCTCTGAATACTTAGGAATTCAGCAGGCTAGTGTCATTTAGCTGTTCTGGTTTCTGAAATCTGATAAGATGATGCTTTCTGTCTTGATACTTGGATAACAGATACTAGAAACTTCCTGGCATGTATTTGATTAGCTTAAACATCAGCTTTCATGTAATAAGAAACTCAAAGAATAAATTCTTGTTATGATGTTCTGCGATCAATACAGGAGGGATAATTACAGATATCTTGACTTCAGTGAAGATATGAATCTGCTTTGTAATTAATATTAGAAAAAAGAGAATCATAGTAATCTTACTGATTCTGCTCTCTGTCACTACTGAAGATCCTTCCTTACAGCTTTTGCAAATTCAATGAACCTGTTTAACCTCATACTTTCAGTGAATGCTACCAGTATAATTTCCAGAGAGAAAATTATTTATCAAGACACCATAAAATTCACTATAATTCCAGAAATTTACCACTATTAACTGGAAACTTCTCCTTTAATTGCAATTTTGTTTTATTATATCTTTAAAACAAAATGTATTTTTTCTTTACATGTGCTTTCACTTTAATTTAAGGCAACGGTGCAGAGAAAAAATCACCTATAAACACATCCTGATCCAATTTTTGTCCAAGCTCTCCTATTGATATTGACTATTGTGAATACCGGACATAATTATGACTGTAATTAAAATTTTAAATAAATAAGCACTTGGAATCGAAAGTCAAATTATAATAATTTGATTTTACTCAAGCAAGGATAATACATGTTGCACTAAGTCTTTGCATGAATTATACATGAGACTTTATGGAAGACTTATCCTAATTTGAACAACCCGAGAGAATAAAGCAAAATACTGTAACTAGATTTCAGGGGGTAAACCCAACAAGAGTCAGATTAGTGATCATTCTTTTTAACACTGCTGTTCCTTGTGACAGCCTGTGCCCTGTAAATCTAAGATAATATCTGATACCAGTTTTTGGACCTAGTTCCTTAATTTTCTGTGTCAGTTTACAAGCTGCTGAAAAAGATTAACTGTTTAAGGTATTCAGAGTAATATTGGTCTCCATGATTGGTGAATGGCCCTTCTTTCCAGTCCTTTGGATGTGGACAGTAGCAGAAAGGAAAAGGTTCTTCTGGGGGAAGCTTTACTAGACTGCTTGCATTCTCAGGATTTGGACAAGATTCTCACACCATGTCCAAATGAGCTTCTGCTTCTGATGGAAGGTGATGTCCAATAGGGGTCGAATTCATCTTACCTATAACTGGCTGCCAAGATGTCCTAGATTCCTTGATCAGTGCAGAAAAACAAGCAGCTATGGAGGATCCTTCATCCAATGTGAAGGAGATGGCTATCTCTGAGGTATTTGGGCTCAGCCTGTGTTAAGTGCTAATTCTCCCCCATTACCCATCAGGAAGGGAGTCTATATAACTGAGTCAGATACAGGTATCTACACTGGAGAGAGTTAAAAGTTAGAAAAGCTTTATTTTACCCCTGATGCCTGTAGTGAATTGAGTAGTGGGCCATAACCCAGCTCTCCCCCACGTCTTGAAGATCACCTCTGACCTTATGAATGTGTAAGCTTTTGAATGGTAGACCTATATCCTGCAGGGTAAACAGTGTTGGGTTTGCTTGGCTTACTGCCCCTATAATGGGTATATATTTTCTTTCTGTAGTTAAAATATGTCTATCACACCAAATGCTTAGCATATAATAGTGGAAAAAACCCCTCTACTTCATATTTCCATAGGGCATCACCCTTTGAAGAAACAAGCACACATCTTTGGGCTCAGAAAAAGAGTATAGAACATTCTTTTTTATAGACAATTTAATTTATAATGAGGACTATGCAAGCTTCTCTTCCTCAGCATAATTTTTGCTCGTGTATAGTTTCTGCTGAGCTGATTTGCATTTTTTTATAGGCAAAATGGAAACTAAATAAGGTCACTTTCTGCAGGTGCTGTAGGTGACTTGTAAGAAAACCTTGGCGTCTGCTTTGCATGCCACTTTTGCACCCCATGCATCCTTTTTGCAAGTCAATTTCCCAACCCTAGACTCAAGCATCATGAAGCTCTTATACCACATATAAAATACAAACTTTCTCAACCCAGACAACCCCAAAATCCATCCAGCTGCTACAATTATAGGTAGCTTTTGAAAATATGCATTTCGTTATAGGATGATTTTGCAGTCAGGATTGTGTTTATTCTATCATTCATTAAAGATGAGCAGGCACTGAATAGTTGGAATGGAGATCCAGTTTGGGTTTATTGAAAGCAACTCTGAAGTGAAATCAAATATTCACTCTGAAAATTTCAAACTGTCTTAAATTTTCCTCTTGTTCTGTCATTAAAAAAGCCTAAAGCTTCTGATACTCTATCCCTCCCCTTTTATTCTTTTATCCTCTTCTGCGAGGGGAATTTTCATCACCCCCGTTACATAAGCGAGTTAGCATTTGGGGGACTCAGACAGAACAGTGGTAAAATGAGTTCTCTGATGTGTCCCTGGGAAGTGACAGCCCATCATGTTCCCACTGCATAACCCTACCTCTGCAGATAGAACAGTAGTGACATGGGGGGGCATCTGTCCTTCTGCTCATTCTCTCCTCTTCACAGAACATACACCTCTTCACCAGCTGCAATGGCTGGACTGCAGTTTGCTCCCACTCTCCCACTCCACTCCCTACCTATGTTTGAGCCATTCCTCTTGTTGTTAATCAGAGCCTGACACCATCAAATTCATCTCTCCAATTTAGAGATCAAGATGTCATGCTGGACAGTGCCAAATGCTTTGCAGGAATCCAGATAGGTAATGAATGCCCTTTCTCTTCCCTTATCCACTGAGGCAACTCCATCGTAAAAGGCCACCAGATTTTTCAGGTGTGATTTGCCCTTGGTGAAGCCAAGCCAGTGCATCAGCTGTTTCATTAAAACAAAACAAAATTCATCCAGATAAGATGAAACATTCAAGCACAATCCTGAGTGCACTAATGATAAAGGTAAATGGACTAGAACTGGGATTTCTTTGGACATAATTTATTAACGACACTCTGCAGTTCCACCTCGTGCTTTATTTTCTTCTGTGACTTCTTTTTCCCTTCTTCTTTCTTTTCATTTTCCTTTTACCCCATTGTCTTTACTTTATGCATCTCAACCTCATTAGGCTTGGATGTGAACTGAATGTCTTGAGAAATAGAGTAGCTCAGAATTAATGATGGCATATTACTTAAAGAAAGAAGCAGATGCATTGTTAATGATGACATATTGCTGAGAGTGAACAGCAGTTCACATGATGTCTGGAAGCTTGAAATCAATGGCAAAGCTTCTCTGATTTCAAAGGGGCAAGTTCAGTCTTTCACCGGTCTGCTCTAAACTGCTCTGTGCAGCTTCTTTTCTGCCATTACCATACCTGATACGCATCATTACTTTTCTGATGTTGAAGTTCAGCATCTAATAGGGCATTGTGATAACCAGCAAGAAGTACAAGAAATGCATCTTTCTTCTTTTTAATTCCAGCTGATATGTAAGAATTGGAAGGACGCAAAAGTAGGAGCCTCTCTCCATCATTTATCAGCAGTCCTGGTTAACGGGGGAGGTCCTGGATGACTGGAAACTTGCCAATGTGACACCCATTTATAAGAAGGGCAGAAGGGGGGGTCTGGGGAACTGCAGGCCTGTCAGCCTGACCTTGGTGCTGCAGAAGATCATGGAGCTGTTCATCTTGGCGGTGATCATGTGGCAAGTGCAGGATAAGAGGGTGATAGGGGGATTTGGCCCAGGGCTAGTCTTGTTTAACCAACCTGATCTCCTTCTATGATCAGGTCTCCCACCTAGTGGATGAGGGAAAAGTGGTGGACGTTGTCAACCTGGACTTCAGTCAGGCATTTGACACTGTTTCCCACTGTTCTGCTGCAGAAGCTGGCAGCTCATGGCTTAGACAGGTGGGCTCTTTGCTGGGTTAAAAGCTGGCTGGATGGCTGAGCACAGGGCTGAGGTGAATGGGGTTACATCCAGCTGGCAACTGGTCACAAGCAGTGTCCCTCATGGCTCTGTTTTGGGAGCAGTCTTGAATATTTGGAGTTATTCTTTGAACAACAATGTGTATTCCCTGCTGATTTTCTAAGGTGAGTACAGTGCTTCAGTGTCTTCTGTGCTCAGCAGGCTGCCTCCTGAGATTCTGCTCCTCTCCAGGCTGTCGAAAAGTGAGAAGTCATGGAAGTTCTTGACTAACAATGCCTTTTCCTTTCATATAAGAAATCTGTTGAGATTGTTTAGTGGAAGTGGTTGAGTAGCTTGACTTAGCCTGTTTTCACGCCAGATGAAGTTCATCTCAACTTGAAAGATTGAGTGAAATCATAATCTTTCTTGTTTCAAATGCCCAGTCATAAGACTTCTTCTTGAGTGTCTTGATGGGTTTGCACAGTTGGGATCTCTGATTTAATAACACAGACTGTCAGAGTTGAGGCTTTTATGGATGTAATAGAGCAAGAGGCTTCCTCTCTTCACTGTATTTTTATTATTAGGATGATAGCTGGGATTTAACTAAGTAGTTCACAGAATCACAGAATTATTGAGGCTGCAAAAGACCTCTAGGATCCTCAAGTCCAGCCCATGACCTGACATCACCACATTTAAACTTATGTTGTTAAGAAGCCAGGATGCTCTTTGCCAATTAACACTCTTCTACATCTCTTTTCAAAATTCAGTTAGTGACAGCACAGACTGGGGGTCTTTTCTGCTAGTTGATTACTTTGTCTGGGACCCTACGGTAGGGCTGATTTAATATTTCATAATATTAAAATTTAATATTGAGTAGTGTTGTATACACAGACAGTTCCAGAGGAGAAGTCTTGCCCAAGTTTCATAGCAAACAGACACAGCAGAGAAGAGACAAAGTGGAAAACTGGATTAGTACGGTCAGAAAAGATCATTTAGAGCTTAAGCAAAACCAAATTCGCGGCAGAAATGGCAACGTGAAATATGTGAGAGAAATAAAAAAGGAAGCCAGGTTGTCTAAAGAGAGTAGTAAGTGGCAAGAGAGAAGTAGGAAGGAATAGAAACACTGGAATTAGCAGTGTAGGACAAAACCACTCAGACCCCATGGAGCTTGAACTTTATTTGAAGGACTGCGTGTACCCTTTGTGTTGCTGAACATTGGTTTTGTCTCACAGCTCCCATGCTGCTTGACTAATGGAAATATAATTAAATTGAAACAACCAACATGGTAAAGAAAGGAATTGAAAACCCGATTCTTTAAAAATAACAGTTTCCCTTTTCCATGTCTAATTTTACCATTCATGAAAACTCTGTGTTCGTAGTCTGCTGTTACTTAATGTTCAGTATAGTCCTATTAATTAGAAGGGTCAGCACCCTCAGCTGCAATCTGCTCGCTTTGTCAAGTTCTTATACCTCACATTCCTTTTCCAGGTTCCCATTTGCCCGCTGAAAGGCCATTAGTGCACAGGCAGAGTAGTCGTCTAGCTGCGTGCGGAGAATAGAAGTAATTATTACAATTACAAACATCTTAGGCGCCAAGGTCTTTCATATGTTATCACACTTTTGTTGAGAAATTAAGGGGAAATCAGATAAAGACATGATTTGGCTGAACATTAGAGAGCATTAACAAGATTTGCCAGTTCTCAGAACAGCACCATTAGGGGCATACAAGGAATCAGACTGTTGGGAAAGTTTCATCTCTAAAGGGACAGTTTTTCCCCACATGTTAAACTCTTTCAAATACAAAATAAAAATGTTGTATTGTTTCTGCTTACCCGGTGACTTTGTGTAAGATCTTCGGGGTAAAATTGCTAATGTCACTCTCCTGGCTGGATTGATGACACCAGGACTTCTTCTGAGGAGACTGGAATGCCCCAGACCACCCGTGGCAATAAACAAGTTCTGTATTATTGGATGTGTCACTCTGTCTCCTACACTTGTACTGCTACTTTGTGCACTGGGACTAGAGCTAGATGTTATTAGAAATATCAAAACATGGGCTTTGTCACTGTTACCTGCTATGCTTTGAAGGTGGGGTGGTTTAGCCTGGAGAAGAGGAGACTCGGGGGACCTTCTCCCTTTCTACAACTACCTGAAGGGAAGTTGTAGAAAGGTGGGGATCGGGCTCTTCTCCCAGGCAACCAGTGATAGGATGAGAGAGCAGGGCCTGAGGCTGCATCAGGGGAGGGGTACATGTTAGGAAGCCCTTCCTCACAGAAGGGATGATCAGACACTGAAATGAACTACCCAGGGAAGTGGTGGAGGCCCCAGCCCTGGAGGTGTTTAAGAAGACTGGAAGTGGCTCTTAGTGCCCTGGACTGACTGATTGTGGTGATGTCAGGTCATGGGCTGGACTTGATGATTTCAGATGTCTTTTCCAGCCTCAATAATCCTGTGATTTCAGTCAGAATCTGGAATACAGAAGGGGAAAATGAAGTCTGTGAAAATCCAGACAGGCAGCACAAACTGTGTTTCTTGAAAGGGTCTGTTCATGTCTTCTGGCATTGAAAACAAGTCAAGTTTCCATTGACTTCACTGTATGCACAAAGATGATGCTTTGTGTCACTCTCTGCCTCTCTCCATTCATGAACAGTTCCTTCAGTCATCCATGTGCATATTTTACCGAGTACTTTATACCACAGACAGCATGTCTGCATCTGCAATCCTATTGCATCAGTCCCATTGCAAAGAGATTCCCTCCCTTTCAAAGGTATAATAAAAACCACTGTCAATCACAAATTACACAGGCGTGCCTTGGTGTGGCTGCAACTAATGCTTGTGCAACCACTGAACAAATTGCTGCACCTCTGTGCTCTTCTAAGTTCGTCTCCTCTCAGGCCTCATAGAATTTATTTACCCCATGTACTCTCATCCTCTCTTCAGCTAGACCTAGGAAAACAGAGTGAGAGAACAGAATGGTTGCTACCATTGTTGTTTACTACCAACTGTCACTCTGTTAGTGGGAGCAGCAGCACAGGACCTGTGACAGCAGGAAAAACCCATCTGAAGGCTTTGACCCTAGTCTCTGCTCAAAGGAACTTGCAAGGATTTACACTAGCAGCTCAAAATTAACTGTGTTCTGCCTGGGGTGGGGGTAGTTTGTTATGAATGTTCAGTAAGAACATCTCAGTAGTCATGCTTCAGGCTGAACAACTCAAGTGATTTCCCCTGTGAGCAGTTCAGCCCTCATCTTGGCTTTCCACCGGTTCTGTGAATAGCGTTTAGACCGCGGTGGCATTAACTGCCTTGGTGGCAGATGTGTATCAAGAAATAGTGGCTCAGCTGAGGAGAAGAATAGGTGTCCTCAAACCTTCAGCTGGTACTGATAACTGAGAACTGTCAAAACGAAAGAACCCTTATAATTATGATTCAGGGTAACCTTTTCAGACAGCAAGCATGAGAGTTAGACACAGCACATGTTACATGCTGTGGTCTCCATAGACGTGTCTGTGCCTCTGTCAGGGGGAGTAACCACTGCTCTTCTGGGCCTGTCTCATCTACCTGTCTTCACTGTTCAGTTATTAATACAGTTACTTCTGTTTTTTTCAGTGCCTTTTAAAACCCATATCTAACGTGGAAATGGGCTGTCTGTATAGCTATCAGTGTCGTAGATAGGTCATTTATAGCAGATACCTCCAGTCACCTATCTATTAAATGCTTTTCTTTCCATCGCTGAAGCAGCTGAGGATTTCTAAGTTAAAGACAGTGGCTTTAGAATAGTTTCAGGTTGTATACAGCCTTGCACCAGACCTTCCCGACCTTTATTGGAAGAAAAGCTGCATTACCAACTTCAGTGACATCTTTACAGGGCCCCGCTGAGAAGGGAGAGTTGTTGTACATTTTAGACTATCGGTGTTGCTGTTGCACCCCTGGAGAAGAGAAGAGAAGGCAAACGGAAGGAAAGCACTCTGAATGGAAAAGGCAAAGTCACTTAAGACCTGTCACTATTAAATATGCCTATCCATGTCTCCCAGCATGTCCAGGCATATTTTCCAGCCCTTGAAAGGTAGGCTGCCCATATGTTCCCAAACACTCAGTTTCAAATACAAGTTTACTTAGCAGACAAGGTTTCCCAGTCTCTCTGAGCTCTCTCACTGTTTGCTTCATTTAAAATGACATTTAATTAAATGAGCAAGGACAGACTTTGTTTCTCCATGGGAGTGGGGGGACATGCAGTATCTTGATGAGCTGTTAAAAAGAAAGGAAAAAAAGGAGCAGGAGTGGTCAGAAGATAATTACTTTTTATGCCTTTTCAGTCATGATTTCCTCTTCCAGAAAACAATGTTGAAGTGATGTTATTGAAAGACCTTTGTATTAAGCAAGAGCTTCACTGTGAGCATTGAAACTTGAAGAGACAAAAGAAACTTCCATTCAACGCTTGCCAATTTTGCCTTAATGATATAGATTGTTTTTCAAGATTACTATCTTGCAAGGCTCTATTTCTAGGTCATCCTGTCTAACCTGCAGCTTAAAGCAGGGATAGCTAGAGCAGGTTGCTTAGGGCCCCACCAAGGTGGGTTTGAGTTTCTCCAGCTGTCATGGTTATTTTGCATTGTCATCTTCTTACACTTTCAGTGCTGAATTTCACAGAATCACAGAATCATTGGGTTGGAAAAGACCCTTTGGATCATTGACTCCAACCGTTAACCCTACTCCACAAGTTCATCCCTAACTCTATTCTGTAACCAAGTGACTCTTGAACACATCCAGGATGGTAATTCAACCCCTTCCCTGGGCAGCCTGTTCCAGTATTTGAGCACTCTTTCCATGACAAACCTTTTCCTGATGTCCAGTCTAAACCTCCCCTGCTGCAGTTTGGAGCCCTTCCCGCTGGGTCTGTTGCTAATGACCTGTGAGAAGAGACCAGCACCAACTCTCTACAATGTCCTTTCAGGTAGTTTCAGAGAGTGATGAGGTCTCCCCTTAGCTTCCTCTTCCTCAAACTAAACAGTCCCAGCTCCTGTCACTCCTCGTAACATCTATTCTCCAGATGCTTCACCAGCCTTGTTGCCCTCCTGTTTGTACTGCTCTGTGCCATAATTTAGGATCTGGGTATCAGTACTAAAGAGCAGGTTAATTACTTGCTTGCAGGAATACACACTCCAGTTACCTCCTTCAACATTTTTATTAAACAAAGGTACATTCTTTACATTTACAGTTAAATCTTCACATTTAAAGACAGGAAGAATTTTGTTGCTGCAATATAAAGGAAGGTTGAAGCCAAGCAATAGAGCAAAGCATATCATCAGAAAGAACATATGATTACATTCCTTTGTGAGTGTGCAAGGAGAACACCATGCTGAGGCTTCATCATTCAGTGGTGCAAGAACAGACAGTGAGCAGCAGGCCTGTAGCATCATGCTGGCAAAGTGCCTTTTTCCCCACAAAGAAAAGCTGAAAATAACTCAGCGATGTCCCACAGTCACTTTAGTTTATTGCTTTAGGAAGGTATTTAAGCTTAACACCAGCAGAACAGTCAGATTTGGTTGATCTGAATTTATTTCCCAACATTTTCTTTTCTTTAGTATCTTTTTTCTTCTTTTTGTATATTTTTTCCTTCCTTCCCCTTTTCCTCTCCTAGACTCCTAGTAGAAGTGGAGGACCCACCTGGCAGAAGGCTGGCAATATAAGCACTGAGCAGCAAGCCTGTTGCTCCTTTTACTGTTTGGTTGGGTTTTTTAAAAATCCTCTCTGCTTCTAGGGTTCTTACAGCTGTCAGAATTTCAGTTTGACTGGAATAAGGGAGAGTTCAACTGATTCCCTGGCAGCTATCTAGCATGTGATTCCTGCAGAGTTATTCATAGATTAGTTACTGTCCTCTGCAGAACCTCTAAATCCTATATAGGATGGTGCCACTTATTCCTGGATTAAATCTGTGCTTTCTGCAGCTAATACTGACACATCTCAATATAGCTCTCATTCATTTGGGGACTTTGGCAACCACTAAGGGAATTATCAAGGGCTTAGAAACAAAACAGCTCTCAGAAGAGCTCCTATTCATCCTTCAGAAGCTTGCACAATTCCACTGTATTTATTTCGACAGAACACAGAGTTCTTACACTCAGCAAAGCTCTGTGGGTATCCTGGATATTTTTGCACTGTATGAAGCAAAGGTAAAGGGAGACATAAAGTCATACTTCCCGGCTTTGTTTAAAGAGACCTCAGCTATTAACTTAAAATGTGACATATGCTCAGTCTCTAATCTTCTGCTCCCTGATGAGAGCATCACCGCCAGATACAATAAGGACAAAGAATGGTGTGGGAATTCAAAATGAACAGATAGGCATGTGTGCTTTATCATAAAAGACAAACGGAGTGTATGAATGGCTCTTCAGTGTGCTGCGAGAACACAGAGCTCTGCTTGCGAGTCTTCAGATGAGAAATGAATTTTCTTCCACAAGCAGTCGTCTATGCTTTCTTGATGTACACTTTGACCTGTCCCCCCTGTCACCGAGATGTTTACACTGACAGTTCACTAGGATGGGTCTGGCTTTAGGTTTTCTTAGGAGGAGGCACACTTTGGAGGAGTTGAACCTCTGCTGCTCTCTGTTCCAGGCAACCTTGAGGGTAATTAAAAACTCCATCATCATACTTCAAAATGAGCACAAAGGGCTTGAATCAAGACCCTAAGAAACCTCTTTACATGTGTTTTCCATACTTTGAAAACTTGGTTTCTATATGTTGTTTTCCTGCAGAGGTGAAACCAATGGGCACCCCTTTCGTTCTGTGGGCTAAATACAGACACAGGAGAAATGCTCTGCTCTTTAGATCAGAAATACTCCCATCTATGAGTTGAGTACCAGGAAAAACACTGCTCAGTTCATGCAATTTAAGCAGAATCAGTTTTAATGAAGTTTTGATTTGTTAATGACATCTAATTAACCCACAAACTGTGAAGCAGGCATCAAGGATCAATAATAATAGATGAGCCACAATATTAGAAACGTGTAGTCAGGCTGTTTCTAAACCCCCTTCAGTATCTCTTCCCAGCAGTTATACTCACGCACATAGTCAGTCGTGCCATTGTGCACACACAAAGCTGTACAGACAGCTGCTGTCAGGAAGTGTGGGGAGGAATCACAGCCCATCTTCTGGAATGGTAGGACCTCCACCAGGACACAAGTCCTTTCATGCATATGGGTGGCTCTGCTTTATTTGTACCTGTGAGTTTCCCTACAATGTTCTGAAGGACACACCAGCGAGGAAGCAGTGGTTTTGTTCATGTGCTCGTGTCTGTGGGCCTCCTGGATATCATAAGGCTTCTGACATAGTCAGTAGCCCCATAGATTTCCTGTGGAGAGAGTCCTGCAAAGCCTGAGTCACCTGGCCTTCTACGTGCATGTGTTGGTGCCCACCACTGAGCAAAGAAGGTGTCATTATAGGCAGTGGGGACCTAGTCAGTGAAGCCTCACAGTGACTATAGCTGATGTGAAGGCAGACACCCAGGAAATCCCTTCACTTATTCAAACAGAGGCATCTAATCACATTTCAGGCAAATTACATTGATCTTCCTTCTTTTCAGCTTCTTCTCCAGAAACTCCTGGATATCTGATAGGTTGTTGCTCTTTCATAGCTGTGAGCCCCATACAGATAACCCATTTGATGGTCTTGGGTTACCTACAGCATCCAAATGCTGCTATGTGTTTACATTTAGGCCGCTAAATCAAAGTTCTCTTGCCTAACTATCTGAGCACTTCTTAACACTTCTCTGGGTAGGAAGGATGGATCTCTGAAGTGTGGTTTCGTTGCCCAAATGAAAAAGTTTTGATCCAGTCTATCTGAACTGCTCTAAGATGGCCATCATGGGTGTTCAGCTGCTGCTTCAAGAGGACATTGAGCAACCTGGTCTACTGGGGGGTGTCCCTGCTCACGGCAGGGGGTTGGAACTAGATGATCTTTTAGGTCCCTTCCAACCTGAACCACTCCATGAGTGTATGGATGTGCCATTGATACTGGTTCATGTCTGACAGCTTGATATGGCTGTCTTCAGACATCACTGATGACTCCAAATTGTGGCCAACTGAACTGAGCACTCACTGATTATAGCAGGAGTTTGAACTTGTTAAGCATGTGCTTTGCATTTGGAGATCATAGAATCATAGAATCATTAGGCATCTCTTGTTTAGAAGAGAATCCCACTCTTCCAGCAAGAATTAGTTGGAAAGGACCTGAAGGATGATGTAGTTCCAACTCCCTCAAAGCAGGCAGGGACACTTTCCACTAGCCAACAGTACTCAAAACCCCATCCAACCTGGTTCTGTCCTTTCCGGTCCTCCTTGACATCATCAACCCTTCTAATATTGCAGAACCACAGTTGCTATTTTCTCAGCAACCCTGTGGCTCTTGCTGGAGAAAGGGAACAACAGTAGATACAGCTTTGCTTCCCACCTGCAGTTTAGATCCCTTTAGATCTCAGCGCAGCCTCTTAGTGCACTGAAAAATGACTGCACTTAGCTAACAGTCAAAGGCAAAGACAGGCAAAGAGAAAGCTCGGGGTAGCACGTGCAACCTTCTGTTAATTTTCACAGGCACGCAAAAATTCTTCCACTGTCTCCAGAATGCACCCCACAAACAGTAAACAAAAGTTCCTGGAAGAGTCTCAGTCTGAAGATGATAATGCCTCCTTGTCTTCGGCATTGCCTTTGCTTTGCTTTTAGAAACGGATCATTTCAGCTGAAACATAAATCAGATCGTGGCTAGTGACTAACATCAGGAAAGCCCCCTGCTTTTGAAAACAGTGTCTGCGGGTGTGCCACCTACACGGCTCACTAAACCTTACGTACAATGGTATCTAATATATATATATATGAGGGGAATATGCATCTTTCGATCTGAATGGGTATTAGTGAGGAAAACTGGACCAGAGGCAGGAGGTTTGGGGTTGTTTTATTACTCTTCTTTCTTTCGGGTTCACTCTGTTATGTTATTGCAAGAATATTTCTTTCTTGGGAATAGCAGTTCACGGTCCTGAATAAACAATAGGTGCCCTGGTCCTTATTAATTTTACAATCCAGATCCAGCAGGATTGAGTGACTAAAGCCAGCATGATAGAGCACTGAAAATGGCACAGAAGACAACCTGGTGCTTTTGCTATTTGTAACAGCCAGCATTTTAACAGTAGATTTAGTTTGGGGTTTGGGCCAGGAAGGTGGAGGACTGAGATATGGGATTGATTTTTTTATATATCCATTGGCTTCAAAAGAGTCACAGAGTCACAGAGTGTTAGGGATTAGAAGGGACCTCAAAAGATTATCTAGTTGAGTCCCCCTGCCAGAGCAGGATCTCCTACATCCAATCACACAGGAACAGGCAAGGCAGGCTTTAAACATCCTCTGAGAAGGAGACTCCACAACCCCCCTGGGCAGCCCCTTCCAGTACTCTGTCACCCTCACTGTGAAGAAGTTTCTTCTCATATTTACATGGAACCTCCTGTGTCCCAGCTGACACCCACTGTCCCTTGTCCTGTCATTGGGTGCCGCTGAGCAGAGCCTGGCTCCATCCTCTGACACCCACCCTTTCCATATTTATAAACATGAATGAGGTCACCCCTCAGCCTCCTTTTTTCCAAGCTAAAGAGACCAAAGCTAAGAAGGTGAAGTTCTGGGCCTGAGAAGGTTTTGAGTCCCATCCCTTTAAATATGGAAGCAAATTAATTCCGGAGTGCCCTTCCTTGATTTCAGTAATACCATTCCTTGCAGCAGCGTGACGGACTTCACCCACCTTGCCACCATAAATAGTTCGACGTGATGTGCATGATCCTGTGCTGATTTACACAAAGCCTTTTCATATCAATCGAGTGATGTAGCTGGCTGCTGTAAGGAGCATGTGGAAACGCGAGTGAATTATACATCTGGAGGTAGAGTTAGCACTACTGTTTGTAGAGTTCTGTCATTGCCACAAAGCCATTTAAATAGGCTGTAGAAATGGTAGCATTGTCACAGCATGAATTTCCAGAAGCCCCTCATTAAGTTTGAGCCACAAAATGAAAAAGAATTCTTCTTTCTAGTTTACAAGAACAGGAATGAGAGAAAATGGGAGTTTGTTGCTACTCTGAGGCTGAACTTTCTCAGTGCCTGAATAGCTCTAAGCCACCTGCACTCCAGTTCTGAGTGAAAGAAGCATTTTGAAAGTAGCATTTTGAAAAGGTTCTGTACCAAGCATTAAAAGGAAGAGAGGTTAAGTCACAGCAAGGACTTTAAAAGGATCTCTAGGGATTCAGGGAATGTAATAGAAAATAAAAGAAAAACTACCAGCATTCAAGCAAGAAAAGATAATGTGCTGAAGTCAGCAAAACTAGTCATTTGAAACTGCCAGAAGAATTCGTGTTGTGCGAGAGGAAAATATTTCAAGAGGCTGAAGAATAAAATAGAGGCAAAAAAAGGCATCAAATATTATCTGAGCCAGAGAAAATCCCAGGTGACAGCAGTCACAGATACAGGTGCCAGATATGTCACTGACAGACAGAAATCAAGAAAGGGATGGGCTAACTCAATCAAGTTGTAGTTAACAAGAAGGCACATTTACCAGTGAATCGTGCTGGTGGTGTGTCACACAGAGAGAGGGCAGCATCCTTTGCAGGGCTGGAGGAAGCTCTCTAAAATGTGTTTTTGAATATGGGAATGTTGAAAAGTGAATGGAGACAGCACAAGGTGCTAGCAGTTCACTGCGAGAGACGCACAGAACTACTGAGTACTGTGAGAGTATTGTGCCCCTTGGGAAGGAAGATGTTTAATTTATCCTTTCTGAATCTTCTCAGAAAACCTCAAAGCAAATACAAGACAAACGTGTTTTATCTCAGAGGATTGTGAGAGGAGAGGCTGTCGGGGCTGGGTCTGTTTAGCCTGGAAAAGAGGAGGCTCAGGGGTGACCTTGTCTCTGTCTCTAACTCTCTAAAAGTGGGTTGGAGCCAGGCGGGGGTCGGTCTTTTCTCCCTGGACACTGGAGACAGGACAAGGGGTCACAGTCTTAAGCTCCATCGGGGTAGGATCTCCATTGGAGAGTAATCCGGTTTTGGAACGGGTTGCCCACGGAGGTGGTTGGATCACCCTCCCTGGAGGTGTTCAGGGTTATTCTGGATGAAGTGCTGAGTGGCATGAGCTAGATGTCAGATGTTAGGGTTACTTGGTTGGTTTTAGGTTGGACTGGATGATCTTTAAGGTCTTTTCCAGCCTCATCAGTACTGTGAGACTGTGAGCACGGCTCCCATTTCTTCAGAATTGGAAAGGTTTGCAGTTATTCTGCACTTTCACATCGGTATTCCCATCCCTCCATGAGGAGCAGTGAACCTGCTTTCTGCATTTAACAAACATGCTAAGGCAGTCTGGTTAAGCCTACATAAACCTAGGAAAAAGACATCATCAGCAGCTGATTTGTCCCCACCAGGAGGATGCGATTCCACACAGGATTAATCTCATTAGGTTTTCAAGAATGAGCATTCAGATCTAAGCCTAAACAGTGGAAAGGAAGCGGCGTGTTTGAAAACATCACTCACTTGAGGGTTTCCGTGTCTTTGCAGTCCTGGGCTATCTTCATTCCAAACATATTTCAAAAGCATCTCTACAGTGTTGCCCCATATTTCAAGCCACAGGAGCTCTCCACGTTTATTTCAGCTGAAGCTCAGTGAAGGGATGGAGATCTTACATCCTTCCACTTCCTGAGCGTGGGTTAGTGCACACATGCAAAGTTCAAAGAGAACAGGGCAGACCCTGAAATGTTTAATCAGAGGGACCTCCCAAGCCTCAGTGAGAGCTTTGCTAAAGTTAGGACTACCAGGCTTAGCTCAGCTCTAGCGCCAGGTCTGTGAACTTGGCTTAGCTTCAGGACAGTTAGAGTTCAAAAGCACCAAGTGCTGCATGAACTTGACTACTGATAATCCAAGGCTGGTTCTTGAAGATTATCCCACTTCCTTTCTCACCACACGGACAGGCAAACATCCACCGGCAGCAGGAGCTCTGCCTAAGCGAACGCATTGCAGGGGGGTTAAAAAATATGATGTGCAGATTACAGAGGGACCTTTGCTGGATGGGATTTCAGCATTTACTGCAGACTTCACAGAAGTCTGTATGAACTGTGAACATCAAAAATATGAACCCCACACTACGTTTTATTACTGAAGTATCAGTAAAACCGATCAGAGCTGCGCCCTATATGAACACATTGCCCTCATTTCTTTATGTCTAGCACTATAATTTAAATACAATAGGTGAGTGAAGTATGGGGAAATGGTTCAATATTGTGCTGTAAGCAATTACTGTAATCTTCATCTCTGCCCCATGACAGAGTTAAAGGCAATGCACTTAGAATGTATACAGTCTTAATAAAAGTGATTATAACATATAGTTTATTCAAATGTTACTGTGATGAGAATTATAGTGATGAAATGATGTGTACACAGGGAGTCTTGATGATAGTGAAATAGGCCCCTGAAAGAAATTGTGCCTGGAAGGTTTAAAGATGCAGCTAAGAATTTAAATAAGAAGAATGTATTAAAACAAAAATAGAGCAATTACAGGCTTTAACTTTCTTTAAAAGCTCCAATTTTCAACTTTCTGTGTGCTGTGTAAGAGAGGCTACACTATAGTTTGCATTGAGTTGCAGAGGAGTAGTTTATCTATTCCAGGACACAGAAAGCTGTGAGGTTTCTCTGCGTAGATGAGCATGCAGAAGTGTCCTAAAAGACTGCAGTCACCTCCTTTGTCTGGGATTTCAACAATTGATTACTTTCTTCAAGGGTATTCAGTACAGAAGGCAAAAGGTATTTCAGAGCTGTAGGACTTAACACAGGTATGATTGTCACCAAAGAATGGGAATAAAAGAATAGAGAAATTATTAAACTTAAACCAAAAGACCTCACATCAGATGGTAAATAATTCAGCAGGGGTAAAGTACCATAAGCACTTCTGAGTCTTTCCCTCAGGTAAGGGTAATTAAACAGCACGCTAGGCTTTGGGACAAACCCTTCTTGTATCATGTGTTACATCACAGATTGGTAATATTTGCTAAGTCACATAGCTGGCATGCGTTATAGTCACAGAAATATGAAGGAGGCCAAAAAGCAATGATCTGACACAAACATAGAGTCTAAGAGGGGCAAACTCAGACTAATTGAATGATAGTTGCACTATAAAAGCAGTGTCAAGGTCAGTGGTAGAAGAGGAAGCATGATGTGACCATTTGGAAAAGGAGGATAGGAGCACATGTGGGGAATAACTCATCCTAAGCTCAAATCAGAGTAAGACTTATCTTCATTTTTGTTGTCCAAAGTTTAGTTGTTAAACAGCAAACTGGCTCGTGGTCTCACGAGGTCTGCTTTTGCTTCTCAGGATGAGTGCTGTCCAATACATCTACTGCTCTGTCACTGAGGACATGGCTGTGTGGGGCAGGGGGGCTCAGCCACTGAAGTTCCTGAACCAATGCTAGAAATGCTGGGTCTGCCAGCAGAAACTGCGTGACCAGAGCTGTGTCAACAAAGTCTACAGAGGAGCAGGGCTGATTAGGCACAGGATGTCCTTACTGCCACCTTCTGCTGCTTTTGGGACCATGGCATCCCTAAATAAATCTAGGGTGAATTGTCTAGACATAGCAGTTTCCTTGGAGTGAACTCAAGGTCTCTAGTCCTGTGCTGTCTCTGTAAACCTACCTTGAATTATTACTAGCCCACCTCATTTTTTAAAATCCTCCTGTGCACTTCCATTGCTTAAAGGACTAAAACCTAAAATTTGCTAATCATTACCTTTTTTTAATATATTTTCCAGTTAATGAAACAAAATCCCTGGGTATAAGTATGTGGGTGGATAGAAATCCATACTTCTTTAATGAAGAAGCAGTTAATCATGTTTCTTTTGACATTCAATCTATCATTCGTGTCAATATGACATGGATGTAAGACTGACACTACAACATCATCACAAAGAATGCCTTTACCTAGGACTATGCTAGGAAGGATGATAATTGTTATTGCTAATAAAAGTAACTGCTACTACTTGGATTTTAGAGTATAATTACATGGCAGGAATACTTTGCTGCCATTTACTCGCAGAACCCATGTAATAACCATATAACTAAATTAGAAATGGATGAGGTGGATAGTGGAGATTAAATCCCAATTTACCCTCTCTGATGGCACGCATTAAGTTCTCACAGGAGTGACTGAATAAAGAGCATTGTGTTAGTGGAGAGACACTTCTTTCAGCCTTGCACTAGAAAAAGATGATGAGAGGATGAGCAAGGCAGTTGCTCACACCAGGCTGGCTAATGCTGCCAGCAGTAGCTGAAGGCTGTGTGTCTACTGCCAGGTTATCTTGATGATAACCCCTGCAGAGACCTGCTCTATCCCTGCGTATCCTTACAGATGCTCGTGCATACAAGCGTGTTTCTTGTTCTCCCAATCTTCCCGAGTGCCAAGTGCTCCATGATATTAGGATGCTGTGAGGGTCACTTGCATTGAAAGGGCTTGGTAAGATAACCCAGATAAACTTCTCCTCCTCAAATAAATAATTAAGAAAAGCAAGCTCGTGGTTGACCTGTACCATAGACAGCTTCTCCAAGGAATGTAGTAAGTAATAATGTGATTTGGTACCTGACTACGACAGAGTATATAGACACCAGGAACAGAAAGAACACTCTATAGCAGCAGTAGTTAGGGTGCGATGCATACTTGATTTTTCACAAGCTGCTGTGAGTGTAGCATCTCTAACTGATGGTACTGAAATAGAAAGTGAGAGCTGGATTCAATCAGCTGTATGTCAGGCTTCTCTACCATGCCATACTATTAACTGCATTACACTATGAACATAAAAATGAGTTCTATGTAGCTGTGCCATACCCAGCTTCCTTACCTTCCCTCTGGAAGACACGCGGTGCCTGTTTCTGTGTGCCTTTGTGTGTGTGCTGTGTGTGTTAGTTCTGCCAGGAGAGAGAAGAAAGTTATTGAGTGAGTGTGATGAGATTTGCTTGCTGGACTAAGAGTGAAGGATTTTGAGAACCTGTATAATCCTGCAGGGAGCAAGGGAATGCTTCTCATCCCTTACCTTATGTGGCTGTGCTGGATCATGGACAGTTTTCACCTGGGATTACATTTAGTGCCTCTGTTAATGATCTGGAAGACAGACCCCGTTAATTTACCTTGCAGATGACACTATGGTGGGACATGTTGCAAAACACAATGTAAGGAGAGAGAAATAATTGAAAGGGCTTAAAAAGGGGATTAGCAGGAGATGCAGGAAATTAGGTTCAAGCAGGGAAAATGCATTTGTGGGAAAGAAACAACTCCGAACTCAGCTGAATCTGCAGAGTAATTTAAAGTCTGATTAAAAGCCTCTTGACATTAGTGGAAAAGATGCACGCTGATTTTAATGGGCCTTGAAACTCATGTCTTTTAAAGCACTTTGATTTCCTTGAAAGAAGGAGGCAATATACAGCAGGTCTGATCCTGTGGGGGAGAATTTGCAGTAGATGCCAGTAGCAGGAAGAACCAGGGAAGCGTTTACAAAGTTATTTGGGACTCTGAAAGTAATAACAGCATTTTCACTCCCTCTTCTCTCTTTTATAACTTACCCCCATGTTCCTTGTGGCTATGGAGGTGAATAGGGCATAGGGGGTTAGTTTATGAGCACAGGATACTGAGGAGATTTTTGTCACTCCGCTCATGTATGAAAACAATTCCCTTCCACCCTGCTCTTTGATGGGGTTGGAATGCTGCAACAGTGAAGAGCATTGCAGTGCTGTGTAGTGCCAGTTATTTATAACAACTGCTTGGAGGATGTGCTTTCTTCACTCTGAGGCTGCTGAGACACTGGACCAGGTTGCCCAGGGAGGTTGTGGCTGCCCTCTCCCTGGAAGTGTTCAAGGCCAGACTGGCTGTAGCCTTGAGCAACCTGGTCTAGTGGGGGAGTGTCCCTGCTCCTGAGGATGATCTTGAAGGTCCCTTCCGACCTGACCCATTCTATGGACCTATGAATCTATGACGTCTTGCACCAAACTTCGTAGATGCACTTAATAGTCTATACTGTCCTGAAATATTTCAAAAGTCCTTTTTCACCCCAGAATCATACCCACCTGATGTATTAAATGGGCATAGCAGTGTGCAGATGAGCTCATGTGTTGCAGGTAGCAACGATTAATTCATGCCTTGATCCTCCTTAGAAAAAAATCAAGACTGTACACAGAGCAGGACAATCAGTAGTACCACGGGCTCGAACGCACCCGGGTGCCTATAACGCTAATTAAAGTTCATTTATTAATTTTAATCGTGCTACCTGCTGAGACAGGTAATGAAGCAATCTACAGGTGATCTTTCTGAAGGTAACATGACCACTACAGCTATTTCGCGTGTCTGTGCAGAACAGCTTGGTGCACTTAGCGAACACAAGCCAGTTTTGATGTAAGGGCATGAATACCATCAGATTTCTACAGAATCTATTTGAATTTTTAAATATATTTATGTGTTCACTTCTCGTTTCACTTGCATTCCTTTTTTCTGCCAGTTTCACCTTTTCTGTTGGTTTTTTCCTTTCTTTGTTTTATTTTTTTTTAAGGAAAATAAAAAAGACTAAAGAAAAAAAACCCCTAATGGATGAAAGAGAGGGTCGTAGCAAACCTATTTGAAAAGCAAGCAGTACAAAGCTCAGCGCCAAACAAAGGAAAACAAGATTAGGTGCTCCTTTTAGTCTTTTTTCCTAAAACATATGGAAAGAAAGGAGCAAAACTGATTCTGACTTTCAAGTTTTAATTAACAAGAAATACCTTACAATAATCATGCACACATACAGAACTCTTTTACCTTTTTTAATTGGAAAGCAGGGATGAGCACTGATGTGGCACCTCCCTGAATCCAAACAATTATTAAAGTCAGGGAAACTGGTAGGTGATAAAGAGCCACTCACCTGTTCACAACTCTGATGAAACGGCTGCCTATCATAGAATCACAGAATCATTAGGGATCGGGAGGAACCTCAAAAGATCATCCAGTCCAATCCCCCTGCCACAGCAGGATCACCCAGACCAAGTCACACAGGAACACAGCCAGGTGGGTCTTGAATGTCTCCAGAGATGGAGACTCCACAGCCTCTCCCACCCCCAGCAGGCTGTTCCAGTGCTTCGTTACCCTCCCTGGGAAGAAGTTCCTTCTGATATTAATATGGAACCTCCTCTGTTCCAGCTGGCACCCAGTGCCCCTTGTCCTATCACCAGATGACCTTGAGAAGAGCCTGGCTCCATCCTCCTGACACCCACCCCTCACCTATTTATAGACATGAATGAGGTCACCCCTCAGCCTCCTGATATTCATGCTTTCCTGACCCAGTGGGGTACCTGGGTGTGTTGTGAGTCCAGTGGAAGCCTCTTACCATCACCAACAGGACAGGCAGGGAGTTACAAGGGGTAGATTGTAATCTGTGTCATATTTTCCAGTTCAACCATATTCTTTGTTGTCTTCTAGCAGAGGATTGTTTCTGCTGGCAGTTCTGTCGCTGGCCTCAGTTGGGAGCCATGTAGCTCAGAGAAATGTGTAAAGGCAGCAGCATGTTGAAGAGACTGTTGATAGTGGCTTGCTGCGGCAGAGTCACACAAGTGGCAGCCTTGTATCACCATGGTACAAATAACTATGCACCACATACCTGCTAAACAGAATAACCACCTCTCCTTGTTCGCCCTGCATGCCAGCTGGCTGGCAAATGTCAGACACTTGCACAGTGGGGAACTTTTGCTTCCAAGCAGATGCTTGCATGAGTATGACCTTGGGTGACTTCAGGCTGTTTATTGTAAAGAGGAGGAAGCTTAGAGGGAGGAAACCTTATTGCTGTCTGCAACTACATGAAATGAGGTTGTAGAGGGGTGGATGTTGGTCTTTTCTCACAAGTACTAGCAGTAGGACAAGAGGATGTGGCATCAAGTTGCACCGGGAGAAGTTTAGGTTGGAAACAGAACAGTGCCAGCAGGCTCAAAGCTGACACAAAGGATTTTGGAAGTAATGGGAGGTGCTCCAGTGATACAATGGAGCATAAAACCAGGCCTTCAGTAAACAGAAACAAATACAACGATATAAAGAATGACAAAATCTGACCTTGTAACAGTAAATGGTGTCCTTGCACAGGCAATGGCATCGGTACGGCTGCAGAGAAGCCTCTGTATGGGATCATAGAATCACATATTTAGAGACATCAGTGAGGTCCCCCCTCAGCCTCCTCTTCTCCAAGCTCAAGAAACCCAGCTCCCTCAGCCTTTCCTCATCAGGGAGCTTTTCTACTTCCTTCATCATCTTTGTTGCTCTACGCTGGACACCCTCCAGCAGCTCTGTGTCCTTCTGGAACTGAGCATCTGGAAGTGGACACAATACTCCAGATGCAGCCTCACTGGTGCAGAGTAGAGAGGGAGAAGAACCTCTCTCGATCAGCCCCCTTCTGATCCTCCCCAGGATGCACATTGCTGGCTCACAGTCATCCTTCTGTCCATTAGATTATCCATGTGCAGATGTTGGCAGTAGGAGCCACAGAGGTGGATCAGTGGAATGAGGCCAGGGGCTGCCCCATGGCAGACACATACAGATTTTATTGACAGAGCAAAATAAACGATGGTTCTGGCAAGGAAATGTGCTCTGAGCTGAAGAAATGCATATTCACACCTCTTTCATATGTTTACTGGAAAGTGTAATCATAGTATTGAGGTCATTAAAATATATCCTTGCCTTGGAAGGAATGTAAATAGCAGCATGAGATGAGTGTAAATATGTACACGAATGTTCAAAATAGGAGAAAAACTGTTGTAATGTTCTTTTTTAATGAATACTCTGTGGATTTTCAATCCTGGGGATTGGAAAGTCCTTTAGCAAGCGTTAATGCAACAGTGCTAAGTCAGCATCAGTCACGACTTGCTCCTCGTAAGAGATTATTTCAGGTTGAGATCAATTTCGTGATTAAGCTACTGAAATAGTCATAAAGTTTTACCAAAAGCAGTATCAGTCTTTACACAAATATTTGCATGTTTTTATTTAATCAGAGAGCTAGCAGTAGAACAAACTAAACCAGAAGACTTATGTTTGCCAAGGGTGCTTCTTTAACACTGCTTACAGGATGTTATGAATGAAATGACTGGAGAAAGCAGTTCTTGTATCTCCTGGGCTATTTTTCACACTCCTTTGAATCCTCTGAATCCTCTTCCTGATGTTATTTGTAAGCAGTGTTTTTTACTATGTTGGTTCTTTCCTTCCCATCTCACTTTTCCCACCCTGCCCATCCAGGACTCACTTTGAATGTGGTCTGGATTTAATTCCCGGTGCCTTTAACCATCTAGAATTCAGAAATCTGAAGTATCAATCTCTACCATGTGGTGTAGAATCAACTAACCCTCTCTGCATCCACTGTGGAGATTAAAGAGGATGATGGTGTTGGATTATGTGGTAAAAGCCCATATGCACATCCACAAAGGGACACAGAGAGAAGGGCAGGAGGGTGACTCTCTCACTCTCTCTTTCACTCTTCCTCTTCCCCTTTCCCTTCCCCTTCCCCTTCCTCTCTTTATTTTCCTCACTGCCATGCTGTGTTGATTTATTTGATTTTGAAGTGGTTACTAAAGGAATGACAGTTGCTACAGGTTTTTTAGAAGCTTCTTCATTGCTTTTCACTGGTTCAGTTTGTATCTTAAGAAACTTAAAAGTGCATCTAATATTCAGACTTCTGATTTTTTTTTATTCAGATCTTTAATTTGAACAGTAATTTCATCCATTTCAATACTGAAATGAGATCTGAACCAACCCCTCTTGTTCTGTTGCTAATTATCTGCGAGAAGAGACCTTTCAGGTAGTTGCAGAGAGTGATAAGGTCTCCCCTTAGCCTCCTCTTCTTCGATATTCTTTCTATTTCCATTACTAACTACCGAACACTGATGGGTATTTTTGAGGAGACCCTTTCATGTCAGGAACCCCAGGTTTTCTAAGTGAAACCCCACATTTCCGTTATGAAAGGAAAGTCTAAGAACTGCACCTTAGAGGAGCTATTTGAACTTCACACGGCCTGGTTTGAAAGAAGTTTGGCTCGCAGGGATTGGAACTGAATCAGCTTATATCAGAGTGCAGGGAATGAATCTTCAGAGGGATTCCTTACATCAAGGCTGTCCTTATCTCTATAGTCAGGAGGCTTTATCTGTGCCCAGCAAAGCACTGAAACCCAAGAAACCAAGAAGTTCAAGCTGCCTGCCACACAGAAATAATTTCTCCCTCCATCTGTCATTTAAACACAGACATCATCTGGCCTGTGCTAGCTTTGAAAGAGCCATCATTATTTCTCCAGGTCGCTGAACTGTTACAGCTTTGGGATGGTCTGGAGACTGATCGACTCGCTTCTTTCTGAGCCATTCCAACTACTTTAGACATAGCCTTAGAGATTGGAGTCATTATCTAAAGCAGGGAAGTGGACAGATTTCTCTTCATAAAATGAAAAAGTGGGAAGTCCCNTCTGGAATGTCTCCAGAGAAGGAGACTCGACAACCCCCCTGGGCAGCCTGTTCCAGTGCTCCGTTACCCTCCCTGGGAAGAAGTTCCTGTTGATATTGATAGGGAACCTCCTCTGTGGAAGTTTATTTCAAGTATGTTGGCTTGTAATGCTTGGAGCAGCCCCAGGGTGGCACAGGATCTGTGTGTTTGGTTATTGTTGGAATTGTTATCCGTGCAGTTGTTATTTATTACTTTGTGTTAAAAGGTTCTCACAGCTTCCCATGTTCCTAATGAATAGGGACACCTGCTTTTCTTGGCCTCCATAAACCTCAAGTTTTCTATGGAAAGTGAGAATTTTGAGTTGCCAGTGAGTTACTGAGGGGTAAACCTGTGCATCAGGATATGGTTAGAGCAGATGGGCTCAGCACAGCTAGGAATGTGTAATAACTGAAAAGGAAAGTGAGCCTGTTTTTTCTCCCCATCCTGTTTCATCCATCCCTCTTTGCCACCTTATGCTCCATCATTCTGGTTTTGGTGCCTCTTTCCCTCCCTCATGCAAGAAACAGCACAAAACACTATTCTGTATAAAAAGACAACGATATTTCAGTAGGTCATCATGCTCTATCAGCTGCACAAGGGATCTATCTTACAGCATTATATATTCAAAAGGGGGGGGTATGGTGAATAAATGGATGGGATGTTACCAAACTATGGGCTAATGATGTTTTCTTCACTTGAATTGGTGGGCTCATTGGAGAAATGGACAATCCCAGCAGCCAAGCTGGCAATTCTGCTTTAGCCAAGTCTTCTGTATTTGTTTCTGAGGACACTTACAACCCCTATATTTATTAATATATTGTGTATATCTCTATCTCTCTCTATATCTCTATATATGCATACATATATATATATCTATATATATGCATACATGCAGTCCCAAAAGTTGATTTCCAAAGGTTTCTCTTGTTTGGTTTAGCACAATGGTAGTAGTTTAATTTAAATATTTAACCTTCCTCCTTAAAAAATCCCAATAAAACAAAGACCCAACAAATGCAAACCAAGGCAAATAACCCAAAACAAACCAAGACCTCACCAGCCTCCTTTTTAGACAGTTCTAGTTGTCCAAGGCACAGCCCTGACTTTCTGACATTCTATTCCCAAGCTTGTAAGCACCTGTGCTCCTCATCACAGTGCTTGGTCATAACATTGCTCCTTAGCACTGATGTTTCACACTTGTACAGAGTGGAAAAGGAGAGCTGCTCAATAATTATCAGCGCACCATTATTTATTAGACTCTCTAACAGGTCTTTGGGAGGGAACTTTGCAGAGGCTGCAGGTTATTAGGCTGCATATTTCTCAATTCACAGTATCGTTTAATGACTCTAAAAAAAGCCAATTTTCCTGCTGTACTACAAGAAAAAGAAACTGCAGAAAGTTACCTAGAAAATACATTTTAAAAGCTCAGAAAGACAATTATAAAACCAGCCCAAACTGTAGCTGATCTAATGGAAGGATCTTTTATTGAACCGTGTGAGTTGTTCCTATGAATGGTGAAATATTGTGCTGCATTGTATTCCTCTTGCAAAAAAATGATTAACTGAACTCAGCAAAGTTGTTTATTTGGATGTTTCTGATTACTTCATCTCAAAATATGCATCATTCTTCAATGAATTATACTGAAGGAGAGAAAACAGATGGTAGAAATTAGGGTTCACGCTCAGGATAGGTTTTTTTCCTTAAAGAATCGATCAAATGAAAATGAGACAGTACTGAGCAAATATTCCAGAGGAATGTTTGTTAAGAAAAAGGGGAGAATTAAAGGATGTGAGGGAATTTTTATTGTTCTATCGTGTAGTGAAAGGTCACCTGAAAGTTGCAAAGAAAATCAATTTGTCACCTTCTGCTCTGCAAGAGAGTTTTGGGTCAATGCCATGGCATGAAAATACTCTACAGTTGGTGCCTGGCATCCTCATATCTTTGACTTTTCTACCATGTTCCAATGCCTGCCTCACCTCCTAGCATCCGCATGTCTATGTCACTCTGTCAGGCCCTCTCGGATGTCTTGCAGTAATGATAACCAAAATCTGCCTGATGGGACTGAAAGAAAAAGAGTAAGTGGATCAGAGTCCTCGAATGGTTTGGATTGGAAAGGACCTTAAAGACCATCTAGTTGTAATGGCCCTGCAATGAGCAGGGACACATCCCACTAGGTAAGTTTCTTTAAAGCAGCTTGGCCTTGAACACTTCCAGGGCAGTGGCATCGACAAATTCTGGGCAACCTTTCCTAGAGCTTTGCCACCCTGGCAGTAAAGACTTTCTTACAATGTCCAGTCTAAATCTGCCCTTTGATTCTCACACCATTCCCCCTTGTCCTATCATTGCATGCCCTTAAAGAAGTCCCTCTTCTGGGACCTACTGGAAGCCACTATAAGGTGTCCTTGGAGTCTTCTCTGTTCCAGGGTGAACAACCCAATTCTCTCAGCCTGTCTTCATAGGAGACATGCTCCAGCCTCCTGATCATCTTCATGACTCTTCTCTGGACTTACTCCAGGAGGTCCATGTGTATTGAGGAGAAAACCCTCTTTAGGTCTAATGACACTGTAATGGTGCCATTAAGAAGTCTTCCAGGGTTCTCTGTGATTCCTTAACCCCCTGATGTTTATCTGGTCAAGCTGCTTGTCCTGAACACTGGTGTACAAACTCCAGCCATACAAGCACAGCAGCCTGGCCAAAAGCACCACCAGGAAGCTGGACCTTTATGCTGTAAATCCAACAAAAGTCTGACCATAGTGACCAGGGGACACAGCCACCCAGCACCCAGAATGAAGTAAGAAATAACAAGACCTCAGTGCTCCTTACTGCAATGGCACATCAAGTGTCTGGTTCTTGTTCTGTTGACATCAGGAGTGTATCTGTACAAATGATGTTTGACACATTTCTATTTGAATTGAAGAATTAGTTTCAGTAACTGACATGGAGTTGCTGGTTTTGTGATCTCTTTTTTCACATAGCTCAATAAAATGTTTAATGAAGAAGGATTTTTGAAAGAGTCCAGCTGCCTGCTGTGGGTATTCCCACCTGTACCAGCTGAAAACGGAGCACTTGAAAGTGATTTAGAAGGTTTCTCCTATAAATATAAATGTACCTTTCTGCCAGAGAAAATAGTGTTTGCCTAGGAAACTGTGACTCCTGGAGAAGAATCATCATGCTGGGATCACAAGAACTGAGCAGATGAAAAACAACATAATAAACTGATCATTCAGTGAGGGGTGGAATTAATGAAGCCTGATGACTGATGCTTCCCTTCTCTGTGTGGATTCTCTGGTATCTAGTAGTCCGGTGATGTTCTTAGCCTTCTCATCAGTGTGAAAGTTTCTCTACTCTTCAGTCTCCTTTCATGGAAATTGTAGGAATTGTGTGGTACAGCTTGAGTCCTGAGTCCATGAGTTTTCACTGAAAACAGATAACAGATTGAAATGTAACTTGCTGAATGGAAAATGGAGATACTGACTGCGCAAGAGCACGCAAATATTTCTACTCATTTCATGATCATCCCACCATTGTCTTTTAAAAATATCTTTTAAAAAACCTTCTTACTGTATGTGCTTACCAACAATTACTTCCATCACATTTTAACATCTTGCATAAGGGAAATCTAGGATGACTGTGATATAGTCTGCTCCAGAAGTGCTGTATTTCCATCGCTCTCCATTGTAGAGCACTTCTGGATTACTTCAGTGAGCACAGTTTTACAAATAGAGAATTAAGTTGTCTTCTAATCAGTTATGATTTTTTCCTAGTTCTGTACTCAGATGTTTTGGAGATAAGCGTTGTTTTCCTAATAACCTCACCAACACCCCAACCCCCTAAGCATCAGGTGTATAGGGTAACGGAGATGGTAGAGAGATGAAATATGCTGGGAGCAATCAGTTATTATCTCTAGAGATTGATTTGAATTACAAGAAAGCGTTTAGATCTAGATTAAGTTACATATCTCTGATCTGCTTGGGTCTAGGAAATCATTGTGATTTGCCCTTATCAAAGATCAACAGCTGAAGCTATGCCTTCCCTAAGAGAAAGATGTCAGTTAGTTCTTATCGAGATTGCAGTCTGAAAATAAATGACACGAGCAGACATTGAATGTTTTACCTCTCTCATGGTGTGTTGGGTTGCATTTGAAAGAAAGAAGACAGGGAGTGTGATGGTCTGTCTGTTGTGGATTCTGGCTTCTAGGAGTGAACCTATATGAAAAAATCAGTTGGATCAGAAGGTCTGTGCAGATTAGTTGTTTAATCTCTGTTTAGTTTTCCTTCAATTTTGTTTTCTGCTTTCATTTCTTCTAAGACAACACAATTTTTAAAGTATAGTGCCCACAGTCAAAATTTGGAGAGCAACATGAAAGACAAATTGCAAGGCTGTAGTTTAGAGCAAATTTGGAGCTTTTAATTTTTTGATGGTTGATTTCCTTTGAAAAGAGAAGTCAAACTGAAATTGAGGTGGCTGTCGATACAGAATGTTAGTTATAGACAGAATCACAGAACCATCAGGGATCGGAAGGGACTTCAAAAGATCATCCAGTCCAATCCCCCTGCTACAGCAGGACACGCTGACCACATCCAGGCAGGTCTGAAACATNCTCACAGCTTCCCGTGTTCCTAATGAATAGGGACACCTGCTTTTCTTGGCCTCCATAAACCTCAGGTTTTCTATGGAAAGTGAGAATTTTGAGTTGCCAGTGAGTTATAGAATCGGTCAGGGTTGGAAGGGACCACAGCATCATCCCGTTCCAAGGGTCACCCCCAGCAGCTGAGGTGCCAACAGAAATCCTTCCAACTTCCCCCACCTACCAAATTTTTTCACGAGGCAAATAGATGGCAGATCTCAAGCTGAGCAATCTCTAGTTATAGAGAAGGAATCAAGCAGAAAACTTGCTTCCTCGAGAGGCAGCAGTGTCCTCCCAAACTTGTGCCACGACCATTACTGCCAAACCAGGTGGGATTTTTTCCTATCATCTGTGTGTTCCTTGTAAGGTCACAAGGCACAACACATGATTTCAGACAACTCTGGGGACTGTGACTGCAAACAGGTATTTCATTTTGATTAACTCCTTTAAGTCGAAGATTCTGATCTTTTCCATAGACATATTTTTTCGGGTGTCATAGCGATTCAGTCAGTCCATCACATTTTTTCTCCCCGAGCGCTGCCTCGCGGTGAGATCAGGGTGAAATCACAGTACTCACAATCTGTAGGGTCTTTCTTGGTCTCCAAGCACCCAGCTGGGTTTGCAAATATTTGTCTAAATATTGATCTTCCCTCTATTGTACGCTACAGTGTGTGGAGGAAAAAGAATACGTGATTCGTTGTTCGTTGTAATTAAGCAGTGATTAATGATATTATTAAATTGCTCTCTATGAACAGTATTACTAACATCCCTAATAATAAAGTTTTCTTGAAAACAGGTTTGTGCAGTCTGGGAAGCTCATTTTTTCCACAGGCAATCTCTCTGACTGCATGTCAAAGGCGAGACTACACATTTAGAGAGAAGGGGGTGTCAGTAATCAAGGCCTGTCATGCAGATCTGCTGGGAGAATTTCGCCTTTATTGTCTTTTCCTTAACAAGCTGGTACCTGGTTCATGTCAGTGGGACTTATTTGATGTGATATAATGAGAGATGCAGTAGTGCCAGTTCTGTGCAAAGTAAAAAACAGGTCAGGAAAGTTTACCAAGGATCATGCTAATGAGTTCAGAGCCCAGGATGTACCAAAAAAGTGTCTCTTCTCAAATGGTGCTGTTAGACAAGCAGCTTTATTCTTCTGCCAATTTTACAGCCTCCTACTCAGCCTCCACTTAATTTAAAACAAGGTATACCTAGTTCAGTATAGTCTGCTATGGATTCACTCGGATCAGATGGAAGAACAGTACTTTTTACATACAGCAAGAGAAAGTGAAGATTAGTTCTGAGTAACAACTGCAGCTCTAGGTAGAGGGTTTTTTGTTGTTTTGTTTGGTTTTAGAATCTGTGATCATTCAAGAGACTGGTAGTTCACAGTATTTTACAGTTCCCTGACTGCTCTTCCAGTAGTAGTTACTCACACTTGGGTGGCATCCTAAGATTTCCTGTGCAGTATTGCTAAAACCAGCAAGACAACTGAGAAAATCCCCCAAACATGGAGCATTTAGATTGCATTCATGTCAACATTTGTATTCCTACTGCTCTTGCACAGGGTCAAGATGTTGGCTAACAGACATATCTTTATTTAAAATCATAGTGGAAATTATCAGGTGTTACAACACAAAGGCCTGGTGCAACGTTACAGTGATGAGTGCCAAGGCCTTCAGGATAGAAATGCTGCTGTGCTGTGTGCAAAGCAAACCTGTGCCGCCATCCGCACCGAGCAGATGTGATTACTTAAAGAATTCAAACTTGATGTGAATGTGGTCATTTAGACTCTGAGATCAGACTCTGTAGTAGAAGTCCGGTTCTATTACATGCCTTACACTGGGGAAAGTGTAAGACCCAGACTGAAGTTCCTTTACAACACTTGGGGGAAAAGTACTGTAAGACTATCCTCAAATCACTCAGAATCTCAATGTTCATGAGAAGTGACTTGATTATCCTAGTTACATTACAGAAATTTGAGTCTTTATTTAGAAGAAAGCATCGTGCAGTACCTTCTACGTGAATAGTCTTCCCTCTCCTGCAGCCCGTTCCTTTGGGTGGCCTTTGCTTTACGTGATCTGACAATATAAAAGCATCAGTACCTCTGTGGAAACCCTATGCCTTTATAAATCACTGTGCTAGAGAATACATGCAGGACTCTGTGACTAGATGGAACTGTGAGAGGGCTGCACCAGAGCAAGCTAAATTATTGAGTCTCTGAGCTTGTGTTGTACTCTGAAATCAACTTTTTACTCATTACTGAATTCAAGGACAAGTGGCACATTGTCAGTTAGAGGAAAGGTTTGCATGTCATCAGCAAAAAGCAGCAAAGCAGTCAGCATAGTGTTATTGTCATCCACAGGCACATCCAAGGCTATGATCCTATCAGATCTCATCAAGTGCAGACAATGGGATCAACCCAGCACACGAGGAGAACAGCCTTGAAGGAGAAGCACTGGAGGATGCTCTGTATGCAGTTAATTTTCTCTCTGATACTCTTGTTTTCAGTCCCTGGCGAACTGAAGCTTCTTACTGGTCTTGTGGCTAAAAGGGGCTATCTTTTAAGCTTCCCTTTCCTCATACAAACCAGTGGTTTTACAGCTGACCCCACTGTCAGTTCCATTAGTGTAGCTTACAATATGCTCTCACCCAACAAGCCAATAGCTTCTGATTTTCAGTAGTTTTTGGTTCTAATGTATTCCTCAGAATGTCTTGAAAAGTTCATCTTGTATAAAGGCATTTGCTTCCACATTTCACTGTGAAAAACAGTTGCATCAGCACCTGTTTACCCCCCAAATATAATTTGAATAAAAAGATGCACATTTAATTTGAATGATTGCTCTATATTACCAAATCATACTCTTTTTCAGAAGGAAGAGAATTTCTTACTAGCTTGGTTACTAGAGTAGTAAGATTATATTAGAACAACAACATCTGCACACAGTACTGTCTAGAAAGTTTAATCCAAACTGACTTTGGGCAGAGCTAAACTTCAGTGGCCAGCATGCTAAACCTTCATCACCTGAAGAAAAATATATGATTGAGACTGAACCAAGTAGTAGCAGATATATTAACTGCTGAACACACTTTGCTTTTGTGTAGCCTTTCTCTTTATCCAGATCAACTGGTGATGAGATTAATTAAGTTCTTGACATTCTATTAGAATGAATTCAAAGCCATTGTGTAAATTACAGTTGCTGCAATTAATTAAAGTCTTCAGACTGAGAACAGGGGAGTCATTTTCAGTAGTTTGTGGAGAAGGCATCATCTGTGTTTGGATAATCTATGCACAGACATGTGTGATTGTGTCAGAAAGCCTGGGCTTGCAAAGTTTTGTCTTTGTTAATGAAGTTCAAATCACATTGTGGGGAGATATTGTCCTAAATGGTGCTGCTAAAATAGAGGAGCTTCCAGTTCACACTCTTGAAGTCCATTGGTAATGATTATTATCTACTATCGAATATGCCAACGAGCACTAGTTTGGTTTACATTTCAATAGCTGGCAAGTTGACAGAGATGGTCCTTCCTCTGCAGTATGATCAAGGAGTGATATATGTTGCTTAGGGAGCTTGTAGAACCTCCATTCATGGAGATATTCAAAAGCTGTCTTGACACTGTCCTGGGCAACCAGATGTAGCTGTCGCTGCTTGGGTGGGAGGATTGGACAAGATGACCTCCAGGGTCCACATGCTGTGATTTCGTAGTATGCTAGGCTTCCCAAGATCCTAGAAGCAATTAAGATGCTGGATTTCTTTATCAGCTGTAAAGATTTGCATATTTCTAAAGACTCTCAGAGTGAAGTTCTTATGATCCCAGTAGCACAGCTCCTCTTATCTTGGTTGAAAAGTTTTGTAAAGTAATATTCCTGCACACACAAATGTCACATATGTGCACCTATGCAAAGCCCAGGACCGGTTTTGTTCATGATACCTTTGCAGACAGAATGTTTCATGCTCTCTTGTGCTGTCCTGTTCAAACCATAACACATCATTTGTAGAGACTGCCATTCACACCATCCCTGCTCCTCTCAGAAAGGTTACCAGCCCTTCTGACTCACCAGCTGAGCAGGTCCTTGATTCTAATCTAAGCCACTCTAGTAAAAATGGGGCAGGTGAGTTTAAAAATAGTGTATCTCTGATAGCTTGAGACTGAAGTAATTTTGGTAGCTCCATTTCAAACACATGAAACAAAAATCAAAGGACATGCTGGCGGGGAAGCTATAGTAGGCTGTGGGGTAGAGCTTTTCACTGGCACAGCTGCACCTGCAAAAATTAGTCTCTCAATAGTTAGAATGGCAGCTCAGCAGTTAACACCTACAGTGTTCTCACCTCTGTTAGCAAAATCTAAAGAAATTAGAGGGAATAATAAGTTTTAGTTGGTTTAGTCGGGAAATTCCATGCACTGCTTAATGAAAGTCTTTATTGTGACATGACAAAAACCAGTCATGGAGACAGGAGTCCTCAATTTATCATATCTTGCCTTGGGCACTGAATCACCAACACTAGGAATGCTTCCCTAGGTTCTCTGTAGCATCAGTGAGTTCAGGCCACCAAGGATCTCTGCCTCGAAAGATTTTAGGCTCCTCCTTGCTCTTTGAAAAACACTCTTACATTGCAGAAGCAAGTCTTTATGAAAAGGTTGTTCAAACACTGAAAGAAGTGAAAAGCCACCCCACTAAACATTCTGATAAGACAGGCTTTCAGCTGTGATGATAATAGCAGCTTTCCAGGGAATAAAGGAATAGAATCTTAGAATCCTTAGGGATCGGAGGGGACCTTGAAAGCTCATCCAGTCCAATCCCCCTGCTGCAGCAGGATCACCTAGACCAAGTGGCACAGGAATATGAAGATCCTCCTTTTAAAAAGAGACTTTTCAGAGTCGGGATCACCTCTGGCTCCTGCTTGAACAGCGAGTCTCATTTTCTGTTTTCTGTGCTGGGGTTTTTGAGTTTCACATCTTGAAGTATCAGAGCAGAATGTTCTGGAATTGCTTTACATATTCAGACAGAATATAACACAATTAACTATGAATAAATTTGTTGGAAAATGAAAGATTGCATTACATGGAATATAAAACATTGTATTAGGGAAACCACAAAGCTATTTGGCTGCTTCAAAGCAAATCAGGAAAGGGTTGTGCTTCTTTCAAACAAGAAAGCAGAGTCATGCATTTATCACCTAGGTACCCTGAAGGCACCAGCAAGGATACAAAGAAATAAAGGATATATTAAAGAAAGTTGGATTTGGAATAACTAAAACAAACCTCAAGGAAAAAAAAAACCTTTCAAAACTGAAAACCAAACTAAAAAAAGCAAGATGATTACATCTTGGTCTTTAAAACTCAAGGGTTAGAAGAGATTTTTAAAACGAAATAACCAGTGAAGTGAGAGTTCAATAACCTGCTGTACACAAAGCTAATACGAGTGTTTTTGATGCTAATGAGAGGTTTATTCTATAGCTTTCCTTGGTGAAGACTGAAAATAATGTATTAAAATCACTGTCAAAAATAGAACTAACTAATAATGTTTAAATGATAGTTAATGAAGTCAATCTTTTACCAAATAATTAGATAAACGAATGATTCTTTTTTAGGAATATGCAAAAATTACTTGCAGGATTTAAAGTAATAGAAAATTTACTCCAGGCTCAAGTGAGATTTTTCCACAGGTACATCCCATTTTAGAAGATTTGGCAATTTCAATCTGTTAATTTCCAGCATCGTCTTTCAGGCGTGTGATTTTGTTTTGCCATTTCCATGCTTCTCTGGAAATACCTATCTTTCTACAAGCTGCCCGACTGCGGTTGTAAACAGCATCCTTCCAGAATCCCTTACTTTTCCGCTCTTTCCCTTTGACACAGACTGTTACTGTACTCAAGCCAACTACAGGAACGATACGATAGGGTATGTCAGCCTGTGCAGAGTGTCTCAAAAGCGAAAAGAAATGAGTAGTGATAATGGGTAGCTAGCACAGGAGAAAGTTCCTACTGCTAAAATAATCTCAAAACTCAGCAAAAAACATGATGGGAAAAGCCTGGGGAAGCAGGCTTGTTTTGTCAGCGTGGTTTCATGGTAATTACAGTAATAATAAAACTAATTACATCACATAACACCTCTGTGAGGCAGGTGAGATGGTGGCGAGGAGGTAATGTGAAGATAGCAACTCAAAGTGCATAACAGGGAAGCCAGATGAATCTCTGCTCCAAGCAGGTCCCTTCTAACCAGGCACAGACCCCTAAAAGGGGAAATCAAGTGACTAGAAAATGCAACCAGAAAATGCTGCAAGTGATTACTGTCAGCTTGTTAAAGTCTTGTAGCTACAAAAGGAATCTTTAGGAATCAGAAAGGACCTCGAAAGATCATCCAGTCCAATCCCCGGCCACAGCTGGATCACCCAGACCAAGTCGCACAGGAACACAGCCAGGCACATCTGGAATGTCTCCAGAGAAGGAGACTCCACAACCCCCCTGGGCAGCCTGTGCCAGTGCTCCATTAAGCTACTTGGGAAGAAGTTCCTGCTGATATTGATAGGGAACCTCCTCTGTTCCAGCTGGCACCCAGTGCCCCTTGTCCTATCCTCTAGCTGCGCTAGATTGGGGCCGAGAGCTGGGGCTGCTGTGACTATGACATCACAAGGGGGGGTGTGGGGTATGTGCTATGACGTCACAAAGGACGAGCACCACAGAGGTGGCTACGATTATGGCAGCTCGCACTGACACCTCAGTACGGCCTAGGCAAGCGGTGAGTGCAGTTGCTAGGGAGGTGCTCAGCCTGCATCTCCCCCTTAGGCAGGGCACAGTGCCGTCGACACCTGGGGCTGGGCACAGACCTTGCTGCCTCTCTGCTGCCTGGCCTCTCTCCGACCTGAATCCATCTCCCCATGCCTTTTGGTCACAGTTGGCCTGCACGCCCCCCCGCCCTCGAGCTCCATCCTTCCCACTCTCGGTCCCACCCTTCCTGCCTGCTAGACCCACTCAAACCCTTTACACCTTTCTTCTACAGACCATGGCTGTGGTGACTTTGTTCATGACGAATCTAAGAAGGATTTTACTGCCCCTTTTGGCAGCCATCAATGAGCTGGTAAAGGCCCTTGCGTGGCACTTACAGGAGCATAAGGAGTTGGTGAGGCAGGAGGTGCAGTGTAGACAGTGTAGAGACATGGCCTGGACAGACTTGTTCTCTGCTGCCCGTCAGCACTGGCAGTTCTGGGCCATGGCGGCATTCATGCTCCTGTGCTGTGGCTTCTGCTGGTGGCTTGGGAAAAGGAGTGGCCAAAAGCCAAACCCTGGAAGCAGCAGCAGAAGCCCAGATGAAAACAGTTTTGTCAGTGACAGCAATGAGGAGGACGCAAGTGAAGAAGAAGACAACAATGAGAATTGGAGCGATGACTCCAGAAAACTATCAAACCGCATCCTGTGGCCAATGAAGACTCTGGCCCGCAGGAGCCGTGTGGTGGAGCAGCTGGTGGCTGAGCTCCTCCAGGTGTGTCAGAAACGCTTATCAAAGTCCTTTTTCCCGGAGCTGCAGCCGGCCATCGGCGTGGGCAGTGCATTTGAGGGTTGGGGTCCCGATGAGGAAGAGGCCGACTACTACATGCTCATGCCCCTGAAGCCACCCCGTGGGCACAGCTTCCACCTAGAGCTGGGCGACATGGGATATATGCTGGCACGGGACTCCCGTATCCGTGTGGAAACTCAGTGCACCTGCACAGAGAAGGACATACTCTGCTTTGTTCACACGAGCGAGGACGAGCTGTGGGAAAATCAGGATCCCAGCCTCCTACATACCATGTGCACCAACTCCTACCTTGATGCAGAGAAAATTGCATTGTGGTTCCAGGACCTGGTGAAGTCAGTCTGGGCAGCAGTACCACAGTCACATCACTATAGTCTGAAGGTGCTGCCCTCCTGCTGGTTCTGCAGGATGTGGCTGACCCCTGTCTCTGGGAGAACCCTCTCCGTGGTGATCATGTTTGGGGTACAGCAGGACAACTCAGACATCTACCTGAGCACCATGCCGGTTAACACCCTTGACCCAAGCACAACGTGGCCACAAACCTGTGTGGTAGCAGAGGCAAAGTTCTTCCGCTTCGTGGCCCAAAACACCCAGCCAGGTAGCGTCCACCTCAAATGCCTTTATCTGTGCACCAGCATCCTGGAAGGCACCACAATTTCTGCCACAACCATGAAGAGAGTTGTCATGCACTACTTGCACCAATCGTGGCTACAGAAAGACATGGCAATCTGGAGCAAGAGGGACTTTGTGAAGCTGCTGCAAGATATCTTATCATTCCTGCTCTGCTGCCTGGAGATCAATAGAATGGACCATTTCTTCATGGGCAATGACAGCTTGCCAGAGGAGATCATCTTGCCCCCAGACTTCCGAACGGGTGAGAAAGTCAACGTCTTCCAGCGTCTGCAGGAGCATCCGCACGCCCATGCTTCAGCACTGTCAGCAATCTGTGAGCTGCAAAACAGGCTCCAAGCTATTCTCTTATATCTGTGACCAAGGTGTCTTCCTGAGTGCAGCTGTATCTGTGGAGGCCTTTGCCAACGACTCTAGGAACATTCTCTGCATCACGCTCTGCCACCCAATGCGGGGAGGCTCATGCCAGAGAGTCTCCATGCCTCCTTTGGACAGAGACTACCTGTCGCCTCTTTGAGAGCTGCCCTTTCTCAAGGGAGCTTTCCTTTCTCTTGTGTTGCCCATAAATGGCGAGTTTGAACGGATGTTGTGCCCAGGAATGTGCTTGTGCGTCGCTTTGTCGTGGAGCTTTGGTTCCCAGCACTTTCACTGGGGACCCAGTCTCGCCCAGTTGCTGGTTGCTGCACCACTACAACATTTCATGCTGTCGTTTAGGCTGACCTTTCCCCCCAGCGTGCACACACTTCACGTTCCCCTCTTCTCCACCTTGTTCCCCCACCACCACCACCACCAGCCTGGCATGGTCTGCCACCTCCATAGGCACTTCCATGTCAGAGGTACTTCACAGCAAGTAACAGCATTACAGATGTAGAGAAGGAGAGGTTATGTGCCAGCTCCTCAGATCTGCCCGTTGATGTTGTCCTTGGAGCTTGGATAGTTTTTACTTATTGTATCTGCTCAGCGGTCAGTTCAGAAACTGAGGAAGCTGAGTAAGATTGGGGGTATAAACTCGTCTCCCCAGGGGGATGTTTGTCAGCCTGCGTCACCACCTTGTGTAGGGTTGTCAGCAGTTTGGCTGGACACAGGCCATGTTGCCTTGCCCGTGCCTAGCTCCATCTTTGACCTATTCTCATCTTCCTGCTGCTTTGGCTTGCACTCACCCCACTGCTATGTCCCTCCCTCTATCCCTCACTTTCTGCTCTTCTTCCCAGCAGATTAATTGGGTACCAAGTCGTCCCAGTCCGCACTATTGCAGGTGACTTGGTCTCAGGTCCTATATTTCTCTTGTGGTATAGCAATGATCGTGGAGGGGTTTCATTCAGCATCCTCCAGCTACACACACTGTGTCAACCAACTTGTAGGAATAACAGCAGGCAGACTCCTTTTTGGAGCACTCTCACTCCCCAGGGCACTGATGTTTGCTGCTGCCACACAGCCAGCCTTCTTGCTGCTTTAACAATGATCTGCAAAATATTCCTGGGATGTGGCTGTTAATTGTCAATAATGTAAATTCAGTCTTTGAAAGCGTCTGGTTGGGTAGTCTGATTCAGATTTCAGAAAGAGCCCCAAGGAATTGTTCTTCCTGTTCTGGTGCATTCAAGGGCGATACATTCCAAAAAGGCAAAATGCAGGGCAACTACAGGAGAGACACAAAGAACTCAGACCTTGTTACAGAAAGGGAGTCTTAGAGAAGTGTCTTTTATCTTACCTAAATGAAGATGAGGTGGGGACTGGATTATACTCTGGAGTCCTAACCATTAAGGAGTGAAAAGAACTACTTAAGTTGGCTGTCAGTGTTGACATGAGAGGAAATGGTACACCTTCCCAGCTAGAAAATAGAAGGATTCTAGTAATATAAGTGATATCGTAAATAGCTTTTCACAAGTTGTGTAGGGACCACAAGCCAATCTGGCTTTGAAATGGAATTTGTGGGATTATGAGAAAAACCCAAAGCCTTTGTGAGGTGGGTATGCGTTCAGTGGAGCTATAGATACGACATTTCTGCCTACCAATTTAAAAAGAGAATGACTATGCTTTCCCTCACAAACTTCATGATTTCTGAGGACTTTTGTGCTGAGAGCATGCAAATACATAGTAGTTTTCACAGGAAAGAGTCCACCCAGTGTTACAAGGAGTAATGGCTTTAAATTGAAAGGGTAAATTTAGATGCAATATCAGGAAGAAATTGTGTACTGTGGCTGGTGACACACTGGAATGGGTTGCCCAGAGAATCTGTGGATGCTCCATCCCTGGCAGTGTTTAGGTTGGATAGAACTTAGAGCAACCTGATCTAGTAGGTGAATGCATCCCTGCTAATGGCACGGAATCACACCTAGATGTCCTTTAGGTTCCATTCCAACCCAAACACATCTAGTGTCTTATGATTTTGTGATTCTAACGGGTTCTTATGGGAAACAGTCTCAAATCCTTTCCTAAAGGCCCATTAGACGATAGCCAGTGCTCTAATCTCTTCTACTAAGCCAGGCACTTTATCACAGAATCACAGAATAATCCTGGTTGGAAAGGACCTCCTGTATCACTGAGTCCAACCATCCCCACACCAACAAAACACCTAAATACCTCACTGATATCCTAGAAGTTTATCAGTTAGTCAGGCATGACTTCTCCTTGCTGAAACCATGACGATGACTTGTTATGTCCTTAATGTTCCTCATATCTCTTTCTTGTCCTCTCTGTGCCTGGAACTATTTTCTGCAGTATTACAGAGGAGAGAAATATTTTTCTTACCTGCACCCACGGAAAGCAGAGAGAGGAGAATGTGGTGCCCCAGAGTTGATAAAGAGCAATGCACTACACTGATAAACAAAATTATATGTCTTGAAATATGGGATCAGAGAATATTTGCAAAGGAAAGCTCTGCAGTGGATTCAAGACAGATTTTATAACTAACTTTGCCCATACTCATCACTTCATTGGGGGGTTTGTGACCAGACACTGTCAGTAGGACTCAGAACGGTGAGGACATCCAGGGCTTCCTTTGCCAGACAGAGCCAGTCTCAGTCTATCCAAGCTGACTTGAGCAACCCCAGCACAGGTTACAGCTGAGTCCCACAGCCAAGCTGGAGGAATGAATTTTGCCATGGGGAAAGGGTAGGTGTGAAGATGGGGGTGGATCAGAAGGCGGGTGGTTAGCAGATCAAGAGAAGTTCTTCTCCCTCTCTTCTCAGCGGTAGTGAGACTGCATCTGGAATATTCTGTCCAGTTCTAGGGCCCTCAGTTCAAGAAAGACACAGAGCTGCTGGAGGCTGTCCAGCATAGAGCAGTGAAGATGTTGAAGGATGTAGAGCAGCTCCCTGATGAGGAGAGGCTGAGGGAGCTGGGTCTCTTGAGCTTGGAGAAGAGGAGGCTGAGGGGGGACCTCATTCATGTCTCCAAATATGTGAGGGGTGGGTGTCAGGAGGAGAAGCCAGGTTCTTCTCAAGGAAGGACAACAGGAAATAGGTGCAAGCTGGAACAGAGGATGTTCTATAGAAATATCAGAAGGAACTTCTTCACAGTGAGAGAGTTGGAACAGGCTGCCCAGGGAGTCTCCTTCTCTGGAGAAGTTCCAGACCCACCTGGCTGTGTTCCTGTGCGACTTGGTCTAGGTGATCCTGCTGTGGCAGGGGGATTAGACTGGATGATCTTTTGAGTTCCCTTCTGATCCCTAGTGATTCTATGGTTCAATGATTCTGTGTTTCAATTCCTGCCTTTTTTTGTCACCAACCAACTCTATTTTATTTGGCAGAATATGACATGAATTTATGTCTGTTTTGCCTGTGATGGAGGTGATCTTCCTGCCTTTTTATCAACCTATGAACTTTCCATCCTATTGTCTCTCCCTGTCCTGCTCAGGAGAGAGTGAAAAACATTTGAGTTCAAGATATATTGTTATTTTTAGATTTAAATAAGAATAGCTGAATAAAAAGAACAATGGCTGCAATTTGTATCTCTGTTTATTTGACTTTGAAACTGTTGAAATTCCCAGGGAGCATCTGAGAGTCTAGTCAAGAAAAAAGAGCATTAAGTCTTTTAAAGCGTGTGGTGCGTGCTTTGTATTGCAACAGATTCCAGCCAGTTTGGAGTATATTTTATACCTTATGTCATACCAATGAGCCTATCCAGTACACTTTGCCTTCTACATCAAGAGACAATAGAAAGTCAAAAAGGAGAATTCTGGGTAGAGGACTAAGTTGCTGACAAAGGGCAAAGTTTAAATAAAACATGTTCAGTGGAGTTGAATCAATACTTTATTTGTTAAGGAGAAGTAAAAGTACAAAAAAGCTTGTACAACTAGGCATAAAAAAGTGAGAAATCAATTCTAGTTAATTCAAAATGCTTGAAGAGTCACCTATGCCATTATGTATGAATAATTCAGGACCAGAAATTTATTGCAGACACATATTGTTTGGTTTGGATTTAGTTTTGCCCCTCGTTTGACCTGAATCCTGTAAAGAATGATATTCAACTAATTGAAATAACATTTTGCAAGTAGGACAATTCCTTAGGGATATTTCAAGACTAATCCTGAAATAAAATTTGAAAGATGAAATGTCTGATAAAGTACATATAAATAATGTTGGTTTCGAGTGTGTTAGATGCTGTGTGTGAGGATCTTCTCATGCAAGCTGTGTTTGCCTGTTGAAGACAGATTAGGTTTTTTCCTCCCTTGCTTTTCCTCAGTCCCTCTTTACTTTTCCATATAGTGCTCTCTCTCATTTTCCCTCTCTCTCCCTCTCCCTCTCTCTTGCTTTCTCTCTGCAAGTGTTGCTCATGCTTGGGAGCACTTATTGACCTCTGTTTTTTATTCACAAGAGGATTTGTTGCAACAAACTTGAGAATAGCTGAAATAAACACAACAATACGAGATACTTTGTTGTAGCCAAAACAAACATTACTGTTGCCCTGAGATACTGCAATGGTACTGGTTGGCTACACGTGTGTTTCAGTGACTGCCTGTATTGTAGTCGCTGTGAAAATGCAAGGAACATGGAACTTTTTCAAGGAACATTTATAATGGTAGGCAGCAAAGTTCAGAACTGATGTAGTTACAAAATCCAAAGCAACTGAGAGAAAAAACCCCACCAGAATACCTTCAGTGTGCATGACCTAGATGGCTTGGGAATGAAACTGTAATTTTACTAGTTTTTATTGAGACATATATCATTGTCCTCTGGGTGAATTATTCAGTGATTCATAGTCCAATGAAACTTGTGTAATTTAGCACTTATTAAACAATTCTTGGAAAGCATTGTCTTGCTTTTATATTCTGTGGGAAGCCCTGCATACAAGAAACAACTCTTTTGAGGACGCACAGGCAACTCATATCTGATTTTGTTAACACAAATAAAGTGTAGAGCAACAATCTCACTGGAGAATTTGTGAGCTCTTGTTAGCTCCTGATGCCATTCATTCAAGTCATTAAAGTCATTTTAATCTGGCTGGAGCAGGCAGTGTGAGAATGCAGTAATTGAGTGAGAGAGCTCAGTAACAGCTTTACCGTAGAGCGGTCAGCATGTCTTCATTACATTAGTTCTTTCAGCATAACAATTTACCAATTTACTCCTCATACTCTGTAAGCTTTCTCCAATGACTTTTAGGTACAGGCTCTGTGTTACAGGATCTGCCTCTGCTTTTGATATTTTAATGGTGTCATAAGGTAAACAAAACCAGTACAGATTAGGCAGCTTTATATTGTATGCGCTGCTTGAGAGCTGCTGAAAGCATATTTACTTCACCAGTACCATTCCAGTCATGTCTTCAATTTTAGGTACAGATGTGGAACAAGTTTTTTACCAGAGTGATTTGAGATTGTTAAATTTTGTCTCTACAAAACTGGTGACTTTGAAACTGCAAATATTTGCTGTAAAAGGGACAAAATCTGCTTTCTTGGGGGATAAAAATTGTTCAGATAAAGCTTGTTGATTCAAGCAAGGTTAAGCACAAGGGCCATATAACTTTTGGCACATAACTGAACTAGCTAATTTAGGGATATAACTGCCCTACGCTCATTAAAATGAATGGAGAAGGATAGGAAATCAATGGAGAAATATAGGACATTCCAGAGGTCATTTAGATTTCAGGTGGGTAGCATCAATCTCTTTTTCTGTAGGGTATAGAGGAAGCTTAAACTGACTATATTCCCGTCTTCAGCATTTAAGTCAGGTGCTCAAAGTCCGGTGAGAAGACTATGGGAATAGCTTTTAGTGGAGTAAGAGAAAGAGCCCCTGCAGACTTCAGTGACAGTCAGGGTTAGGTTTTAGATCAAACTTCTTGCCTTGAGCAGAACCAGACATCACAATTTGCCTTTTCATTGCCCCAGAGAGAAGACCATGCTAATTGCGTTCGAGCTCTCATTGCTACACAGAGCTGTTGCTAAGCAAATGGAAGTGCTTTTGTAGTGTTTTTTAATACTAGCTTGGTTTGAGTTGGGTTGGATTGGGCTGGGTTTTTGTGCCCTCTGTCATTCAGTGAGGTGCATGTAATGCGCACACTTACTGGAGTACACACCATGAATGCTCAAGCCTCTGCATTCCTGCTTAGGACATGTGGACTGTCATAGCTTTCTAACTGACAGCCTGCTCAGCAGCTCTTGTGCTTTAGGCTTTGTGCTCTTTAAAACTGGTCCTTAATTTGCTTTTGGGGTCTTTTTTCTCCTTCTCTGGAAATATAAAACTATTGGGAATTTCATATTCAACCCCTTTTGATCTTTTCTTTCATTGTGGAGATGGCAAATTCATCTCTAGTTTTATCAGTGCAGTCAAATTAATACAAACATTATTAAAAGTAAAACTCAGGTCAGGTTTTAAATCCAATAATAGCAATGGAGAGTACTTTATTGGCTCAGTAGCACAATGGAAAATCAGAGATAATATCTTACTCAGCAGCGAACTCTGGTACTTGATACAATAAAATGTTTATATTATGCATTCATTGGTAGTCAAATAAAAATAAATACATAGATAGAGAATGCAAATTAGAAGATGAATACATCTGCCTTCTTTTTTGGTCAGGAAATTAACTGTAGAGATCATACTTATGGTCCTATGGTTATGAAGATAGTTTCTCACAACCTGATAAACTGCTGTCATGTATGGCTCCTCCTGAGAAAATCTGTCAAGACAGGGAATATTAATGTAGTTTTCAGGTACCTAAACCTGCCTTTCTCTGCCAATACCTGCCTGGAACATTCTGTGTGCATTAGGAACCGTCTGTATCTTCTCTAATTGCAGCTTTAATAATAAACAGAATAGTTTAATAATAAACAGAATAGCAAGACTTCTTTCTTTTTTACCTTTCCTCCTTTTACTAGAAGCTGCCACTTCCTTAACTCAAGCACCTGTAATGTTCTCTGTGTAGGTGCAGGGTTTGTTTATATTATTATTTTCTGAAACTCAGAATATTCGTGCATACAGCAGTGACTAAAGAAACCCGTGCCAGCCACAGAAGGATTTGGCCTGCCTTTACCTAAGGAACTTCTGCCAGTTTACCTTTGCCAGTCAGGTGTCAGCCCTATTGCCATTTTTACTGCTGAAGCTTTGCCAACAGAAGTCAGTAAAAGGTGTTTTTTTGGAAATAAAACCATTCCTTGACTGACAGGAAGGGACAGCAGGTATTTGCATGCCAGGGCAGCTTCTTGACCACACAAAGTGCAGCTGCACATCAAGTAGAGCAGACCTCAGGCTTTGACAATCCAGGCTTTGGGAACAAAAAGAAAGGTGTGAGAAGATGTGAACAGAAATCCAGGATTCCTACTGCCTCACATCTCTCTCTTAAGCACAAGTACATGCTCCTGGAAAGTTCTAACGTCTGCTTTTGAAAGCAGGTCCATGACTCAGTAGTGTAATATAACATTCCCTGTCCCACAAGTATTATGCTGCGTCTGTTTTTGTGCTGCAGCACACATCTGCAAGCTTGGCCTATCTGTGGGCTGCTCATTAGCTCACAAGCATTCCATTGCTTCTCTGTCAAGAGTGTTGTTTGTTTCCTGATTGTCATGCATGAATTCCTCTGGGAAATCAGAATACAGGTGGACTTTTTCATTGTTGCTTTGTTGTCGTTATGGCAATCCTTGAAAAACCCCAACAAAACGAATGCAGAGAAATAAACAACACAAAGGGCACATAGCATTCTTGTTACATCTGGGAAGATGCTTCTTTTGCCTCTGCCTGAGAAATGATCTGTGTGTGCAAAAATCACATACAGTAGGTACTTTGTCTACTGTCAGTTCATTCAGCTGTTTCACTCTTAACAAGCAGAAATAGGCGTCAGGAGCTGGAAGTGTGTAGAAACGGGTAAGCCACGTGGCAATACTGTTCTTGACTATTAAGACAGCATTGAGCTTTCCCTAGGAAACCTGGTAGAACATGATGATTTTTTCCCAAGTGATGGTTTTCATAGAGATGTGTTCAGTTTTGTTATTTCTAATGTTCTAGTAAAAAACCCAAATCCTAAGTACCGATCTGCTAAACCTTTGGCAAACAGAAAGAGACCAGGTATCTATGGTATTCCTCTCTGAGATGCTGTTATGGCCCAAAGATCTCAAGAGTATTTGCTGGCCCTAGTCCCACTGTGAAAAGCTCCTGAGGCAAGAAGAGTCAGAAATAAGCGTGTGACATCAGAGGGTGCTGACGTCTGCAAAAGGACCATAAAAGGGACTTTCCAGAAGCATCACAATGTAAGAAGGCCTCAGGAGCCCTACTGAGTTCTNAGGAGCTCCTCTGAGTTCCATAGATAGAGGGGATGGCTGAATTCCCCCTCTGGTTAGAGTATTAGTGTGCGCTCTCTTATCCAGGACTCTCATCTGAAACCAAAATCTGATGTGTTAGCTGTCTCCCGTTTCTCTCAGTGTGTGTAAAGGCACTGTGATTCAGTTTCTGTTTTACCTTTTTGATTCTATTACTTATTTGGAGATTTTTACCTTTTCTCATCAGTGATAGGTTCCATAAAGTCTATTCTTCTTAGCAAAGCTGCTTCATTGCTTTTTGAATTGTTGGCAAGAGCTGCTTGCTGTGCTTGGACTGCAGACACCAGCCCAAACCGATTTAGACCCTCGCTCTAAACCATTACAATGGGACTAGATGAAGGCTAGATGTTTTACACTGCATGCAGTTAGCAGCATGCAGCCAATTTATCTGCTGTCTAGCTCATGAGATGTTAATGGTTTGTGTATTTATAGGAATCATTAGCATCGGTAAATGTTGCTTTATAAACAATTTACACTTTTGGTTTCTGTATAAACTATTTACAACATCTTTTCATTTTTTCCTCCTTGTCTAACTGCTTAAAATGCTGCAGAGAAATTGTTCTACAAAAAAGTCCAGTAGCTATTATTTCAAAGTACCTGCACCTCCAAGTAGAGATTGGGGTTTTTTTTGTGAGGGTTTTCAGAAAAAAAAAAATAGCCATTACAGATCCCGACCCATCTGTGTCATCTGTGTGTCAGTAATGTCCATGATTGCCTGCGCTGTGGTGGCAGGCTGACGGGGGAAGATACATACTGATGTTGGCTGCACAAATTTCCTCAGTATCTTAAAGAAAGACTTCTTGACTGCAGGTGTGAATGGCAGCTCAGATAGCTTTCTTTTTAACTATTTGAAGCAAAGTTTTGACTGGCTAAATGAAAATCCTCGGCTGTCATTCAGAAAGAAATCTTTTGCAGACCTTAGGCTTGTCTGCATCATCGATGCTTTTGTAGGTTGAAAACATTTCAAGCATTTTCCCTCAAACCATGGGGAGGAAGGGAAAACCTGGTGTCAATAAAGGAGCAGAGGTGGGTGGTAAGGGGTTGTGTGATGTGCTGAAGCAAAATTTCTGCTGAATTTATCTATCCACCTCACCTGCAATCTGAGGTGAACAATGCAGTGCACACACGATCCGCCGCTATTGAATATCTTGAACTTTGAACTGTTTACAAAAGACTGTCCTCCTCGAGTGTTACACACCTATAGAAACAGCTCCTACTGCTCATTCACAAGCATCTTATCCATGGTCAGTTTGGTGGATTCAAGAGGATCTCCCAGCAGAGAACCTGGACCAGCAGATTGCTCACAGAGGACATCTACCAGCACACTGAAACGAACAAGTAGATGCTCAGAGGACATTTGTGAGACTGTCTGAAACTCCTACACTGGAGACTTCCTGTAGCAATGAGTCACAGGAGTTGATGTAAAGGCATCTGAGAGTTAATTACCTTCTTTCATTGGGTCCGTTGTATCCTCTGTACAGATGATTAGGTAGGTTGTTTCTATACCAGTCTTATGGGATCTTATGTTTATACAGACACAGCCTGGATTCACAATAATACTGTGATTATATCAGACAGCTTTTTTCATACTAATTTTAGTTTTCTAACTTAAATTTGATAGTTCTACCTAAACCTTAATAATGTAATTGCAAATGTTAACTCATGCCTTAGCGACTTTTTTTCAGCAGTACTTTTGGGTTCAATTTTGCAAAACATGAAACATCCTCTGATCCTTCCGTTCATTCTGTCATGAATTATTTGCTCTGTTTCAAAGATCAGCCATGGAATTTTTATCTTCTGGGACCAGCCTGTTAGTTCGATTTTTACACTACCAGGTAACTTAGAGAACTCAGTTAAATAATTTCACATCCATCGTAGGGCTTGAAAACGTTGGCTGTTGTGGCTACCTCACTATACTTGAACTATCCCGGTGGTTTTTCTGTCTTTATGTGGTTTCTCAGGTTTTGCTTGGGGTTTTGGGTGTGAGGGGTGTGGCAGGGTGAAACTTCACAGGATTATGTAGAGCCTTCTCACTTCCTTTATTCTCCTTCCTCTATTCAAAAAGCAGGTCTCGGTACATTTAAGATAGAGAACAAAAACATAAGGATATTAAAACAAATATACAGAAATCATCCCCACAAATGCACAGTGAGGGTACTGGAGCATTGGAAACGGCTGCCCAGGAGGGAGGTTGTGGAGTCTCCTTCTCTGGAGACATTCCAGAGCCACCTGGATGTGTTCCTTGTGCAACTCTAGGTGATCCCACTGTGGCAGGGGGATTGGACTGGATGATCTTTCGAGGTTCCTTCCAATCCCTAATGATTCTATGATTCTATGAAATGCAATGAGGGTTTGATTTCAGGCAACAAAACCCCACAGCTCTAAATAATTAATTCAGTGAACCCTAGCTAATCCTCGAGTTCTTAAGTGCAGAGAAAGGTATGAAGCCAGCTTCAGTGCTTGTCTATCTGTGTCTTTTAAAGCAGTCAATAAAACATCCAGAAAACATTTTCTTATTCAAGGATATACATTCTTTTCTGATTCAAGACATATGATATATTCAAAATAATCAACTCCTCCTATGGCTCTTGTTGGAAATAATGTGACCTGGTGTTTTGAAAGTGTTGGTGCAATAGATCTACCATTCCTATACTAAGTCAACATGAAAGAACAGAAGTTATTGTCTTTATTATCCATTTTGCAAGATATAGTGGAATGTTTGCAGCTGAACTCAGGATGGGAGACTGTATCATTTAAAGAACAGCAGCTGGTGATATTTATGCCTAGAGTAGAGAACAATGTGTGCTCTTCCCTAAAGTACCTCCAACTTTTATCTTGGCAGTGAGCCACACCACATATAAAATATAATCAATAGGCTGACTCAATATTTATAATGCAATTCACAAGATGAATCTATTTGTGATTGAGCTAAATCTTTGAACGCAGAGCTTAGGAGAAAAATGTCTCAGGGCTACAGGAATCTTCGCTTTGCCTTCTCAGAGATACATATGTAAATACGCGAGTTATGGACAGAATAGGGCTGAGGCCACTAACTCTGCTGTTTTAATACTTCAAATACTTGAAAGATGGTGGAAAGAAAGCAGTATGTGGCATGGTGTACAGCTAATGCTAGCCTTCCTGCTGTGTATGAGCCCACGTGAGCTTTTATGTGTCCGTTTCTGTGGTCTTTGTGGCTGTGTGCACAAGCAAACAAAGGAACCGATTTGAAACAAAGGTTGAAGTTCCTTCTTTGCCATCACTGCTGACTGTGATTTCTGAGCAAACAGAAACAAATAAAACAAAGTAAAGCAGCCTGTCAAAACTTCCCTGCAACTTTCTAAGTTACCTTGGGGTCTGTCCTGGAAACCTTTGAGGCTGATTGCAGTGAATCACTTTAACAACCTCCTTAGCCACTGTGAAGACAGAGCTGTCATTGCATGAATGAGAGCTCTGCAACACAATAATGTCTGCAGTTTATATTGACGTGAGTGGAGAAAATTGCATAAGCCAAATTTCCAGTCCTAAGTGCAGCTTTAAGGGCTCTGCTTTTGAAATATGAGCTTAGGAAGTTTTTCAGCCTTGTGATGTACTGATAATAAGGTGGGAAGACAATAAATTAAATGAACTACTAATATGCTGCCAGATATCACTATTCACAGATGACTGCTACAATTATTGCTAGGTAGTTTGGCAGAACTCCAGGACTCCTAATGCATAGTCTAGGGTACTCAAACAAATGAGCAGCTCCTTGGTTTAGTGCTGTTGTAAGCACTGCCAGCTTTGCACTTCCTAGGCATATGGCATCATCCTCCATTAGAAAACACACCTTGCCTCTAACAGGTATCTCAGCTGTGAGCAGTACGAGGAATGATATTCCATCATGGGAAAAACATCCTGAATGATTCAATTTCTTGGTGACAGTCTTTTATTGATTTTAATAGTATTGACAAATGTAAATTTCACTATTTTAATTGTTCTTCACTACTATTGTTATTTTTTTAACAAGGTTTTGGCTGATTATGCCCATAGCTGTGACATCAAAGAGAAGTAAGGGCTATATTCTTCCCCATTTAGACAAAAGAAGACACTTGATTCTGTGTTTGAAAGAGAAGAAATATTCATGTTCAGTGCATTTCTGTGTAGATGAGGAAATGGGGGAAAGTAAGAGATGGGAGATGGAGACAGGATCTCCCAGCATCGCCTTCCTGACAGGCAAAAGAGAATTGTATGAGTGAAGGAGAATGTGAGCTCACGTTTGTTACACACACCTGTTTGCTGCTTTACCAGGAGTGGATGAGTGACAGTTATATCTCCCAGGATGAACTGTTTGTAAAGCAACTGAACTGGAATAATTGCTCTCAACTCAAGCTGTCTGAAGTAAGCTAAGACTTAAGGCCATGATGCAGACTTGTTACACCCATGCTGAGGCATGCTGAGTAGCTCTAAGCTGTGACATGTCCATGTTCTGACTCTAGTCCTACTTGCTGATGGAAGGTACCAGCACTACCAGACTCACTGTCTTTGAAGCAAAAATAACAGGTACACATGGCTAGGGCAGAAGGCACGACTTCCCTGAGCTCTGGACAAGGAACTGAAGTGTACTGCTGTTTCATATACATACAGTTCTGTAACATGGAATATAGATTCTTCTTAGGCCATTATTCTGCTGTACAAGTGCAGATGTAAGAAGAAAGGGAAATACTTTCCAAGGAAATCTTTCTCTACTGCTCCTCTGAGGAAGAAAAACTCCTAGGCAAAGTCAGAGAGATAATGGCTTGTATTACGCTAGAATTGATTCTCCCAAGACATGCTGCCAATTTAGATGAGATAATAAGAATTTGTTCTACATTTGCATATAAACAGGCCGAATTCAGAAAGCCAAGCTCATTGTTAATGTCTTATTAATACAAGAATGTCTTATTTTGATTAAAAAAAACCCCACTGCTATTAGAGAATCTTGAGAAGGACAAGGTAGTAGAGAACTGTTTATGCTTGAAATCTAGCAGGTCCAGCCTAACCCCCCTGCTTTGATATTACTGGCCATTAGACCAGACCTTCTTTAACCTCTGTTGTGTCAAGATCCCTGTATTAACTAAGACTGGCTTCTAAACAAAAGAAATGTAGTTCTGAATAGATTCTATTTCATCCTGTTGGCCAGTTTCTGGCATGTCAGGGGTATTATGCAAACATCCAGATGACATCAAGGGCATCATCTTCCATACCTCATGCTAGAAAGAAGTGTGGTAGTGTCTGGGGACTATAGTGGTGATCAGCGTGGACAAACTGTCTATTAGTCAGGCTTATACCTGTGCGAGTGTCTGCTCAGCCAGGTCAAAGGAGTAGATGTAATACTCTGATTAGTGAGAATGAACATTTTACATTTGCTTTTATATCGTTATGACAAAATGCTTCATCTTGCTTTCGGACACTGGAAATGGGAGCAAGGAGAATCAGTGTGAGAAATAAGAGGTAACGGCTTGAAAACCACTTTGCTTAACAAGGATTATGTATATTGCACTGCGGGTATTCTCACAGAAGTCTTTTCTTTCTGTTCATAAAATAAGTCCTGGGCACTTTGCACATAACAATAAGTACTCTTCGTTTACTGAGTGTGTTAGTGCGGGTGTGTTTGGCACCAGTATTTTTCTAAATAAATAAGAAATTCACTCTTAACCAGGTAGCTAGATCTGAAACAATATGGACAAAAAGAAAGAAGATCAAATTAGATAACATTCAATTAGATTTGATGAGATGAGAAATACAATTTCAAGCCTATGAAATTATTTTCCTTAGGCACAAGGTGAGAGATTAATCTTATCTAACCTTAACTGTCTAAAAGTTAGCTGTCTGGACTATCATTTAGGATCACACTACTATCGATGAAGAGATAAATGAGCACTTCCAGAAGGTCATTCATCCCATTTTAAGATGTCTGTCTCTGGAGATCCAAATCTGTGTAGAGCTCTCTGTACAGAGTCTAGATGGGTAGTTTACAGTCAATGACTAACTTGCAGCAAGTGAGACTGTAAACTGTTGTGTTTTCAAGTACAACTGTGATCATTCGTGGATCTACCTTATGTGCCTACAAAGCATTAACCCTTTCCTCCAGCCAGACATGAAAAACTCATTATTTGGGTCTCTTTAATATAAAATAAAACTTAAAGGTTATTTACTGACGAATCACTTGGACTTCAAAATTATGTCAGCAGCGAATTCTTTATAAAGTTTCTTTTGTGGCACAATTTATGTGATCTCAAGCTGGGGAGTACGAATATTTCTAATTATATTAATTACTATAAATACAATTGGTGTGATACTTGCAGTAAAAATGCTATGGCTAACAGGGTCACCTGCATCCTAAGAGACCTGAGGTCACACTTTTGAAGAGATCATAGAGACTAAGGAAGCCCCACATCATAAATACTTTCTACACTTACCCTGCAATTAGAAGCTGGGAGACTATTTAGGCAAGAATCACCATCTCTTTATTTGTACTTTCTTATTTATTATTCTAAGAAACAACTGTTGAGCACTATGAGGGGCAAGATATTGAACAGTGTTGATCTAATAGTGTGCTGGGCTTTGTTTATTTGTTTCCATTGCAAAGTGTAAATACATCACTCTCTGTTACTGTTAACAGAAGCATTCAGTGTCCCACAGTATTACATGTTCAACCATATCCTAGTCATGTAAGTAGAAGCTCAACTCCCACAGACTCTGCCTTCTGTAATTATGGCAGACAGCATCTTCAGGAATTATGAACTACCAATGATCACTGGACTATGAGTAGGAGTAGAAAGGCATTCAGGTTCCTATTCTTGTGGTTTTTTTCCCCCACTATGAAGCCACCGATATGCAGTTTCAAGGAAAATCAGCTTGAACCCATTTCCAGCCAGCAGTGATGCCAAATGCAACTCTAAACTTGCAGGAATGTAATGATTAAGTCACCTTTTTGTGTTGAAACCAGCTCTATTTTTGCCCTGCTCACATGCGGTGCTGCAGATGGGAGAAGCTACTGTGTTTTACCCTGTAGTTTAGTGTGGACCCAGTGGCTCACACTGAGCCTTCTGGTTGGTGTAATTGATTTCAGGATGCTATTTGAAGCATCACCAAGAAATCAACTCTTTGCCCTTCAACACTCCTGACAAGTCCACTTCGGCTGAACTCCATTTACTAAATATCTTTATAAAAGGTAATATGAGATTGTGCTTGACAGGAACTTCAGGGGCAATTGCTTTTGATAAAAAAATGTAAATGAAAGGTGAAGCAAGGAGATATAAAGGGGCCATGCTGCCCGTGCTGTAATACACAGTTGTCTTTTTTATTTTCAGCAAAACAGAGTCTTTTTTTTTGGTTTTACAAGACCTAGGACATCAATCACAGCTGTGAGTTCTTGAGGTACCTGCCAGAACCTAAGAGGGAATAAGAAGAGAGTCAGGGTTGATTTGCTGCAATATTTTAGCCATGCATGAGATGCACAAAGGAAAATGCTGGAGCAAGTAAAAAGGAAGGATAACTTGTACAGAGTCAGTGGGAACTGCACTATGTCAATGACATCCGAAGATAGTGGTTTTGGTGGCAATGGAACCAAAGCAGGGACAACCTTTCTCCAAGAATGTCTGCTAGATCAGGAGGTATTTGTTCAAGACCTGTAGTACTCTGCCTTTATCCTCTGAAATGGGTAAATGAAAATTGGGACTGCACTGAGCATAAAAACACCTCAGGGTCCTGAGCCATGGCCCCTGACTGAATTTGTGCTGTACTTACAGTCTGATATATTTTCAATAGAATATTTTTGCTGGATTGAATCTCTTCTCCTCGGAGCTTTAAACACAAAGTAAGTTTTCCTCCTTTGTTGCATGCAGTGACTTGCTCTGCAGAGCAGCTTGGTGTAACACTACAATCGTGTAAGGTTGCAGGCTGCCTGGGGGAGCAGGCAGTTTCTCCCCGTCTCACATCCTCTGAATAGGAGAAATGATGCAGGAAAGAAATGAGAAAAGATGTGTTCAAGAACCGTTCAAAATCCCCCTTTCATTCATTTTCCAGAGTAGAAATTTTCTTTTTCATTCAGCTGTACCATCTGTCACACAAGTATTTATGTTTCAGGTAGTGGTCAGAGCACTCACTGCGATGCAGCAGAGATTTAGCTAAAATAATGAAGGGAATCTGATATGATCCCACCACATGTAAATATGAAGCTTCCTTCCACCCAAAGCATTTAAGAACATGATTCCATGTATTTGCTATACACGTAGTAGTAAGGGATTAATCATTAGCCTGAGATATACCTTTGAAATGAGTCTCCCTTATGAGTGCTAATCAACCAGGTAAGTTCTTAGGTAAATTCCTGCAAGTGTTCAGTCAGCCAGACAGTTAGAGAGCTTTCCTCTTGTCCTCCATATCCTTTTGATTTATTTTTTTTTAAATAAATGTTATTCTTCTAGCCCTTCCTCAGTGGCCACAGCAAATAATCAATCTCTATTGCTCTTATACTCTATCTTGCAAATAGTAGTATTGATCTCATGATATTTTCTCAACATAAGCAAAACAAACAAATTAAAACCGTTGGAAAAAGAGACCCTAAAGAAAAGAAAAAAAAGACAAAGAAAGGGATAAGACTCAACAAAATCTCAATGAAACCTAACCCAGCAGTCTGCAGTAGAACTCAGGTGTTCTGACCACTATATTCTGATCCTCGTCTCATCCCTCATGGCTTTTTGCTTTAGCAGACCCCTGTCTGTGTCAAGGTTTTCTCTATTCTGCACACACATACAAAGAGTGGTGTTTGTATGCTGAGTAGGTTCAGTGCTAAGCAACCATTATCTGAAGTTGGAATACAAAAAGTTTTTCAGTACATTAAGCAAGACAGCAGCCTGCACATTTTTATCAAAGACTCTCTTCAGCATCACTAACATACTAATATTGTACCACGCTTGCCCCATTCTGCATTCAGTTAGACATGACAGGTATGTAAAATGCAGAAGGTGTTAGGAGGATGTCCAGCCAGCCTCATGCATTCACTTTAAACCTTTCTGATTCTACACCTTCTGCCTATGTAAAAGCCTTTTAGCCTTTGTTCCTTTCCATTGAAAGCTTGCTGGTCTTTTAAGTTGCTCTCTTGTAAGCTTCAAGATCTCCCAGGGAGCCAACACACAGGCACAGCAAGTGAGGTGCCTGCTCCAGTTCCCATGCAGATGTGCTCTTTTGTTTCCCTTTGTGATGTTAAGATCAACTAATCACATCCTGGCATCTCTGTGCTGTCTTCCTCATAGCCACTCACTAGCTCTTAGAATAGGGAAAGGTGTATACAGAAGTCCCTCTGAAGCTGCCTAGACATGAAAAATAATAGCTTGTGTAAAAGCGACATCTTCAGAAGGGTCCACTGGCACAGACAAGGATCTACTGATTTTCTATCCACGGTCTCTTCCTTGCCTTTAGCCCACAGTAGGTACCATCAATCACCCTACGGAAAACAGGGGAGAAGGTTTGGAAACCAGCAGGCTTGCCTTGCTCACATTCAGTCGAGTGAGACTGTTCACAAAACGCATGTTCAAGAATCATGAGTTTGATAAAAGCTCATGCTTTCAGCTAGCTGGAAGGGACAGGGGTGGCAGAACTGACAGAAGCACACAGGTATGGAGCACTGGGTGACAGCGATGTGTAAGAAGATGCAACCACTGCAACATTAGCAACAGGATACCATGAAAACGTCCCTCAGCGATTGGAAACTTCGGTGACAGCTGTATGTTTGTGCCCTATGGTTGTGTCTATACTACCAGGTGAGTGTCAGTGACTGTTCTTGAGCAGTGGATCTCCACTGTCAGCCTATTTTATTGCTGTAGTGCAATAACTAGCACTCACAAACGACTGTGCACATTTCAAGAGCCCTCTCATGCAGTGGCTTAAAGACAACACGGGAGTCAGCAGTATGGCAGGGGGCCTCCCAGGGGAGGCATGGAGGCATCCTGAGTGCTGGCTGCACTCACCTTTTATTGGCATGTACCGGCACTCGTGAACATAGGATTGGTGCTTACTAGTTGTGGCACTCTGTGATGGGCTACCTCTGCATAGCTCGCACAGAGAGCTACCTGTTCACCCCTCCTGGCTGACCACACATATGCTTACGTAGAAGGTTATAGAAGACGTTTAGGCTTCCAGCCATTCTCTGTCCCTGGCCTTCGGGTCATGGTGTGCAAATCTTCTAGCTTTGGGAAGAATATTCTCTCAGTCTCACTCGCAAACCATTTCTGAAAGACAGCTGCATACCACCCTGTTTCAGAAGCTTAGTGCCATTATCAGTGTGTGTGGGCATCCCAATGCCAGCTCTAGAGTTCTGAGCTACAGCTTTTCCTCTTTCTACCTTCTAGAGCCTCTGCAAACCAAGTAAACTTCAGGGAGCCTACAAATGGAATACATTTCCTTTCTCGACAACCAGTCTGTACCAGAAACCGTCTCAAAAGTGAAAAATGCTAGCATGACTGCATGCATTATTTATATTGGTATTTTAGCTTGCATTTGCAATATCTGACTTTTTTTCCTCTGAGTTCCACTGGCAAAAATGATTGCAACATGTCCATCACTCATTGATTTAGCTAATGAGATCACTGGTACAGGCGCAGAATGAGAACAACAACAGCAATGAATGGCTGCAAAATGCTACCAATGGCAGGAGCAGATGCGTGGAATGACCTTTTGGAGATTGCTTGAGGAAACGTTGTAAAGTCTCTTTTTGTTGCCTAAGCCCGTGTTTACTGCGTAGCTAATGTTTTTTCACTGCATTGTGTGCAGTTCAGGACAATAACCTGCACTGACACCAGTCTTAACTTCTCATGCTTCGTGGCAGCCCCCACCTAAGTTGTAAATTTACCACCTGTTTACCACCTGTTCCTGCTGATCCATGTCTGACTCAGTAATCTATTTCTTTTTGCTGGGGGAATCCAACCCATTAAGTTCTGAAATGGCTACAGCATCCTATACGACATGATGCTTTATAACAGATTTTCTAGGTGCTGTGCATAACCTTGCTTCACTCTCTAGCATGGACAATTCACTTACACCTCATCTACGTGGCTATAGTTAGACAAGTGTTCTTGTTCTACCCATCTCTGTGACGATGATGAGCCCCAGCTATGTTACGTGTGAACCAGTGCTCACTCTTACTATTTTTCCTCGTCTTATATTTCTTCCCTCATGCTAATTCCTGCTTCCTGAGTTGCTTCTGCCTGCAACACACTTGGAAGGGCTTGTGAGAGTGATTCCAATATAAAGCCTTTGGCACATTCTCATTTACACCTTTCTGGGTGCTGTAAGTAGAATCTTTGCCAAACAGATATTCATGATTTTCATAGTTACTCGGATTCTTAATCACAAGTTTATTCATTAGGCAGCTGAAGAAAACAGAGGTGAACAGAATTGTTCCCTGACACTAAGAAGCTGTCACTAACTTCAAAACATATGTCACGAAGGTTTGCAGATGCTCAGAATATCTCAAGGCTTCTTTGCATGGCTGTACACGTGCAAAAGAACAGCGTATCTCAGGGAACGTATTTCCAGAGGGAAACCTGCGTTTGGTAGCAGCAATCAGCTAATTCCACCCAACTTTTAAGTCCATCATTACTGTATTTAATGTAGGATAGGTATAATTTCTCTATTGCTTCTTCTTTAATCAGTGTTGAGCACAGGTATTTCAGCCTGTCCATAATCTGCAGCGGGCTGTGTAATTTGCTTAAACCTCCTCACTGCACATAAGGAGCCCAAACACTTTAAAGGTGCATTGGTCAAATGTCTAAATCTATGTGACACAAATCTCTTCCACCATCCCCAATCCTTTAAGACCTCAAGTCATGAAGCTGTTGAACGAGCAGTCAAGTATAACATATAAATCTTGTTGTGTACAGTGTAACTCAGCTATTCATTTAAAGTTAAGCACTTTACTGAAGTGAGCTGAGAAAAAAACCCACCAGTAAAATGCCTTGTGGAATCGGGACCCTGTTCTCTCACTAATTTGCCCAAGGTTATTTTACTTTTAGAAAAAGGTCTTTGCTGCTCCTTCAGAACAACTAAAATGAGAATAATTCATTACATTTATGGATGATTTTCATAGGCTTGGGCTGTATACTTTGTTATATAGTAAAACACACAGAAAAACTCAGCTTTGCTGGTTAACATGAGTGCCATGGTCCAATCTTTCAGCCTTGCCAGGTAGGCTTTACTCCACAATTGCAACAGGCTGCTGCACAAGGGGGTTTTAGAGTCTCCTTCTCTGGAGATGTTCCTGACCCACCTGGATGCGTTCCTGTGAGACTTGGTCTGGGTGACCCTGCTGTGGCAGGGGGATTGGAGTGGATGATCTTTCAAGCTCCCTTCTGATCCCTAAGGATTCTATGATTACGTTCTGTGCTGTGCAAAAGCAGAGGAGCTTTTCTCTTCTGTTATATTGTAACTCAACTACCCCGATAACGCTGAACAGTATAACCTAATTAGCAAATCAGCATTGCATAGAACCTCAAATTAGATTAGGGGTAGACTGGGTCAACGGATAACCTGGTACATAATGAGAGCCATATTGCAGATTAAGTGGTTATTTTACAGTTGAAATATAGGGAGTTAGAGAGGAGAAAAAGACTGTCACATAAAGATTTGTATCACCTTGTTATATGGACACGTGGAGTCAAAACCTTCACTGTAACATACCGTGAAATCTTACTTGAAAGAAGGAGATGAGGTCCTGAACACCTGGTGGAAGGCAGTAGCTCTTAAAAAGGGCTGAGGGTCATAGTGGACATGAAGTCTTCCCAGTGCAATTATATGATGCTGACATAGTCCTGGATGTTTCAGTAAGGCACTAGAATATAGAAGACAGGGCATAATCAAAGAAATATAGCATAGAGAAAGTGTGTTTCTTTTGTTCACATTAATAGAAAAGTAATCTTGTAAATGTGGAGAAGGTGAAAAAAGAATGGGAAAAAAATTAAGGCATCTTAATTTATCTAATAGAATAGTGAAGACGATTTGGATACTTTTAAACGACTTCAGTTGATGTCTGATTGGCTTTTTTATTTTAAAAACCCAGACAACAGGAGAGATGGAAGTTGGGAAAATTCCCATTACGAGTTGTCCTTAGCAAGGCTGATGGGAACAAAGGATTCTGTGTTTCTCTGTATCCTTGTATCATTCCACTGCATGGCTTTCTGGAATACTTTGAGAACATACCCAGATCAAGGTCTTAAGTGAGTCAGTTGCACATTGTAGACATAATAATACACCTGAGCCCTTCTAAAGAACCCCTTGTTCTCCTCTGCCTGGTCCCACTCCTTCCCTTTTACTGATCTTTTCTTCTCTCTCTGTACACTAGCTCCCAATCCTGTAGTTTCGTGCTGTCTCTCAAATTAAGAAACATTTTCTAATGTTGGGATTGTTCCTCTCTTCCCCCCTAGTGAGGTTTCTGCAGGAACAGCCCTGTTCTGCTTTAGCGCATGGTTAGTCAGTCGGTGGTCAGACCTCGTGTAAAGGGGGAGGTGGTGTCATGAGCACGCACGAGGAGCGGGTAATCACAGGGCAGAGAAATAATTCTCCTGGAGGTGGGAGTGAGCCATTAGGGAAGATGAGCTATAATGTCCAGCACCCTTGCAGCCTGGTAATTAACAAGCTCAGTTTCCACTGAATTTTTATAGAACCGAACCCTCTACGTGGTTACATCATTAATAGTTCCATGCTTTTTCCAAGGTGACAAGAAGTTTACTCCAGAATCACAGAGTACTTCAAAGTTTCTTCAAAGCGTTTGATTATTCAGAGGCAATTTTCAGTAATTACAACAATTAATTTACAGTGTTGGTATTTTATTTTTCAAGCTGTTTTCTAATATGGATTTAATCTTGGGGACATCTGGTTGTATCGGTTTCTCTTTGAAATGGAATAAATGTTTAAATTCACAGATTTGGGTGGAACACAGTGCATAAAAGAGCTAATGATACTCTTCTGTTCACGCAGTTCTTCTGTAAAGGCACGAAAACACTTGCTAAGACATAAAGTCCCTCAAGATGGTATACTTTAAAATGAGTTGTGTATGAATAAAAACAACATAGAAGTTCGTAATGATCCCAGTCTCCTGACAATTTGGAGGCGCATTGCTCATTGAAATGTACATTTCTACTCCTTCACTTGATAGTCTTTCATTTATTCTTAATCTAAGTTTTATAACTTTTTTGGTATGTTGGCTTCCCTACATCTTTTATATTCTTAAGAGAATTTATCTCAGTTCAGTTCTTACATATGAGTTTGATTCCTGTGTTGTTATTGTTGTTAATTCTTCTTAATACTACTGCAATTACTATTATTAGCTACTATTATATAGTGTATAGTATATGATTAGTCTATCCACAAGACTGTATGTCTGTAATCTTATAGGAGCAGGATCACTGACTTAATTATAGCAGTCTTCTGTAGGGCTTCTTAGTGGGATCTTACAATTTATCTCCAAATGTAAGAAGTCTAAGTATTTGATTCTTGTAGAAAAAGCATATGCAGTGGGCTTGCTACAGTCGACTTCATGATATTAAAGGTCTTTTTCTTTCTATGATTCTATGATCCAGTCTGTTCCTGAATTGTCCTCTGCCAAGTTATCTTTCTTTATATATTATTATTCATTAGTTAGCATTAGTCTTTAAATGCTGAAGAGATCTAGGCAGACAACCACATAACAGAAATAATAGATTATAAATGGAGAAACACACTGCTGAAAGTGAACACTTTGGGAAGGTTCCCTAGGCTGGTTTTGTTCATGTACAGAATTTAGCAACCAACTGTCAATATTGACCTGCAAATAGCGACTGAGGAAGAATCGAGGTCTGTACTGCTGTGTCGTTAGTGCTTACTAGTTGCTGGTTTAAAACAATTCAGTTTGCTCTCAAGAAATACAGGAATTTTAACCACCAGAACAAAAATTAATTCCAGAATGTTGAATTTGCTAGTTCTCTTTTGAGATCATAGAGCAGCTCCCTGATGAGAAAAGGCTGAGGGAGCTGGGTCGCTTGAGCTTGGAGAAGAGGAGGCTGAGGGGGGCCTCATTCATGTCTCTAAATCTGTGAGGGGGGGGTGTCAGGAGGATGGAGCCAGGCTCTTCTCAAGGTCATCTGGTGACAGGACAAGGGGTCCCAGAGCATTGGACCAGGCTGCCCAGGGGGGTTGTGGAGTCTCCTTCTCTGGAGCCCCTCCAGACCCGCCTGGCTGTGTTCCCATGCAACTTGGTCTGGGTGATCCTGCTGTGGCAGGGGGGTTGGACTGGATGATCTTTCGAGGTTCCTTTTGATCCCTAATGATTCTATGATTCCATGATCCTATGATTTCACATGTTCCTATTGAAATAAAGCCAAGATCTTCAGTGGTGAAAAGATTCATCAACTAATTTTAATGTTGAGAGCTGAATTCCAAAGCAATTAAGAGGTCAAGCAAATAATCTCCTTGCTCCATTTTTGTGTATATCTCTTGTCTAATCCTGTATTTTCAGTCTTATTAGAACTTAGATATGATCTTAACTTTGTTGGGATTTTTTCCAGTAAACAGAGTTGAGATAAGAATTAATTCCTTTGATAAAGTCCTAAGTTAAAAAGGACTTGGCTACAAATTCAGATTCTTCCCTTGGTGTGCACACATTGAAATGAACTTACACAGCTGCACTGACAGAACACACTTGTTCTTATTTAAAAATCTATTCTAAAAGGTAATCTGTGTAGTGTGAACAAGGATATACACTATGAAAGAGTCTGAGGCTTTCTGAGTTACCAACCAAGGAGCAATAATGCCGTGTGCCTACGCTAATTGTCTTCTTGTTGGAGTTTAATTTTCACTTTGCTTATGGAGCTGATGAAATTTTAATTCCTTTATTCATTTATTTTCTATTCTAAACCGCTACTGCATCAGAAATACTCTTGCAATTGAAAACAACCTAAAATGTTTAAATAGAAATAGAAATACTAAGGTTAACCTTTAGATTTGGATTCCGGGAAAAAGAATTGTTTAGCCATTAGCTCCTGCAGACGGTAATATAACCGCCAGGAACTGTTAAGAGACAAATGTTTGTGCCACACAAGTAGCAAATAAATAAGTAAATAAATACAGCAGATTCCGAGCAAATGAAAACATACTGAATTAATCTCTTAGTGGCTGAACAGGCTGCACGATGAAACCTGCTGTATAAATTATGGATGCACTGTGTCAGTAGAGAAGACGGGAATGAGCGGCTGGCGAACAAGTTTCTCTTGAACGTTATCTTTTTATTTTCCTCTGGCCCTTCAATGATCTGGGAGAAATTAACAGTACTGCGTTACCAGCATCAGCTCAGCCTGCTGGATTTCTGAGGAGCTGCTCGCCTCCAGAAGAGAAAATCTGGTGTAGAATAAAGAACAGCAATGCAGGACCAGGGAAGAATGGAAGAGGCTTCATTCCTTCCTTCAGCTTTTGGCAGTACAATTATGATAATTAGAGAAAACCTTACCTGGAGTAGAGGTGTGTCTTTAATACTAACTGAAAAGTATCATCGATCCATTCTTCATGGTACACCACCTGCAGAACTTCGTTGGAAAGTAAACGATTTGAAGCACACAAGCAGCATCCTAACTTACGTGAGGCCAGTCAGGAATTGCAAGAGCTCCACCCTTATGCCATATCATTAACTTATTCAATGATCAGGCATCAGACCGGAACTCTGAGGCCAGTTTATGTTCATTTTGCTATTTGTTGGTTTTCTAACCACTCTTCTAATCGTCTGCTCAGCCTTGTGACTGTGCTGACTTCTCATTTTATAGAATCATTGGGAATTGAAAGGGACCTCAAAAGATCATCCAGTCCAATCCCCCTGCCACAGCAGGATCACCCAGATCAAGTCACACAGGAACACAGCCAGGCGGGTCTGGAACGTCTCCAGAGAAGGAGACTCCACAACCCCCCTGGGCAGCCTGTTCCAAGGCTCTGGTACCCTCACTGGGAAGAAGTTCCTTCTGAGTTTTAGATATGGAACCTCCTCTGTTCCAGCTGGCACCCAGTGCCCCTTGTCCTATCACCAGATGACCTTGAGAAGAGCCTGGCTCCATCCTCCTGACACCCAGCCCTCACATCTTTAGAGACATGAATGAGGTCACAGCCTCCTCTTTTCCAAGCAGTGGTGAGATAGTTACTGGCGCAGCTCACACCCCTGTGAGGGCTGCAGCAGCTCTGAAACAGTATGTCTTGGAAGCAGGAACTTCACATTCCTCCCCTCAACCGTCCTCCAGTGCTTTGCTGCTTCAAGGACAAGTACCCTCTGTCAAACCTTCAAGCCTCATGCACACTAAACACTGAATTGGCTTGAATTTGTTGTCACTGACATTTTTCACCACAGTTTTTGACTTCAGAGTAGAGTTCACTGATCTGAAACAGCTTTGGAGCGGTGCTGCAGGGTGACAATTTGCCAGCTTGCTTGCATTAGAGGATGCTGCCTGTTCCTGCTCGTTGGAAATGATGTATTTTCAGAAGGCTTCATGTGATTTCCTCTGTACTGCTAATTGCATCACCTGCAGTCACAAATCCCTGGCTTCAAAACCAAGTAGCATAGGGTAGTTTTGCCCACACTTCTCAGTGTTAGATCTCTCTGAAGGTGGTTGGTTGTACTAGCTCCACATGCGGCCTCGGGACTTCTCTGCACTCCAGGCAGTGTCCCAGAAGCCCTAACACATGCTGGTGTGTGCTCTAGTGTTGCACGTGTGTCTGTCCATGTCGATGTTGTCACGGTGGTTCAAAGAGCAGCAATAACGGGAGGGCTGTGCTGCAGCCTTGTAAAGAGCTGGTGTTTCATACCAGAAACCATATGACATGAGACGTGTGCTGCTGGTGTAGGAAGAAATTATGGGAACATCGCGACAGATGCCCACAGCCAACTATTTGCAGGAACCAAAGTTTGTTTTAGGTGCAATGGAATGATTCACTACGAAATACAGCCTGAGCACACACTATGCAATCTGGAGGATAAGAACTGCGAGCTAAGCTGTCTGGCAGGGTAAACACATCCTTCATATCAGCAAGACAGCCATCCTTGGAGTTGGGTTTATGTAAAGGTTAGCTTAGTTTTATTTCACATATGTGAAATGAAAGCAACAGGGAAAGGGTAGGGAAGGGCTGGCCTCCTCTCCAGGCAATTACAAGCCAATTGCTGAGGGATCCTTAGCTGTTGTAAACTGCCCATCTATCTGGCTTAGCTCATGATCTACTCCTCAGTACCCTAGAGCTTGATCTCTGAGTGAAAACACTAAATTAACTTAGAATGTGAAATTAAAAGAGAGGGAAATTATGCACTTGCAGTGATAAAAAACAGATCTTAATGTTTTCATACCTCTGGCTTAAATGTAGTCAATGTAAAAAATCTAATTTTACCCAGATAACCTAATAATTCTAAATGAAAATCAGTAATAGTTAAACAACACAATGCTCAGTGCACTTAACTGCACATTTCCTTGTGTCACGTTGAGCTGTGTATCATCTCCTTGCTCTCCCATTTGCATTATAACTATTGACTATTGCCCATTTTCACTGTATAGGGGAATGTACTGCATCACACCAGGCTTTATCGAGTTCTTTTGAAGGTCTAGGAGTTGAGGAACCCTCAGAGATAAACCCTCAGCCACATAAGCTCTCAGAGCTCAACAGAAGCAAGCAGTCAGCATAGCAGCCTCTCAGCATCACAGAATAGACTGACAAACAGAGATCAAGGCAGAGCTAGTACCAGCAGAACCGATGCCTCTGGTTTAAATAGTGCCCGTGGTGAAGTTTGAGTCAGAAAGATCAAATTCTGCTGGCACAGTCTCACTAGGTTATTCATCGTATGAACAAAACTCATTTTAAGGTTGCTGAGCTTAAAATCACACTAAGAACCCTAAAGGAGTTTACAGCTGCCTCATCACATTGGAGACCCATCCTGAGCTTGAAATCTGTGGAAATCTAAATACGTTGTGTGGGAGACAAGCACTCCAAACTGAATCTCTGATCTGAAACAAACTTCAGCAAATGCTGTGTATTACAGTTTCTCAAGCCTTACAATACTATGGCTTCGTTATCAAGATGCTCAAAGCAACTGCAGCAATTATTAAGCTGCTTAATCAAGAAACAAGAGTTCAGTTTATATTCTTGAAACATTTGAAAGGAGTGTCAAGAGGTGAACTTCCAACACCTTGGTGTCTGTTAACTGCGCAGGATATCTCTGTCCTTTTTCATACTAAACCCAGCTCATAAACAGGACCATTTATGAGCCATTAAACAAGTAATTAGGAGAATGTTTCTGGTTCTCAGTTATCAAAATAACAAAGAGCACCTATTCCCCTGCCTGGATTTCTTGTTAAAATTCTGTCTGAGTGAAGCTGACAAGCTGGATTTCCTTTATACCAAGGAATGGTGACTGTAGTGACCATTGTGTGTCTACTCAGCTCAGAAACACTCAGTTCAGCTTGAGGTATAGCAGATTTGCACGAACATGTCTTCTCTGTTAATAATGAAATAAAAGCACTAGGGAGATAGGACTACATGCTCTCCAGAGGTGACTTCTAGTCTCACCTAGTCTGTGATTCTATTCTTGTCCCTACCTGCTTGTGATGGCTGGAGACTTCCCTGATGGGTGTGTGATTTGCAAGTAACAAACCATCTCAGCCTGGCTTGTTCTTTGTGCTTATCCCTCACCTGCTTCAGATGAAGAAGAACCTGTGTTATTCCCTTACCATGCTCAAGTGAAGGTGATTGCTGACTTTCTGTCCTTTACAAATAAGCCTTGAAGAAGCGAGGGACAATTTAATGCCATCCTCAAACACCGCTCCTCTAGGGCTTTTTCACCATTTAATTTGGAGTATTAACAACAACAGGATATTTGCTATTGTAGCAGCTGTGAGTTTCAATCATTACAAGAGTAATCTGATGAAGGGCAATAAAAAAGGGCAAAGCAAATAAACACCCATTGTGCGGACAAATACTAGATGAAGCGCTGCTCTCAGTAGTTGGAGCTGCGTAGAATTATTAACAATATTTTAGTGAGAAAGGTTGTAGCTCAACAAGTTGAATCAATAACAGCACCAAAATCACCGCTGAGTCTCATTTGTAACTAGGACTAACATGCCTGACCTCAGCCCTCTCTAACAAGCTTGCTGTCATTAATAGAATGCACAATGAAGGATAAAACCAGTATTTCAAACAGCCTGAGAAACTGGCTTACAAATTAAAGCCTCGTGGTGGAAAATCAAAGAAATTAGCAAACATGCTGTTGGTTCTTTTCTGCTGTTACCACCAGCTCCGCACAGTTTATGATGGCTACGTGTTCTGCTCTAAAACTAGGGGTTTGATACGAGTGGGAACTCAAGAGACCCAGCTCTCTGTGGTCAGCTGTGTGTAAAATTGAAGGACTTGTAAAGTTCATATACAACGTGGAACCCTGTGGAAGGAGAAGACAGGACTTTTCATCAGGTTAAGAACTGGATTTGTATTTTAATTTTCCCTTCTCTCAGAAATTAAACTTACTTTACTAATTGGATTCAAATATTGAGTGTATAGAGAAATGTGTCTGTGTGCAGTCTTTGGAAGGCAACAAATGAAGAGAAGAAGGGAAAAAATAAGAGAAAGCAAGAGAGATCAAAGTATTGTTGAATTTCTGGGGATTTTAATAAGTCGGTAACTAAACTCAGGCTACAAAAGAAGTCAAATCTCAGATTTCCTGGTGACCGACTTAGCTGACTTTGCAGTTTGTGGTGGGGTTGGGTTTTTTTGGGATTGGGGAGAAAAGAAAATGTCAATAGAAAAAAAAATTGAATCAAAGCTCAAGTGAACCAGCTACTGCTTTGGAGGCAAAGCCCGGGTAAAATTGTTATCTTGTTTGGCATCGACTTTACCAGAAGCAAAAGAATGTCCTGTCATTTTGAGGTTATTTAACCTTTTTGTTTAAACTGGTTTCTTCTAAATTCGATCATTTCTAACCCAGATAATGCTGTTTTGAGGAAACCAGTTCCACAGTCTTATTTTACTACAGCTGAAGGCAGCCCTCTGAACATTCAGCAAGATCTGGACAGGCTAGAGAGCTGGGCAGAGGAGGTTAGTGAGGTACAACAAGGGTCAGGGTAGAGTCTGGCATCTGGGCAAGAACAACCCTAGGGACCAGGTGAGGGTGGGGACTGACCTGTGGGAGAGCAGTGGAGGAGAAAGGGACCTGGGGGTCCTAGTGGCAGCAGGGTGACTCTGAGCCAGCAGCGTCCTCTTGTGGCCAAGAGGGCCAACAGCATCCTGGGGGTGGGGGGGTGAATGGGTCAGAAAGGGAGTGGTTAGCAGATCAAGGGAGGTTCTTCTCCCCCTCTACTCTGCACTGGTGAGGCTGCATCTGGACCATTGTCTCCAGTTCTGACCCCCTCAGTTCAAGAAGGACACAGAGATGCTGGAGGGTGTCCAGCATAGAGCAACAAAGCAGATGAAGGACATAGAACAGCTCCCTGATGAGGAAAGGCTGAGGGAGCTGGGGCTCTTGAGCTTGGAGAACAGGAGGCTGAGGGGGGACCTCATTCATGTCTATAAAATATGTGAGGGGTGGGTGTCAGGAGGATGGAGCCAGNGTTGAAGTCCCTTCCAATCTGTAATGATTCTATTCCAAGCCATCCAAAACAGAACTGAACTAAACGCAAACATCATAAAAACTGCACAACACTTCATCTCTCTTTCCATCCTCAAGTAGGATTCATAGTAGAAGTGAATTGTAAGGTGAAACGTGAAGGTAAGAGCTATCTAACAACCTAAGACTCGGGCGCTGTTGTTGGAAAGATCCCATACATATGTTTGAAACAAGATCATGATAGTTTTTCAAGGCCAGTAGGTAAGTGTTCATGACAATTCATCTTAAGGGCTTTGATGAGCTGTTTCCCAAGGTTTGCCTTTCAAAACCCAGTGAATTATTCATGAACACTACAGGTTGATTTCATCTCTACGAAAAATTCATGACCTCTTTATTCACTTCTTTGCTACTGTCAGGCTCCTCAGGGCTCAACAACTGTTAATAAAATGTCATTCCAACTCCTGTGCATCATGGGCTATGAGTTTTCCGGAGCTAAGAAATGAACCAATCACTTTCTGATCTCTCCAGTATTGTTGGATGATATAAACTCAGCTAGAGCTGTCAGCATATCAGTATTAAATATTGTATATAATTATGCTACAATCTCTGACCCAGTTTCTGACAGAAGACAAACCACAAATACAGGGAGTTTAACTCGTGAATGGGCCTTCATTTCTCCTGCTCAGAAGCATCTGGTGGACCTATAGTTCATATGAAGGAAACCTGATCTAGTAGGGGGTGTCCCTGCTCATGGCAGGGAGGTTGGAACTAGATTACGTTTAAGGTCTTTTCCAACCTGCATGAATCCATGAAGTGAGTTGCCTTCATGTGCAGGTCCACATGAAACTACTGGAGGTTATGCTTGATGGGACTCTGAGCAGTTTGGTCTAGTGAGTGATGTCCCTGCTTGTTGTAGGAGTGCTGGACTAGATGACCTTTTGAGGTCTCTTCCAACTTTATGCATACTGTACATACTACTCTATGACACTGTGCCCATGTGTCTGAAGTTTAAGAAGTCATAACTACTCAGTTACTCTTCTTCAACTAAATCAGTAACAGTCTTTCCAGTCACTGGTAATCAATTATCCATGGATGATAAATCTTGGATAAAAAAAGAAAAGCACCTTAAACGTATTTGTAAATTATCTGCCTAAATAATGTGCTAACAGCAGACATCAGGCTTGAAGAGATAATAGCATTACACACACAGAGAGGAACAAAGGGGTCAGATCCCCCAAAGGGCCTGCATTACTGAAGCCATGCGCCAGCCCTGCCATTCAGTTGTGCCTTCAGTCCCACCTGAGGACGACTAGTGTGCTGGAAACACTCTTCTACACAAAAAAGAATGTAGATAGTCTAAGATAGCCTAAAGAGGCTGTTCTAGTGCATCTTCTGAATGCATAGCTACTGAATTGGGTAATATAAAATCAAGCAGAGAATGGTAATATTTCATTTAATCTTTTTTTCCTTTCCATTATGTTTATCTGACATCGTCGTGGCTCACTACAGACTTCTTCTGTAGTGAAAGAATATCTTTTTCTCTGATCTTTCCCCTCTTTATGTGCAGATGTATATTTTACCTGCTTTAACTCATCTTTCCTAAGGCAGCCAGCACTGTTCACTGGACAGTTTCTCACGACCTGAGCCACTTTGGGTGCATCAAGAGGCATCCCAAGCCAGCTGGGGACTGCAGAACATTGCCCTGCTTCACTAGTTATTAGCAACTCATCAGCCAACATCGTTTGCTGTTCCCCTTGCCTTGCTGTGGTTGTGTTTCATGAGCAGCATGACTGCAGAATGGTTTTGTCCCGGCATCGAGGCAGTGTTGTATTAATATTAGGAAATATGTTAGAAGGATTTTTCTTACCAGGTTTCATACTGCCTGCTGTCTTCAAGAGCTCTGGGACATCCCTTGACAGAAGTTGGATGGTCAGGCTGAACAGTGGAAGTTAGGTCTGAGTCACTCAAGGCTGCTGTCCTCTTTTAAAACCTGTTCAGCTGTGATCAGTAGGTGTGAATGAGCTGATTCGCTGCGTTCAGTGGGACTGCATTAATTTGCATCATCTGAGGACAGTTAGCTCCTGAATTACATTCAGATGAGCTAAATGTTGGTTTTCTTGGTTAGGTGCTTTTTACTTGGATTCTCTTGTTACTGTCATCCACTAGGAGTGTTAAATCACTGTAGTTTCAGGAGCTCTACGTTTAGTATTCCCCTACTAGAGAAATTGCCATCCGTAGTCACTGACACATGAGACCTTACAGAGTTTTAGGATGACAGATTGCTGGGTAAACTCTACCAGAGATCAAAGAGTGGGCAGAAGACGCCGAGTCATGCCAGCTACTGAAATTAAGTGGCATTTTCTCTTGTCTTTCAACTTGGGCATTGTAAAAGGTCTCCAGGAAAGACACTTGATGATTGACAATAAGACTTTGCATGTTCTGTACAGCATGTGTATTGGATGACCTTAATCCTCTGCTGTATTAAAAGAGCAAAGTCATTATATTCTTCAGTAGGCAAAGATGATGTGTAAAATCACCTGCCTCCAAATCACCTGCCTCAGAGAAAGCATCCTCTGTACTGTTCCTTGGAGATGGACTTGATATTTTTAATCCTTGTTTTAAACAGCACAGAAGACACTGGGTAGCGACACAAGGCTTCAACACACATTGTGGATTTTGCCTTTTCTCAGATAAAAATTACAGACTTTAGAAAACCTGATATTTTGGTACAATTCTGATTTGAATTATGGACAAATCAGTAGGACACAGTGTCCAGAGACAGGAAATGTACAGGGTGGGGAGGACCAGCTGTGAACAGCAGCTTCCAAATGTCAATAACACAACTTTGAATGCCCTCAGACAATAGAGGGTGGGGGCAGTGGAGGCACTGCTGAACAGGAAAGTAAGGACTTACCAACACAGTAACTATAGCTGTTCCCTCGGGACAGAGAACAGAGTTGTACATGTAAGCATGCACAGACACGTGCACACAACCACGTGCCCTCTGCAAGGGATGTAGTTCACTCTTTCTCTGCTGTTCGACTGTCTACTGTGAGGTTCATCAATCTACTGGTGTATCTGAGGAGAGATTTCTCCTAGGTGTTATGGGTATTGGGTGTCTGGCAGCAGAATCTCTATGCTGTCCCAATAGCCTCAGGAGCTCCTCTCTCCAATTTAAAACACTACCTGATGCATTTCTGTGCCGTATCTGCTCTCCCTCACAGGAAATATCTCTACATTAGTGTTTGCAAGGGTGAATAGTAAAGTAGACCTTTTGAATTTAATTAGAAGACAGATGGACTTTAAACATTGCTTTCTGACCCTCTTTACAAGGCTTAATATTGTTTGCTTAATACTGCAGTGAATGAAGTAACCACACGCCCATTCCTGAATCTGTCTGAATCCCGTAACTAGGGCTGCTTGAAAATGAAGCCAACATCCATCTGCAGGATCAAGTTCTTAGCAAAAAAACTAGAGGGTGATAGGAAAGGATGAGAAAAAGATCAACAAAAAGAAAAGGGAGTTCTGTGAAAAGAAAAAGATGGAGAAAACAGGCGCTCACACCAGCTGCTCAGCTACCAGCACCCTGAGGACTGCACAGCATTGCCTCTTTACATTGCTTTCTGAGGTCATTGCTTGCTGCTTTATGCTAACAGCTGCAGAGGTGAAGCCCTGAAGGTATCAGTGGAAATATAAGGGGGGAAAAAACATGCAGGCAGTGGCTGCATCGTTATTACGATGCACTGAGGAAGCAGCTGACACACTTGATCATGTTTTCCAGTTTTTATCATTTTCTGACAAGAATTGGAACAAAATCCATCCTATCTTGGGGGAAAAATGGTTTATTTTGTGACAGGTTGTTTTCTTGTACTTTAACCAAGCGCAGGTCAGGGAGAGAGAAACAGGAGAGGTCTCTCCTTGAGCTGACTATTTCCAAAAAGACATCATCCAGGAGAAATCAGAGCTTGTAGGGATTGGGGGGTTTAATTGTTTTGTATTTTCTTGTTCGGATGGGGTTTTTGGTTTGCTTTTGGTTTGTTTATCTGACATTTCATCCTAGCCTGCTAACTCAGGGGTCTGGATGTGCTCACACTTTGTTCAAGAAATACAGACAACGGCTTTTAGAAGTAGTCTACTAATTAACAGCTCTCTAAATGCTGGCAGACTTGTTATGTTATTTACATTGTTCTGTCGCTGATGACACTGTTTATTGTTCTCCCATTCATGGGAAGATGGACAAACAGCTGAGGTTCCCTTTTAGGATTTTGACAAATAAATTAAAAAAAGCAAGAAAATTAAATAGAATGAAAGACAAAGACCAGAAATAGATGAAGAAAGGCNTTTCTAACCTTGATGGATTCCATAATCCCAATGAATGTAATAGAGCATTGGAGAGGGTTTTGGAGGCTGCTTCTCTGGAGATGTTTGAAACCTGCCTGGACCTGGTCGGGGTGGCCTGCTGTGGCAGGGGGATTGAACTGGATGATTCTTCCAGGTCCCTTCCCATCCCTAATGATTCTATGATTTTATGACTTGGTCTAGGTGCTGCTGCTGTGGCAGGGGGATTGGACTGGATGGTCTTTCCAGTTCCCTGATGATTCTATGACTCTGATTCTAATTCTGGATAAGGAAAGGAAACAGCTGTCACAGAAGGCAGTTTCTTTGAGTTTTCAGTGTTACTTCAGGATACCATATTTAAGGTGTTAGACCAAGAGTAGGAAGACTTGGCATCAAGCATTTGCAGCTCTACAGATTCTTTACATCAGATTTCACACCCTGGCTCTGTGACTGTACTTCCAGCCTTACAAGGAAGACTGTATTCCCCTTTCTGTCAGGATAAATTGACGAATGCTTAAATACCCACTCATAAAGGGAGCCTAATAGCTGAAAACAAGGCACAGCTAGTTGCTAATTAGATCTTTCTGTAGAGTACCCTAATATCAAAATGTATTACAGGGGTCAGAATCTGTAGCTTACAATACATTCTTTATAAATAAGACAGCAGCCAGGGCCACGCTGTCCATAAACAACAATTACACCCTCTACTTTGTGGAATTAGCCAAGAATGAACCCTCTCACAAACTTCAGCTTCCACACAGCTGTGCAAATCTATCTGCCAAGAGTATGATGACCTACAATCCTACTGGTCCTTGCAAACCCCTGCAGTTACACATGGAGCATTGCTTCCTGTGGAGGATTCCCATTATGCAGGCAGTGATTCCTGATAGCAAGTGCTCTTCACCCAAAGAAGGGCTGTGTACCAGAGGGCTAGTCTGTACTTACTTAATAATAAATATCATTTCACCTGGACACACATTCATCGTGACCTCCCGTTAAGTGATTTAGTAAACAAAACATTGGAGACTCGTTTTCCTTCTTAAGACTGAAGGAATTATTCAGCCCAAGGGAGTAGTCTGGTGAATAGATTAATATTCCATCAGGTCACAGGCTGTTTACATCATGGTTGAGGCTAAACCCAGCTGAAGCAGGAGTGGTCAAAAATCAATCTTCTGCAAAGGTTGAAAAAGCCAGAAGCTTAGTAATTGTACACATAATTATTCCAGAGGTATACAAAAACATCTTTCTACATAAATCAGCGCGGGATTATACACCACTGTCAGTTCTTGGAAGCGAGCAGAGGACGTATTTCATCAAACGACAGTGCCTTTGCTTAAATTGCAGAAGAACAAGTCCTTTCAAAAGAAAGCAATAGAGGCACACACAGGATGCATACCTAAAAGGAGGACAGGACTGTCAGCTACTGCATGCCAATGTTTCTCCAGGGCTGTCTGTCACGGCTATCACATTTCAAGGGCAAGGACAAAAAGGAAGCAAGGACACTTCTCTCAGCCACTGACACAAATTAAACCCAAGATGGAAATAATAGTTTAATGATCAACTGTAATTATGATATCATTACTGTTGTTCAAATCCTCTTAAATAAAAACTGATTTGCAAGTCTCCATCGCCTGTTCCCAGGGGGATACAGGTTAATTCAGACTCTAGAAAAGAAAACTGCAGAAAAAGATTAAGAAGGCTGCTGTCTCACAGTTTTAAAAAAAATTAGAGACTTGTAAAATAAAGTCACTGCTTGTGGCAAGTGGGATAGCACTTTGCTTCCAGGAGAAGCTCAAGGATCAAGCCTTGAGCATGTACAAAAGCAGCTGAACAGGCAATGATAGCTAGGTTAGTGTAGGTACTTGGGTACATTGAGAGCGTTTTAACACTGTGTGCCACCAGAGCATTTCTGGGATGCACAAGGAGGCAGTGGGGAGGTTTGAGGCAAAGATACCTGCATAAATATTTGTTTAGTTCCTAAAAATTGTCAGAAACAAACCAAAAAGCTCTTCTGAACCAGGACTTCAAAAGAACACGCTGAAGCCACAGAAAGAGATGAAACGCATCTGTTAAAAGTTTGTTGTATAATCCAGTTGAAGCTCCTGTGAGTATAAGGCAATTTTTCATTTCAGTACCACACAGCACTTTATTTTTCAGTGTCAGACACAGAATCTAACACTCAGGGATTACTCAGCAGAAATTAGTCAGCACAAATCCAGAACACAGCCACATACAAACTGCTATACAGAAAATGAGCTCTATCTCAGTCAAAACCATTACAACTCTACAGAGAAGGCTGCTCTGTATCATTACTCCTGGCTCTGCAGGAACAAGTGTGATTACTTACAATCAGTGTTCAATGTGCTCAATTCTGCAGCAGGCATCTCCTTGAAGTATCTCTGGGTTGACCAGGATTGCCCATCCAGAATGTTAATTAGCACACTGCTGAACATAATTAGTGGTATTCAGCTGATATAAGACCTGGCTGGGTTGCTCTCCAAAATTTCCACCTGGAGAACTCCTGCAGCCTTGCTGTGAAGCCACTGAAGAGTTCAGACCATTACCTTGTCTCAAGTGAATCCATTGTCTTAAATCAGTACTTCACCATCTATGCAGGTAACTCAGTTAGGGGTTCGTGGACCTCTGTGGGAATTAACTAGGCAGAATCATGGGTTCTTGCTCAGGCTCTGCCCTGATGCCCAGCTACAGGTGTAATTTGTGCTCCCAGCACTACAGCTATAATTTGCATTTCCTTTTTGTTATCAGAATTGTAACTCAAAGTCAAGAGATTTTGTATTGGGAGAAGATGAAGCTATACAGTTTTGGATGAAGAGGACATACCTGTTCCAGTCAACAATGAAACACGGAGGAGCAAGACTCATTGTGTCACAGGTATTGAGGGTTCCCACGGAACTGTTAACTGTTCTTTGACAGATAAAGTCTTATTTATGGTGCCTGTTTCTTCTCCTTACCATTGTCTTTCCCATAGCCCTTCCCCTACTTCCCTTACTCTGCTCCTCTGTTCATCAAGTCATGGTTCCTGTATTCTGTCCTTCCTTTCACATTCTTATCTCATCTACTAATGTAGCTTGTTTCACCTGGGGTCATTCCCAAAGTGTAAAGGTTGACAACAAAGATCAGACTGAATTACATGGACAAGACCAAGTAGTTTTACTAAACTTATCTTTATGTTCTTTGTACTGCTAAAAACTCTTTCAATATGACATGACACTGAGTGTATGAAATCCCCAGACTCAATGTTGCAGTGTCCTGCAGCAACATCATAAGAAGGAAGCCATTGATACTTATTGTCCTCAGTAGTGTTGAAGACTCCTGTCTTGTAGGATTGAGTGATCTCAAGTAACTCTGGCACCTCTTTTCCACAAAAAATAAAACCCCCCAATTAGACTTGTTTATCCAGAATTAAACACTGAGATCAGTTCTGCAATTGTTTGAGCAAATGAAGTGTGTCTTAAGTTTGGGGAACAAATAATCTAGGTTCACAGTGCAAACAGAAAGGTCTTTTAGGATCTGACAGCTTCCAACTTGAAGCTTGGATCACTGTTTTGGCTAGCTGGATTTCAGGGCTCTTCATATATTCTCCTGTGAGAAGGTGAAAGAACTAGAAGAGGATAAATAGTTTTATCATTTATTTAAGCTGAAGGTTGTCCCCAAGAGGTTCTAATCTTATTCGCTTGTCATCGTCAATCAATTTATGATGCAAGAGGGGAAGCTGTGGGTGTGGGCTTTTAAATCACTGAGTATTATGTGTCTGGGAGCAGCTTTCATTCTATAGTAAAGTACTGTAGCTTCTTCAATTGACAGCACTAGTAGTAGAAAGAAACGTGAAATCCTCTTTCAAGCCTGTCTCCTTTAATTATAATCTTGTGAAGGCTTTGCAGATAATAGTTCCCATTTCTTTCAAAGTAAATCATTGAGTATGAGAAAGCTGTGTTGGCTTTCCAATGCCCAAGACAAATAAAGCCTTTGGTCTCCCTTCAGAAGCTTTGTGTTCAAACAGAGACATTTTCAAGTTCAGATTGCGTTGCTATTACACGTGTGGCTCTGTAGACTTCATAGTTGACTTGAAGAGGTGAGGGGGAATACAGCCCCTACTGATCCCTCGAGATTGATTGTTAAGAAATCAATAACAGTAATGCTGCATTTTGGTGTCGTTATTTTTGTGCTTTGAGTTGCTTTACTGCTTTTTTTTTTCCATAACAGCTCTAAGACTTTCTTGGCAAGATCTAAAGAGTAGCTTACTGTCTGTCTTACCATAAACTATCCCTTAAAAGCAGGTAAAAGTGTTGCTTCAAGTACAAAGTCCATCTAGACCAAGTTCCTGTTTCTAATGGGGTATAAACAGGTGTCAAGAAAAGAAAGAGCAGGACGGACAGACTTGCCTGGACTATGCTCTTAGCCTTTTGCTCCACTCAGGGTATTTCCTGAGCTTAGTGGAGAAAACCAACACTCAGAACATTTTATTCCCTCAGCCTTTCCCTGGCTGACTTTAGATGGGTCTGCATTGCTTCCCTTGTGCTCAAATTCATCCTTAGTGATGAGAATATAGTGAGGAAGGTGGTCTCCATGGATATGCTTCCTCCAGGAGTCCTTCCATCCTCAGGAAGAATTTCTCAGGGCTTTGGGAGCCATGAGAGCCATGGAGGTTGGAGTCCTGAACTGGGAACAAGAATATTTCAATTCTAGGGGTAACTACTCACTACATTGCCAGACAGAGTGTGGGGTGGATTTCTGAGTGTAGAGCTATTGTTGAACCTGGAATACAAGATTGGAGGGACAGATAATCAGGCTGTTGGTGTTGGCTTTGGTTGGTTGGTTGGTTTTGCTTTTCCCCTTTCTTTCCCTTCTCCTGAAAGCACTAAGCACAGTGGATCCACAGCTCACGACCCAGATATTTACCACCAATGGCTGAAAAAATAACAGCTCTCAGCATTTCCTATAGAGAATCGCGTTTTCATTTTGCACAGACTGACTGAAATTTCATCTGGTTAACTCTGGTCATTAAGAAGCCAAACCAGATTGTCAATTTAAAAAATATCTAACACTTTGAGATTGAATTATGGCCTTTTTAATGGTTTAAAGCTTTAACAGCTGCAGCAGTGCATAGCATTGTATAGCAGAGAAGATGTGTTCGAGCCAAGTGGTCAGGATATCCCGCAGGTAGACTATATTCTGTCCATTATGGCTGAAGAATCCACTGCAGTGTGGATTTGAAATCCTTACTGGAGTGCAAGTACAGAGCCCTTGCTACCCAAAGCAGTTTATATTTTGCATGCCAGCATTATGAAAGAACCCACCTGATATTTGAGTGCTCCCAAGTCCTTAAGTGGATTCAGCAGGGGCACAAGAAAGGCTCACAGTGAAGAGTTCAGCTCTGTAATACTAAGGCAGCAGAAGGGCCAACACCATAACATGACAGTTTGAGGGTGGCTCTTGAAAGTGGTGTTTACTATGTGTAATATCCTGACTAGAGCTGCAGAGCTAGGAAGTGTGAGCACAGCCCCAGTTCATGGTGCTGCCACACACTGTCTGGGAAGGCTGGTGCAGCTAGAAAATCCGTAAGTGGTAGGTGAGTGTAGCAGTACATGACTTAGAAATCAACAGGTCTCACTAGGAGGTCATAGCAGAGCTTTCTAAAAATTAGCCAGCTCAGGTACTACTAGAAATATTGCATGGAGATCCCAGAGCTTACACGTGGTGCACAGTTTTGCCAGCACCTGAGGGAAGCATCCAAGCAGGTTGCCTGCACCACACCATCAGAACACTGCCAGCACTAATGAGCTCACAGCCATGCTGCAAACGTTCTCCTGCTCTGCTGCTGCACCTTTGTGAGCTGCATCCACGTGTCCCCCAGACCCTGTGGTGCCATCAAGTCTTTGTGTGTTGACAGAGAACAGGTTCCACTTCACCTCATTTTGTTCTTCTCTCCCTCAGCAACACGCAGGAAAGCAGCTGGTGGGGGAGTTGGTTGTGCTGCTTGACACCAGCTGAGAGCTCCCTTATGCCACAGAGAATTATAGACCTTTCACTAGATCTCTGAGCAGCGTGAAGCGGCTGGAAGAGAAAGAGGGATTCTGGCGTATCGCTGCGTGCACTGTTGTCTTGTTGAAAGACTTGAGCTGGAACAGCCACTGAAGCCAAGGCGGAGCGGGACAGTCTCTCTGGGGTGTTAAGGATGGTTACATGAGCTTGGACAAAATTCTGGAGGAGAGCCGGGCAGAGGCTGTCGTGGATAGGAAGCAACGTAATTAAGGCAAAATTTGGGGATTTGGATGAAAATGTTCAGCAGTTCTGACATGGAGTGGTCTGGCCTGATCTGAGCAGCTGTTTAATGCTGTTTGCAGTGTTCTGAGCTGGGCTTATCCCCTCAACTTCACTTTGCACCATTCCTTCTAAGTCCCTCCCTTCCAGCACTGTGCTCCTGTGGCCAAGAGGGCCAACAGCATCCTGGGGGAAATCAGAAGTGGGGTGGGGAGCAGATCGAGAGAGGTCCTTCTCCCCCTCTACTCAGTCCAGATGGGGTCTCACCAGTGCAATTGTTTCCAGTTCTGGGCCCCTCAGTTCGGGAAGGACACAGAGCTGCTGGAGGGCGTCCAGTGTAGAGCAACAAGGATGATAAAGGAAGTGGAACAGCTCCCCTCTGAGGAAAGGCTGAGGNACACCTGGCTGTGTGCCTTGGTCTGGGTGATCCTGCTGTGGCAGGGGGATTGGACTGGATGATCTTTCAAGGTCCCTTCCAATCCCTAAGGACTCTGTAATTTTTCCTTTCCCTCTCTGAAAGCAGAGTTTAGGAGAGAGCAGGAACAGAGCTCTGGTAAATGCCTATTAATAATAGAGATAATAATAATCGTGATTGAAGTCGGTGTAAAATAGAGAAGGGAAACTTAGTAGGGCAAATGAGCTTTTCGGGCAGACTATACTGCTGGTAGATTGGGAGGTACAAAGTTTCTTTATTCTAGGCATATTTTAAAATGCCTTTGAAAGGCTGTTTGCGGAACACATCTCATTGCATGATCTGGGATTCCCTGGGGATGTTTTACCAAAATAATAAGTTTTGCTCTCACCTTTTCTGTCCCCAATTTCTACAGCGACTGAGCCTCTGTTACTGGTTATCTAGCAGCTTTACTTAGTGTCATTTTTTCTCTGCATTGCTTTGGACGGCTTAATTACATTTTAATTATTTTCTGTGGTGGGAGGGAGCCAGGTGAAGGCAGAAGAATGAGCTGTTATAAATTATTTATCATCTAGTAAAGTTACCGGTTCACTCCAAAATCAAGGTCTTCTTTGTGTTGGCATTACATCAAGAGTGACAGGGGAGGAGGGGAAGTTATTTTATTAGCAGCCCACTTTGGACTGGTAAGGTGATTAGGGATGAATCAATTTACAGCTAGCCCCTCGCAGAAGTAGCATTCCGGTTCATCCTGCCAGCCCTCACTGGATTCATTAGGTACTTTTATTTTCTTTGAAATAATGGCTCCTGTGTTGCTGTGGAGCCTGTTTCATTCATCCATGGGTACCGTGAGCAACCAGCCTAAGGAAACTCCCCACTGCAGTATCAGAAGTCAGCAGCCGTGAGCATCAGTGTAGTGTTCCAAATGGCCAGCTCTTCTCCAAACCCTGGCTTTGCTAGGTTCCTGGTGTACACCTTTCTTCCTCTCTTTTTCTTTCTGCACATTAAATAAGGGACTGAATTCCTTAACCTCAAGCATTAGAGATATTTCTTAGGGAGTAATACTCTGTTTCAGAGCAAGGCTTTTCATTCCAGGTTATTTTAGTACAGCCAAGTAGTAGAAGGCTTGAAAATACAGGTTAATCTGTAGGGTTTTTAGCCTGAAACAGGTTATACGTGAGGTATTTGGTGCATGAGCATCCATATACACAGCCACTGTGAAAAATAATGTGTTCATCTCATTTGCACCTCAGAAAACAAAAAAAAAAGGCAATAAAGAAACCCCAAATGTTAACTCCTCAGACATCAGGCTCAAGGCCAGTGATACAGATTGTGAAATAACAGAAAAGAAATGCGGGCCAAGCGTTGCTTTGTTTGCCAGCTTTGACAATTGGGTGACAGCCTAATGCGCTGAGTCCTAATCTAACACATAACCCCCTTCTAATTAAAACCTAGTACTTTTTGCACAAGGTCACATTTAATTTTATTGATCACTGTGATGTTGGAAAAAGATTTATGAAGATGGCTTCAAATGTCTCGAGTACTAAAGCAAAGAAATTTAAATGCTTCCCACTTGGAAGCTAGCTAGGGAATTGTCCCTTTCTTTAGTGATCTCTTTGGTGGCTCACAATACCAGTCAGAAAATTCTCTCTGCCATTAGCAGTAAGCTTTAGGTTCTTGAAATGCCAGCTACAAGATGAAGTGGTAGGGTTTCGTTTGTCTTCATTTTTGTAGCTAAATTTTGCTGGATAGTCTAAGAACTTCAGGACAGAGACCCAGAGCAATTTTATTCCTGCCTTCTGGTTTGATTCCTTTGAGTTCTTTACTAAACTGAGCATGGATAGGAACCGGTTTCCTTTCTCTGTTCTTAATGTAGATGGAGCAGGTGCACTGTGGGCTAGTTAGTGTCAGGATGGAAGCTGAATGCTAGCAATGCTGGCTTTCTGCAAGACCAATGCTTATAAACTGCAGTCATATTTGAAGGAGCTCAAATTCTCATGTAAGGACAATACTTGGAATCATAGAATCATCAGGGATTGGAAGGGACCTCGAAAGATCATCCAGTCCAATCCCCCTGCCATACCAGGATCACCCAGACCAAGTCCAGGAGGGTTCCAAACGTCTCCAGAGAAGGAGACCCCACAAACACCTTGGGCAACCCCCTCCAGTGCCCCATCACTGGGAAGAAGTCATAGAATCAGATGGGGTTGGAAGGGACCACAGGATCATCCAGTTCCAACCCCCCTGCCATGAGCAGGGACACCCCACCCTAGATCAGACTGGCTTAGATTCCTTTTCTAGGTGTGTCTAGGTCTTCCACAACTAAACTCTAAGGCTAGGAGTTTTCACTTGGATAGTTATCATGGCTTAACTACCATTCAGTCTATTTTTAAGCCCTAATAAATAGTTACATGTCTGAGTTTACAGCAAGCATAAAACCCATGCAAATACTCCCCTGGGATATTCTTAATTGAGAACTACTTCTTTTTTGGATCAAAATACTCAGGTCTCACCTTCAACGTGACATAGACACTCTCATCTTCAGAAGCACATCACCCCTGAGATGGGGAACCTGTGCAAGAGTCACCTTTGCAATGATGCTTAGTCAGGAAATGAATTGCAATAGAAGGCAGTCTGTAATGAATGCAGTGCACGGGAAGCAGTACCTTGAGTGGTGGCCACAGCTATAGAGCGGCTCTAAAGCGAAGCCCATATGTATCATCTAATGGTAATCAGTGGAGATAAGGGATGCTGGATGGTTGCAGGAGCTGTATTGTAATTCTGAAACCTGCTGGCAAGAAGGCAACTGTAAGCAGATGCAATGAAGCAGTTGGTACTCGTTAAAAGCAGACAAATGAGGAGATGCTGCTAACAGAGCTCTGGACATTGTCACAGCACCACTACTCCACACTCTGGGTAGAGCAGCAACAGAGAAATCGCATGCGAGACCAAACCCATCACAGAAGGCTGACTAATAGCAGAGGGCTTAAAGACAAGCTGCTCGCACAACTTTGTTTAAATCTCCAGGGAAGACTGCCTAGTTTAAGAAACTAAATTTCTTTGGCTAAACATTAAGGGATTATGCTGAATCCTGGTGTATATCCAGCATACATAGCGAGTGCAGGCTATGATTTCTGTGCTATTACTACGATGCCCCCCTGTAGAAATAGCAGGCTTCTCCAGAGGGCAGTGCGTAACGCCCAAATTATGTCTTCCTACAAAATGTTCCCACAAGAATCTCTACTGACTTCATTTTAGCTGTCTAATCCTGTAACACAGGAGTGCAGCTGGCAGTACCGTGCTGTAAGCTTTCTAGAGAGTTTGTTGACCTGGTTGCGGCTTTGTTTGGTTTATGTGTGACAGGGATTTCTCTAATTAAGCAGGCGTCGCTGATAAATTTGATTGACTCTAGCTTATCACGAGTCAAAACAAACACGTTGGTATACAGGTGACAAAGACAAGCAGCTATTCTATGCATAATGCATTAGTTATGACTAAGACAATGCTGCGTAGAGAAACACAGGCCTTGTAAAGCAGATGAGGTCTTGAGAAGTGGAGATAGGATGCAGTAGAGAGGAGGGCAGGTATAGGATGATAACAGGATGAGGCAAAGACTTGGCACTGGAGACCTCAGTGCTGTGAACAACTTGGCAGTAGTTAGCTAAAGAAATGCAGACGTGAAGCTGGGCAAAACTGGTTATAGTGGTAAAAAAGAAGATACAGAGGTAGTGTCTAACATATAAAAGGCACCACATATACATGGCTAGAGATGTCACGTGGAGCTGTAGCTCAAAAGAGCAAAGCTATGCAAGTGTGCTACAAAGATTGTTGGGGACAGACCTGTTGGAGAGCAGTGCAGGAGAAAGGGACCTGAGGGTCCTAGTGGCCAGCAGGATGACTCTGAGCCAGCAATGTGCTCTTGTGGCCAAGAGGGCCAACAGCATCCTGGGGGGGATCAGAAGGGGGGTGGTTAGCAGATGGAAAGAGGTTCTTCTCCCCCTCTACTCTGCACTGGTGAGACCGCATCTGGAGTATTGTGCCCAGTTCTGGGCCCCTCAGTTCAACAAGGACACAGAGCTGCTGGAGGGTGTCCAGTGTAGAGCAACAAATATGATGAAGGGAGTAGAACAGCTCCCTGACGAGGAAAGGCTGAGGGAGCTGGGTCTCTTGAGCTTGGAGAAGAGGAGGCTGAGGAGTGACCTCATTCATGTCTCTAAATCTCTGAGAGGTGGGTGTCAGGAGGATGGAGTCAGGCTCGTCTCAAGGTTATCTAGTGATAGGACAAGGTGCAAGCTGGAACAGAGGAGGTTCCCTATCAATATCAGAAGGAACAACTTCATGTTGAGGGTACTGGAGCACTGGAACAGGCTGCCCAGGGGGATTGTGGGGTCTCCTTATCTAGAAGTGAAGAACGGTGTTTATCAGTGAGCTGATAAATACAATTAGTGAGCAAATACTGACATCACTCAAGCAACAGTGCCTTGGCACAGCTCAGCTCGAATGCCTTCCAGTAGAAATGAAGACTCAGAGCACAAGAAAAATCACTGTAGTTGCCTGAGCCATGAGAAACCAATGTCGTTAATAAGAGGAATGTTCTGAAAACCTTTCTGCTTCACCTAGTTTGAAACAAGTGTCTTTTCCATAGTTCAGCATATTTCCTGCCACATTCAAGCTGTTTTATTTTGGGGGGTGAGGTTTCTTGTTTGTTTCTGGTCAACGCAGACCTTTTCAAATAAGCTGTTCTTCCAAAGAATCTAAGAATATTTTGGGAAAACACAAAATCCTGCTTTCACTTTTCTGATTGTTAAAACATCATTCCCGTGGCAGAAAACTTGATGAGAAAGGGAAAGTCACCGCCTATTATTCATTGAAAATATAGGGGTTTAGAGAAACAGCTCCTTTCCTAAGAAAATCCTTCTTGCATGAAAATTGATGTCGTCTGGTTTCCCCGTTATCGTGGCACAGTTATTCTTTGCTCACTTCACGATGAATTACAGTGAGTGTAAGACAAATTAGACAAACAATTATCTACATATTCATTTGCTTTAGAAGAAAGCAATGCTATCTGCACAGAGATGCTTTCCCCCACCCTCCTCCCCTTTATCAAGGTTTCACACTTGCTCTTAATTTTCCCAGGGATTTCTTAAGGAAAAGGAAAATAATCATGCTGTAGGGTTTTCAGTTAATTGAGTAATCAAAGGTTTATTGTCATAACAGTTTTCTTATGTTGAACTGTTTTACTTAACAGCTTACATTATTGCAGTCTGGTCTGTGCAAACACATCACTGTCTGAACTCCATCTGTGATTAGTTGGGTTTATTTCTGGTGTTGAGGACAGTTGCTTTTCTCGATTCTGTGAGCTGGGGCAGAATACCAATTTCAATTTTATTTTATTTATGCTGTTGACATCAATTCCCTTTCAAATCCAAATGATCCAGTTTTCCTTCCTGCTCCATTCACACGCTGAGTCTTCCAGTTGTGTGATTATTTAAATTAATTTTGTTATCTTCCAGTGGTTTGAAGGGGTCAGATCTTGTTCTTGGTTCTACTCTGCTTGGTTCTGCTCCATTAGAAACAGCAAACATGCTGATGGGTACAGAAATGGTCAGACAAGACATGATCCTGTGTACAGGCTGCTTTGACAGCTGTGTTTCATTGCAATTCAGTTTGAAATTTGGCGATGAGGAGAGGTCTCTGTGGAGTGCGCTGGGATTTTGGTACCATAGCAGTGAGACCCAAGCTGAGGGGACTGGGGGTTGAGGTATGTCCTGACTGAGATTTCCTCACAGGCTTTGAGAAGTCCCTCAGAGGATTTGGCTGTTTTCTTTTGGTCGTTTGGCTGTTGCAGAGTTCTTGTGGTTTCCCTGAATATCCCTAAAAGTCTGTGCTTATATGTAGACCTCTCGTAGATGAAAGAGGAGTACGTCCTGCATGCAAGCGATACAAGATGGTTACCGAATGCTGTAAAGAATCCCAAACCACAGTTTGGAAGCGTGAACATCCCTAACGGTGTGTGCAGGCAGGTGTTAGGGATAATGCTATTTCCCATTATCTTGCTCATCAAAGTAAAGAAAAAGGTAGACTTTCCTGCAGATCTCAAGATGGAAGCCAGTTCTAGTGTGAAGATGAATACAATTTAGGAGACCAATTTAACAGATGTGGATTTGTATATTGATTAGGACGGAGGCAATAACCACCCAAACACACATGGCATATGCTACCAAACCTAAGGAAAGCTGTAGTGAGGCAGAAGTTCAAATGGAGCAGACTCAGCAGAATATTTGAGGCAGTGATATTTATGCCAACTTGTTTACGACTCACAGCGCTGCAGAATTACCTAATCTCCATCTGCTTATCTCAGAACCAGAAGAACAGATAGAGCAGAGTACCAGACACTCAAAGCGTTTTCCCTGGCATCCGTATGTCATTTGTGAAAAGGGAAGCATCAAAAGCACAGAACACACACACGTCATGGAATCTCAGAATCCTTAGGGGTCAGAAGGGACCTCAAAAAATCATCCAGCCCAATCCCCCAGCCACAGCAGGGTCACTCAGACCAAGTCACACAGGAACACAGCCAGGCAGGTCTGGAATATCTCCAGAGAAGGAGACTCCATATCCCTCCTGGGCAGCCTGTTCCAGTGCTCCAGTAGCCTCCCTGGGAAGAAGTGCTTTCTGATATTGATAGGGAACCTCCTCTGTTCCAGCTGGCACCCAGTGCCCCTTGTCCTATCACCAGGTGACCTTGAGAAGAGCCTGGTTCCATCCTCCTGACACCCACCCCTCACAGAGGCATGAATGAGGTCCCCCCTCAGCCTCCTGTTCTCCAAGCTCAAGAGACCCAGCTCCCTCAGCCTTTCCTCATCAGGGAGCTGCTCTCCTTCCTTCATCATCTTTGTTGCTCTATGCTGGACACCCTCCAGCAGCTCTGTGTCCATCTGGTACTGAGGTGCCCAGAACTGGGCACAATACTTCAGATGTGGTCTCACTAGTGCAGAGTAGAGGGGGAGACCCTAGTGCTGCTACAGACAACACTGGAAAGCACCAACAAAATATTAAGGTTAAAAATACCAGCACATGCACCTGGGTTCTCGATATAACTGTTTGAGCACTGCATGCCACTGCTCACTACAGACAACATTGTAAAAGGCTCCTTTTACATGCAGTGGAGGTAAGAACATCTGTGAAACCATAGAATATATAAGTAGAGGTATTGTTCAGGAAGCTCTACCTTGACAAAGGAGAGAGGTGAAGAGTTTAAAAGAAACCAGTATTGAAAAAGAAATATGTCTGATCTTGTTTTCCTAATGGATTCTCCACTCTTAAAAGTTAGGGAAGTTGTAATTACCTGCCTCCAGGTGATGGGATTTAGTCTGGAGAGTGATTAATCACTTGTTTCCAAAGAGAGTGGCAGTTCCGGGTTCATCATATGAATATGTAAAATAATTTAGCCTGAATAAGACCCTGTCTCCCTTTTATCATCAGGTAAGGTCAACTGTACACCGGTAAAATAAGCTGAAAGTACGTTAATAATGATTATAACAACAGTAGCTGTTGCAAAATCATCCGCTAAGAATCGTATGGGTCATTACCATTCCACTCACAAGATACCCATCTAGTTAAAATTGGTTTAAATCGGATAAAGTAGGGGAAAACAAACAGTAAGCATAAAAAAAATCAACTAGATAAGTTTTGCCCCCCACCATAGTCACCTGTGGGGTCGGGTAAAGGATTTGTGAAGGTGTCATACATCCCTGCACAGCGATTACACTGAGTTGACTATTTGCTTCATCCAGTTTTTGCAAGGAGCTGAATACTGGACTAAAGGAACCTTTTCTGTGATTTAAACACTGGCTATTCTTGTTGGAGCTGAGATCATTGGTGAAGAGGCTTTGTAGGTAGAGTATTTTGTATATGCTTCAACACCACACCCACACCCCCCTTAAACCTTTGAGGAAGGTAGTGGTGAACTTTAGGTGGCTAAGCTGCAAGCTTCTGCTACTAGCAGCTCCACGTTTGTCTCTGCTAAAACTGAAGGCACATCAAGTTCCTTGCTGCATCAGGTTTCTGAGGTTTCCATAGCTCACAGTCTGCAGAAGATCTGAGCAGGTTGCGGAAATGAGGGGTAGGATTCCTCAGTGTCATCTAACTTCCATCATGGACACCTATGTTTTATCTGGATATCTCTGCTCCCTTTATTATCAGGAGAGCTTGAGTTCATGGAATTTAGGGTGCAATCCCTCTGAACAAGTGTCGGTGTCTGTCAGGATGAGATGAATCACAGCCTAAATTCCATTGTCTGTACTACTAGGTCTTCCTTGGCAGTTAAGAGCACACCAAGTGACTTGCTGAGGTGCCCATCAGTACCCCCCCATATGAGAGCCATTGAATGAGTTGCCTCCTGAAGGGTTCAGTATAAACATTCAAATAATGTGCCTACCCAAGCTGGATGGGACTGAGCAAGTTCCAAATGTCTTCTCTCTTTTACTCCCATAAAATCAGAAAGAGACTTATATTTTCTCTGAAGTTGTGGAGGAAGAAGTGATGGCACTTGAGACATAAATTGGGAAGAAATATGTTATGTAAAAGCCATATGGAAATAGGAGGTCAGGCCGCTCTCAGAGAAGCAACACATTTTGTTCTGACTTCTCCAGGGGGAGTTTCCCACCCTTAGAACAGGGCTAAATGGTTTTTAAGGAGTTTACCAACCTACCAACCCCTCGCAGCCTTTAGAAAATCAGGCCAGCACCATTTCTCACAGGCTAACTTGAATTATAGTGCCTTTGCCCCTGGCATAAACAGGCTGCAATAATATTGCTAAGCCATTATATAATGCGGGGAGCCTTGATGTGGACTGATCAAAGGATCTGAAGTAGCACAACATGACTGGCAAGCAGAGAATCAAGCTCTTAGCTCCAATTCTTCAGCACCTTGTGCCACAGCGTGGCAGATTTAACCTATGTGTGGTGCTCACCTGACACTTGTAGTGATCCATACGCAATAGCCCTTGAGGCTTCTGTAAATTACACTGCCTGATCGTCTGGTAACAGCTCAGAGTTGTGCTGAACATACCGACAAGCTGTGGTCACATACCCTTCAGGCCATACGGTCTTGGATATGTATGCCAGAAGAATAATTAACATCTCTGCTTTCATCTCTCCTTTCTTCCCCACTGCCCCTGTCCCTCCTTCATTCATGAGGTAGTAGAAGCAATTGCAAACCACTATTTGTTCAGCTCTGATATTCACCCTCCTTTAATGTGTCTGTGTTTTGAAAGCTAGGAGGGCTCGGGAAGCGAATCCCAATAATTGTTCCAGTCATTAAGGCTGAAATAAAAAAAAAATAAGATAAAAAGAAATGAAGCTGAGCTGTGGCTGGATGTACAGGCACATAAATATCACTCAGTATTTAACCAGAGCTCATTTTGTCTGGTGTAAAAATCCAATAAACCTCCCTCTTTAAAGGCAAGTTATTTACAGTGCTTTTCCTCCCTGAGGGGATACATTTACAAGCTCAATGCCAATAATTCCAGGCAGGAAACATTGTGATTACATCTGAAAACAGTGTTCAGCAACAGATGAATTAGCTGTCCCCTTTGCTGGCAGATAACTGTATTTGTGTTCCCACAGCTATTGTTTTAGTTAAAAAGTAATTTTTAACAGTTTATCAGGGATTAGATGAACACAATGGCACAGAGACGTAGGAGAACTCTGGCTAGAAATGGTCAAAGAATCACAGAATCCTTAGGGAATGGAAGGGACCTTGAAAGATCATCCAGTCCCATCCCCCTGCCACAGCAGGATCACCCAGACCAAGTCACACAGGAACACAGCCAGGCGGCTGCATGGGCATCTGGCAGCCAGCCAAGGTCAAACCAAGCACAGAGACTCTGAAATAATCAAGAACGGATACCAGAGCGCTGGCATAGATCAATGTGAAGCTGTTCCTGCTACCCTGAGAATTAGCCCTGTGCTGACCTCAAACATTATATGCTAAATGAGTCGTGAAACCGTGGTCCTTTTGAAGTCTCCATCATCCATCCAGTCACCTCAGCTGGTGCTAGACAGTCTGATTTTCAAGGCTTTGATCCCTAGCAGTCCAACACTAGTGCCACAGTTTAGATAAAGGAAGTGGAAACTCATTTTGATATACAGAACAACAATCCAATATTAAAAGAGCACCGCTGGGATTTATGCTTTCTTGGGTTCTTTGGGATAAAATGAAAGCATCACCCATGGAACACTCCAGTGGAAACAAGCTTTTTTCCCTAGTCCTTCTACCTCTGAGGGAGCTGGGTCTCTTGAGCTTGGAGGAGGCTGAGGGGTGACCTTGTTATTGTCTATAAATATGTGAGGGGTAGGTGCCAGGAGGATCGAGCTAGGCTCTTCTCAGGGTCATCTGGTGATAGGACAGGGGGCACTGAGTGCCAGCTGGAACAGAGGAGGTTCCCTATCAATATCAGCAGGAACTTATTCATAGGGAGGGTACCGAAGCACTGAAACAGGCTGCTGGAAGGTCAGCCCTACGAGGAGAGGCTGATGGAGCTGGGTCTGTTGAGCCTGGAGAAGAGGAGGCTCAGGGGTGACCTTATCTCTGTCTCTAACTACCTAAAAGGAGGATGGAGTCAGGCAGGGGTCGGTCTTTTCTCCCTGGACACTGCAGACAGGACAAGGGGTCACAGTCTTAAGCTCCATCAGGGGAGGTTTAGACTTGACATCAGGAAAAGGTTTTTCACTGACAGAGTGATCCGGTTTTGGAACGGGCTGCCTACGGAGGTGGTTGGGTCACCGTCTCCAGAGGTGTTCAAGGTTAGGCTGGATGAAGTGCTGAGTGGCATGAGCTAGATGTCAGATGTTAGGGTTACTTGGTTTAGTTGGTTTTAGGTTGGACTGGATGATCTTTAAGGTCTTTTCCAACCTCATCAGTACTGTGAGACTGTGATACCTGTTTTGTGTGATTACACAGTAAAAGTCCAGTACCTCTTACCTACCTGAGACTACCTTACACACAGGACTAATCTTCCTGGCTCTCACAGTGTCACGTACACAGCACAAGAGAGACTCAGGAGAGAGGGTTTCACAGGATCGGGCCCTCAAGTGACCCTGGTGATTGCTTTCTCCTTTGGCAGTAAACTTTTGTGAAAATAAATTGTCCAATCTCCAATTTGTCCCTCTAGTGTTCCAGTGTTTACGGATCATTTACAACACTCTTGTGAGCACCTTGCTAAAAGTACTTTGAAATATCAAAATGGACATTATTTGTGTAATGAGGTTTGGGCTTTAATAGCTTCATTCACACATGAGGAATTGCAGCCTTTCCTGATAGGCGTCTATTAAACAAAATGGTTTGCAACCTGTGTTTGAGGGGGAAAAAATCCTCTGTGTTACTGCTCCGGGCTGAGATTAAATAGGGCTCCTATCTGAGCAGGAGAGTTTTGTAGTGAGAAAAAGGGACATGTTTTTAATGGAGCACTTTTGTTAGGGTGACAGCTGAAGTGGGACATAATCCATGTGGCTGTCAAAAAGAAGAAAGGGGCTAGGAGAAATGGTTTGAGATCATGGGAGTCCAACCCTTCAAAGTATGCGTTCAGGTTTAATTACCAACTGTGTTAGAATCATAGAATTGTAGAATCCTTAGGGATTGGAAGGGACCACAAAAGATCATCCAGTCCAATCCCCCTGCCACTGCAGGATCACCCAGACCAAGTTGCACATCCAGGTGGGTCTGGAATGTCTCCAGACAGGAGACTCCACAACCCCCCTGGGCAGCCTTTTCCAATGCTCCGTTATCCCCAATAGGAAGAAGTTCCTGCTGATAGTGATATGGAACCTCCTCTGTTTCAGCTGGCACCCAGTGCCCCTTGTCCTATCACCAGATGACCTTGAGAAGAGCCTGGCTCCATCCTCCTGACACCCACCCCTCGCCTATTTATAGACAGGAATGAGGTCACCCCTCAGCCTCCTCTTCTCCAAGCTCAAGAGACCCAGCTCCCTCAGCACATTGCTGGCTCAGAGTCATCCTGCTGGCCACTAGGACCCCCAGGTCCCTTTCTCTTACACTGCTCTCCCTTCTGCATGTGGATGTCCAGGAGAATATTCTGAATTCATATCATTTCCATCTTCTTAGCAGTCAAGGAAATTCCAGTTTCAGAGCATTGATAAGGAGTGAGCTAAGTGATCTGTTTCAGATAGCACAAGCCATTCATTGTCTTATAAACCCTCTCACCTAGTCTGTTCTGGCTAACTAATAGCTTGAAGGAACATTTACAGAATCATCTAGGTTGGAAAACACCTTCTATATCATCCAGTCCAAACATTAGCGCAGTGCTGACAAGTTCTCGTCTGAACCACATCCCTCAGCACCTGAATGACTCTTAAATCCCTCCAGGGAGGGGAACCACAGCCCTGGGCAACCCAGCAATGCCTGGCAATCCTTTCAGTAAAGAAATTCTTCCTAATGTCCAATCTCAGCCTCCCACAGTGCAACTCTAGGCCATTTCTCCCTGTTCTTTCACTTCTCTCTTGGTTGAACAGTGTTTGTGAATTCTGGAGCTTCTTTCCACCAGCAGTTAAATGGTGATTAACTCTGGTCTGGTTTTAATCTGATCTGTCTGGTACCTTTTAGCCCTTAGGGACAAGGTTGGGATCATTCCCAGGAGACAGTTTGAATGTGGCTGCTCTGATGTGCAGGCTGAAAGAGTTGAATAGGACAAACAGAAGCCCTTCTGTTTCACTTAAATTTAAAGTCAGAGGAAAGTTCTGATCAACTGTATTTTAAATCACTGTCGGATGGTTTGCTGCCCCAATTTACCACATAAACTCCTAATGCAAACACTTGTTACGATACCTCAACAGGCTGTTGACCTGATTCAGTCATCCACCCTGGTCTGTCTGTTGTGATTGGGGATGCTATAGGAGACCATGGGTGACGTCCTTTTCTAGAAGGTCAGTGGTTCTGTATTAGATTTACCAGTCCTACACGAATGTTTCTGACATCTTTAAACATCTCAGATGGTGTTAGATCCTTTTGTATAAAAAACTGAAGTCCATCTTTGATGAAAATAAAAAAACCTTTGATGAAAATAAAAGACCTTTGATGAAAATACAAAACCTTTGATGAAAAACCTTAACTAATAGCATAGAAACCTATCGCTTGATTTACACCTGGAGCTTACTAAGCTGTTGTGATCTGATTTGCTCTGATATGTTTTCCCTCAACTCAGATGCCGCTGCAGAACGCACAGGGCCTGTGACATATCTCCCCAGCATCTTAGCTGTCAAATGCATATGACACTTCATGTGGCTTTACATACTAATGTCTAAGCAACTGCCTATGTGTTTGTGCTTGTGGAATAGGGATGTTGATCTGAGGCTGAGTTTTACCTTCAGTGACTGTTAATCAGAGAGTCTGTTCTGAAGGAGACACTAAAGAATCATCGCAGTGAGCAGAGATGACAGTGCCCTTATGAATAAGCTAAAAATGACCAGGTGAGTGGCTGGAGTCTGTAGGCTCTTCATCGAGTACTTCCTGAGCTAGTTAAAACCTTGTACTACTGCAAATAGGCATTTAGGACAGGGACTCCCTGTTCTGAGTGAAAGGACTGTTTTGTAGTGTGGACATGAAAGCTGCTCTGCTAAATGATCTCAGTGCCAGAGAGCATGCTTCTGCTCCATTTACCAGTCCGGGTGTTTTCTGTGTGAACAGATGAGTGTGGTTTTCTGTCGCAGTGAAAGTGATCTCACAGCTTGGCTTCTGTCTGCCACAGGAAGGTCTCATTGCCTTTCTCTTCAGGCCTCTGAGCAAGTTTCATTTTCATCTTCTCCTTCACGCCAATACTGGGGGTATTGCTTGATCTCTCGGAGAGGCAACGCCAAAGCCATGCATTTTTCAGCTGTACTTACTTTGTGGGTCACCTGAGGCTTTTGTGCCCACGGGGATCACACTTAGGCAAGTGAGTTCACAGATGAAACAACTGAAGGAAAGGAAAAACCAGTATGGCTAGGAGACACTCAAACCCCATTTCCCTTATCCATGCCATCCTAAGGGTGCACACAAGTCTGCTGAGCCAATACTGCTGGTGCAGTGGTGAAGTTGCTGGTCCTCCCCTCCTGCCTCAGCAGTGGGAGTTCTCAGTTGTGTATTTTAGCCTTGCTGTGCCGTGAGACGGGCCAAGAATCATCTCTACTTGCTTGAACAAAACACGAAAGACCTTGTTTGAGTACCCTAGGTTCGTGAGAAGTAATCCAGGTTGAAATGACTTCAATAAAAATCTTGCTTCTCCATCTTACGACAAGATAAAAATAGTCACTGACTAATCTTCACCTCTGTAAAAAATGGTGTTGAAGTGTAATCATCAGAGTGTGACAAGAATGTAAATAGGAAAGAGTCACCTCATTTAAAGAAACTGCTCCAGCAGTCATAATTGTATGAAACCCAGCAGTACTGACTAAGGTGAAAGATTAAATCCCTTATGCTAATCCTCTTTTCTTTGAAAGCACTTTTTTGCTACTTTTTGTGAGCTCTAAGTGTTCTGTCTTCCAGGCTAAACTTCCATTCGTCCTCTGTTCAGCAGCTTGATTTTCAGTTGTTTCAAAGAGTGGATTTGTAGCCCCAAGACAACCACCTCTCCAGGAGCAACTTCAATGTGTAAGGGGCTCTGGATACCGGCCAGGCTTACACAGCCTGTTTTCTGTTTCCTTGAGTGCTTTTGCCCTTTTTATGTTCTTTCTCCTTCCTTTGACTGTTTCAAGTGTGTGAACGGATCATGGTAGATGTCTGTTTTCTACCTCCTTCATCAGAGAGACAGAACTTCTGTAAGGTCATTGACTCGAGGGTAAGGATTTAGCGCCTGCCTCATCCCACATCCACCTTCTCTCTGCAAATTGTACCTCAAAATACCGGTTTCTAATTCACAAGCCTTGAAAAGTAGCTAAGATAGTCTTATCAGATGTTTTGTTCCTTGTACCAGGGTGACGGACCTGGTATGATCACAGAGGATCCCATGGGAACGGGAGAATAAGAATAGAAAAAGAATAAGAGAACTCAACAACCTTCAAAACCCGGTGAGCATTGCACTGCGTTAAGAGTTTCTTTAATAGATAGATGGCTTCAAAGTCTTTCCCCTCACCTAGTTGGCAGTGTTTTAGGTATGTACTGCTGCCAGAACTTGTCAGCAAAACCCAGGCCGTCGCAGTCCATTTTGACTTCTAGACAAATTGCCCAGTGATTCTCAGCTACTTAAAATATACTTGGGTGATTAAGAAGTACTTTATGCTAGTGCTGGTTGGCAAGCAGACTGACTTCTGCTCAGACTGGCAGAATTCACCTGTTAGCAGCTTCAGAAAGGAGGTATTTACCCCGCTACATCTTTCTATTTCCATAGGAGTGTGGTATCGTTTAGCAGAAGGGAAGATGTAGCTGTGTCTACTGACATACTGCTATAAGCACATATAAGAGAGGACTTCAGCGTAACTCACACACAGCAAATGGTATCGATTGTGTATGGAACGTGCAAGTAGTCGGTCAGACTGCTTCAGCCTTTTTTTTTTCTTCTTTCCTCAAATACTGCTTTCATTCTATGTTTGCATTTATTTCTTTGAATCCAGAGGGCCCAGACAGCAGACATCTTTTATCCAAGGAGTTATCCTGGATTCAATCCCTCATGAAATTACACACTCGTTGATAAATTTGTTTTGCTTTTTATTTCCTTTGGAAGTGCTGGACAAAAGTTCACTTAAGGAGCTTTCATTCCATTCAGAATAACCCATAGTAATTTTGTATGATTAAGCAATCCATTTCTGAGTAATTCAGATTAATTTTGTTCAAAGACCCTGTGTAGGCAAGCTTAAAAACTCACTTGGGTAACTATTAGGAAAATTATGTAGAATAGCAGACACAGAGGCAAAATTACATCCTTGAAGTCCATTTCATCATGTTAAAACAGAACACAAGAAGAGATACGCATGCACGCATACATACGCTTATATACTCAGAGCTGCTCTTTACCCTAGTGCCATACAGTAGTAGACCACAACAGAACATGTTGAATTCTTTTCATTAAAACCATTGTGAAGCAGCAAAGCACCAGGAATAACGATCAGGACATGCTGGCAGAATGCAGACTGAAGTTAAAAAAAGCAAAGCTGCGGAGGTTGCGTTGATGTTGAATTTAAGCTACTCAAGGTGTGAATCAGTCGTGCCAAGCGAGTCATAAACATCTCACTGGAGAGTCCTGTGCACTTGGTAATGGGTTTTAGCCAAGGTGCAGGACTGGTTTCAGGACTGGGTTTTGTGGTTTTGTTATGGTTTATTTTAATGAATTGGAAACTTCATGAGAACAAAGATGCTTATCTGTAAATTCAACTGAGCAAGAAGGCATGAATACACTGGGGTGCCTTTCAGGGGCACTTCATTGGCTGGGTCTCTTAGCTTGGAGAAGAGGAGGCTGAGGGGGGACCTCATTAATGTCTATGTGCAAGGGGTGGGTGTCAGGAGGAAGGACCCAGGCTTTTCTCAAGGTCATCTGGTCACAGGACAAGAGGCAATGGGTTCAAGCTGGAACAGAGGAGGTTCCCTATCAATATCAGCAGGAACTTCTTCCCAGGGTGGGTACCGGAGCACTGGAACAGGCTGCCCAGGGGGGTTGTGGAGTCTCCTTCTCTGGAGATGTTCAGGACCTGCCTGGATGTGTTCCTGTGCAACTTGGTCTGGGGGATCCTGCTGTGGTAGGAGGATTGGACTGGATGACCTTCAAGGTCCATTCCTATCCCTAATGATTCTATGATTCCATGATTCTTTAGGATGTAAAAGGCTCGAATACCTTTCCTCACTCTGCCTGGTGCTGAGCAGTGATTTGAGTGCTAGTTCTTCCCCTCAACCTTTTCCAAAGTTATCTCTCATTTTGAATAAATAACTTCATTTATATAGTCTGTTGTATCTCTGTTTTCTGTGCTTATTGTAAGGAGGAGGGAGACCATAGCTTTAATTCCTTGTCCTTTGTGTTTGAATCTTTTACCCTATTGGGTTGGGAGTTTTATTTTGTATGGGCATAGCAAAATTTCATGGGTTTTTTCTGTGGCAGACTTCGAAAGATACAACTTTTTGCCTGTTTTAGAAGGAAAAGTGTTCTAACCATGGAGTTTGAAGTAATTTCTTCCCCATCACTATCCTCAAAACACCTAGTTATTTCAACGACATAGAAAAGATGAAAAGTTTTTATTAAGCCCAGATGAGTCAGCTGGCCTGCTTTCTTATCCCCTCTCTGAAGGATGAGCTGTTATGCTTCTGTTTATTTAAATAACCATCTCAGAGGGTTTAAAACCCTGAGATGAGGGATATTCTTCTGAAGGTTTTTCACATCCAGAGGTAATCCTTGGTGAAAGCATCATCTCTTTAAACAGTACATCCAGGCAACCCCAAATATTTGAGGGAAGCAGGTACAGGGAGTTAGCAGGAGCTACAAAGGAGTTCTGTGTAAGAATCAGTAGTTAAACCAATGGGTTAGGAAGCAGATGTCTGTGATACTTCAGGGTGTGTGGGGAGAAGCTGAAAGGGTTTGTGAAAATATAGGTAAAATATAGAAGAGCTCTTCTATTGATGAGTTTGTATTTGAAATATTCAATTAATGTATTAGAAATAAATCAGAATGATTGAAAGTTAGCTCAGACTATTTTATCATTGTCAACAAAGTCAAAGTGAAGACTTCTTGTCACCTATTTTACCTAAGTCATTGCTACAAAGATCCTAAGTAACTCAAAGTTGAGTTCTCAGCATATCATGTCATTCACTCTGTAGTTTTGCCTTAGTCTCTCAAGCCTCCTCTTTACAGGACATTGATGTAAAGGAAAAAGTCTAAGTTGAATAAAATTACTCTGAGGAGCTGGTATGCACCCAGCTGATCCCTCTTTGAATTAGTTCTACTTCATAAATAAAATCTAGTCTTAAAAGAGGATAAAAATGACAAGGGCAGTAAACCCAGATCATGTCTTCAATTTCAACTCTCCTAACACCTAGCTGTTGTGTAAAAGTCAATTAGTAATTGTCAGACATATTTCCTCAAAAGATATTTCCCCTTGGAAAATAGATGGAAGGGATAACGATGGTTGACGTGCAGTACAAACAGATGGAGGTTATTTTTCAAAAGGCAGTATTTGCAAGTGCTGTGGGAAAGAGCTTGATGAAGACCATGCATCAAAATTTATAATAAATTTCATACAAGACTGGAGTGGAGAGGAAAGGTCTTTGAGCAAAAGAATTCAGAAAAAAAAAGGGGGGGGGGGGGGATCTGTATTTTTATTTTTCCTCTCATCTGGTAGTATTGTAGATACTGTTTTACTCATCATAGCATCATTAGGGATCAGAAGGGACCTCATGAGATCATCCAGTCCAGTCCCCCTGCCACAGCAGGATCACCCAGACCAAGTTGCACAGGAACACAGCCAGGAGGGTCTGGAACGTCTCCAGAGAAGGAGACTCCACAACCCCCCTGGGCAGCCTGTACTCCCTGTACTTCCCTGTGCTCCTAGTTTTCTCACTTTACAGCGCAGTTTCTTCCTGGTTCTAGTCACAAGCTTTCATGGCAAAGTTCATCTCTTCACTTGAACAAATACTGCTAAAATCTTCTTCCTCCTGTCTTACCCAAGTTGGAAAAGGGGACAGAGATTAAGTAAAGTGTTGTGATTGTCCTAAACAACGCAGAAGAACAGCTGCAGTATACGCAAGTATAACCTGCATACCTGAAATGTGCCTCCACTTGTTTAACAAGGCAGAGGAGAACACATTCTGTGTGCCAGGAGAAGGAGGACACTGTCTTAGGAAGAAAAGGTTGGAAAAATGCTTGATTGTCCTGATATTATAGTTTAACCTAGAATACAATTCAGAAATTATCCCAGCTCTTTCTCTTCAGCCTTTTATAGTCCTCCCTTGAATTTAACCAGTTCATTTCATTTCCAAGCATTTTCATTTTAGCATTTTGTTTTGAAGATAATAAAAACTGTGTAGCATAAAACATCAGGACACAGATTTCTCACCTTGTGCCTCCTCTGTGAGCTATAGGATGGCTTACAATTAGGAAACAAAATTGAAATACTTCCATTCCCCCAGTATCGGGTCTTTTCGAATCCATTGTTGTCAGCAGCAGGTTTATTTATCACGTTGGCCCACGGCCCAGGTACTCAAAGGTCTTTGAGTATGCAACACCCGTTGATTTCATAGAAAAGATCTCTGTTTTCAGTAACACTGAAATGTCTTTTGAAAAATATGGGCATCATTCCTGCCAGAGCCGGTTCTCTGTAAGGCAGAAAGAATCTCAAAGCTCAACAAGCTTTGCATCTATTCTGCAGGGTGCTATTGTTTCAGAGCAGTAACCTTTAGCTCTTTCACATCTCCTGTAGGAAGTGCTTTCCAGATACACATCCTCCTGGGTGCCGGTTGGCTTACGGTCTTTGTTGTTCTGCTGCTGTGGGATAAAAATGCAGTTCAAGCATTCTTAGAGAGTCCTGTTTTCACACCAACTCCTAGCTTCAGTTGCATTAATCCATTTCTTTTTTTACCTCTTTTCATATGGAGTCTGGTATCATTGAGTGTCTCGTTGGCCTGGGGAGCCCCACACGGTTCATGCAGATAGAAGGGTTATGTTTGAGGGGGTTTTCCAACAATATTGGAAAGCCTTACTTTATAGAATCACAGAATCCTTAGGGATCTGAAGGGACCTCGAAAGATCATCCAGTCCAATCCCCCTGCCACAGCAGGATCACCCAGACCAAGTCACACAGGAACACAGCCAGGCGAGTCAGGGACGTCTTCAGAGAAGGAGACTCTACAATCCCTCTGGGCAGCCTGTTCCAGTGCTCTGGTACCCCCCCTGGGAAGAAGTTCCTTCTGGTATTGATATGGACCCTCCTCTGTTCCACCTTGCACCCATTGCCTCTTGTCCTATCACCAGATGACATTGAGATACTTTAAGATAAGCAACTGGCACTGAGCTTATGAAGAGAGAGACATAGTCTTTCAGCAGAGTACATGCAGACTGGCTTTCTAATAGATATTGATAATAGATCTCTCTCTAATAGATTTACAGACTACTCTTTATCTCCTTCAGTCTCTGAACTCCCTTCCTCATGTCTTATAAAAAACGTTGACCAGTGTCTCTGAACCAATATCTCTCACTCAGCTTGCCATGGATGGTCAAACAGCTCACTCAGAACTGTGCATGTATCACCATGCCTTTGGTACCACCGGGATTACTCAGAACTTGACTCTTCATTGGTGGCACTTCAAAGGTGTTGATTCAGTCAGTCACTGTTAATTTCATTTAGTGCAAAGTTGTCATATAGCATGTTACTCACAGCCGATAATTTTGCATGCTGTGACACTTCTGCTCATAGTAGCCAGGAACTATTACTTCCTTGGGAAATCACAGCAGCAAAAACCCTGTCATCTCGCTTGTTCTCGCTCTACTTTTCAAAGCATTATAATTTCCTGATAACATGGACGATGACACACCATGGCATTTACCAAAAGCCACGGGGAAACAAGTTCTCATCAATCAGTTATATTCCTCTCCTCTTCTTTCTTGTTCCTACATCTATGTAATTCCTCACAACCATACAAAGACTCTCAAGATTTAAGCCAGAAATTCCCCAAACCAGTGATCAGGACCTGTTATGATCCTGCATTCTTAGACATGATTGCAAAACATGGTACTTCAGAGTGAACTCTGAGCATGGCTTTGGGGCTGTCTATAGGCAAGGAATGTGCTTTCCCTCAGACACTTTACAGTCCAAGAACCTGACAAAGCAAACCTGCAGCTTGCTTTTGCATTTATTTTTTGCATCCTTTTATTTTTTTCTCATCAGCTCTGGATTTTTACAGTTCCGTTCATTGCTCACCACCCATCAAGGCTTTTAAAGCCCTCTTGATCTTTTGCACACACAGAGTAGCCTCTTTTCTGAGTGTGAGTTCATCAATGCATATTTTGCTCCGGAGACAGGACTCTCATCTTCCTATCTGGCTTGCTACACTCTCTTCCAGTGTGCAGTCAATATTCTCTCCCTCATTAGCCCTTTAGATCCAGGCATCAGGTGGGTACTGTCCTTTTTCCTCCTGAAAGCTCCTTGAAGAACACTGCTTTAACCCAAAACAAGTGGTACAGCTAACCCTAGTGTAAATGACCCGAGCTTCATCCAGTGTCACTGCAGTGACAGCAATGAAACCAAGTGAATTGGCACCATCTGGTAACCTGGCCTGTTCTATTTTGGACAGGAAGGAAGGCTGCTTACCACATTTTTAAGTCTTTGTGGAGAGAAAGACTTGAAGGAGTTCAAATAAGGAGTGACGTAAATATGTGTGAAGCACTTGTAGACTTGTCCTCTGTGCTTTCTGCGTGTTGTATTGGCAGCTCTGACCTTAACTTCACCTCAGGAAGTGAAATGAGTAGGGAAGATGTGAGTACTTGTGCTGTACAGGTTCTGGCTGGGATAGAGTTAATTTTCCTCACTCTGGGGCTGTGTTTTGAATTTGTGCTGGAAACCATTGGTAATACCAGGCTGTTTTTGTTATTGCTGAGCAGGAGTGGAGACTCTATGGGATACTATTGATCCCATCGCTAGATTGGTCTGCAGAATAATCAAAGCTATTTCTAGAGATCAGTGATCCTGAGGAAACAAACTAGAAAAGAAATAAGGCTGAGGTTTTCATGGCTCGCCAAGGATTTAACAGGTATGAGACATAAAAAATACCCGAGATGCCCAGAGTTACCTCTGTGTAAATGCCATTTCCTCTTAGGTATATTTGATCTTCATTCATCTTTCTCCAGTGAGTTTCTCTCATTCTGATGAAAAGCAGTGGAAAACTTTGCCTACAATATAGCCTGAAAGGAAGACTGGAGTCATAGCTCAGCACTGTGTGCATAGCTATAACTGCTTTACTTTGGAGCAGAAAAATCTGCATTTTCCAAGAAGTAACATTTCTCACTGATTAAGATGGCTGAGGAGATCATTTTTCCTGTGGAATTATCGCTCTCTTCTTCCAGTATGTTTGTATATCAGGAGGTGGTTGGTAATGAGAGCAGAGTTATGGGGAAGTCTTTCTCTTTAAGGAACTTGCACTAAAACGAATGCATTTAAACCAGCTGATGAGAAGGCAGCGTGTGAGGTATGCCCAGACACCATTCTCCCTCACGGTCTCTTTATTTTGATGTTTATTAACCTGCCTGTTATATTAAACTCTCTTTGTGGTTCTCAGCTGTAAATCAAAGCTCTCCTTAATCACCACCTAGAACACCCCAGGGTGTTCCCTGAAGTGTGATGCCAAGCAGCAGTTTATCCAGAGCTGCAGATCACCCTCACGTGTGCATCCTTGCACCTGAAAGTTGTGCATGTAAGGAGCATGCAAAGTAAAACTTAAAAGCTATCTGTAAGAACTGCCAACCCAGCACTGCCAGGTCACCACTAAATCATGTCCCTAAGCCCCAGGTCCACACATCATTTAAATACTCACAAGGATGGTGACTCCATCACTGCCTTGGGCAGCCCTGGCAGCCTTGAGGCCTTTTCCTCTAGTCCTATCATTTGCTGTTTGAGAGAAGAGGTTGTCCTCCTCCTCACCTCAACCTTGTTTTAGGTGGTTATGGAAAGCCATATAGTGTTCCCTCAGCCTCCTCTTCTGTAGGTCAAACAACCCTACTTCCCTCAGTCAGTCCTTACAGGACCTGTGCCCTCACCTGACCCTTCACAAGCTTCATTGCCCTTCTTTGAAAGCACTCCCACACTTGTGTGTCCTTCATGACACCCGTTCAGGAAAATCTTACCTCCATTCTCAGTCCAGCACTGTACTTGTTGAAATATTTTGCTGAAGCATAGAAAATACAGATGACAGTTTCCAGACAACCAAAGGTAACCATGGTCATGAAAAACATCATCTCTAGCAGATAGGGAGCATCAGTGCCTTCTGGTTCAACTTGCTCTCTACTTCAGGTTTCAGTAAAAGTAAGGTAGAACCAGACTCTCAAGACAAGGTAGATTTTGTATGTTTTCAGAGCTGAATCCTGTGAGAGACCTGAGATCCACCTAGCTCCTGAGGAAACGCCTGTACTTGTTTAGAACTTGGTCTGAGTTTACCGCAGGGATTTTGAGTAAATCATAGAATCATTAGGGAGTGGAAGGGACCTCGAAAGCTCATCTAGTCCAGTCCCCCTGCAGGATCACCCAGACCAAGTTGTGAGTAAATATTGGATAGACTGTAGGTTTGAAGCAAAAGAAAGGGTGGTTGTGTTGTACACTCCACATTCCATTTATGGATTAGCAAGAATAGATCAGTATATTGGGGAACTGAGAATAACACAAAATGCATACTCAATGCCCAGCTGTCTTCAAAGCTAAATTCTCTGCCAGCTTTCTAACAGGTTCTGCTTTTGCTTATCGTTAGTCCCACAAACACTCATACATGGTTGTGGATCTGTTTCCCTAATTGAGAACTACCACCACCTCAGTATGATCAGTTGTATTTCAGTCCATGCAAATCTGGGAACCACAAGCATCTGTTTGTTTGTTTGTTTGTAGTCAATCCTTTTTATTTCATATGCCTACATTAAAAATATTAAAATGGGGAAAAAATATCCATGGTCAAAGCTTCCTAAGTCTGTGGAAAAATGCCACTGGTGTTTCCATCTCTGTGGCTTATGCTTATCTCGAGTTCCAGTGAGTAAATCTCCTATCTTCATTGTGTTGTGCAGTGTTTTATCCATGCAAATCTCTCCATCATCCCCCTCTCACAGCTAAGTACTCTCTGTATCCACAGCCAATATAAATATGAACAACGGCAGTGTGCTGAGGCCTGTCACATCTCTCTCTGAATACCTTTCTCTGGGCCATTTTCTAAACCTAAATCACAGAAGACTAAGTTCTGTGGATTACTTACTCACAAAATGCTACCTCATTCCATTGTTTTAGGGAACTTTGGTTTGTGCTGCTGCACGGGTATTATTAAGGAAGACTGAGCCATGCTTTTGAGAAGGATAAGCTGATTTCCTGGGATGTGCATGGGTTTTCACAAACAACTGTCGAGAACAGTCCAGCAGAGCAGTTGTGGAATCAAAAATGCTCTTATTTTCCAGTTATGATGTTCTGCCTGAGTATTGCAGAGCATCCTGCTCTTACCTCCAGCCCTATAGATAATTTGATTTGTTTTTTAATATCTTTTGGTTTGTAAATATTTGGAAGAAGAAATGAACTCTCTTTTTTTTTATGGTCTGAAGAACTGGCCCCGTATGGCCTCATCAGTGGCAAATTGGCTAACATGTTATATGCACATGCGGGTTCAGCTTCAGTTCTAAAGTAACCCTACCAGTGCTGCTGTCCTGCTCAGTTAATGGGTAGTCTGGTGGAACTAGAAGCATTGTGTTGTGCTAGCCATGTTGTCTCCTAGTGTGCTATTAGCTAATGATGCCAGTCTTAATTACAGCAGCCTGATAAGGTGCCTGCACTCAGGACAAACATCAGATTATCACAGCGCTGCAAAATAGCTTGAATTCCAGTAACTAAAGAATGAATGTTCCCTGTCTACCATGAAGTGGTCTTTCTAGGAAATGTGTTTCTGGAATATTCTCTGCGCTTGCTATTCGAATGCAGAGGCTGCATCTGTATGACAGCTCTTTCTCACATTACCTGATTATTTTTCCACCACAAAAGCAAGTGAATTTGTGGTCCTCTCTATTTACATCAAAAGGTATCTGAGCTTTGGAGAAAATAGAAAGAAATACATCTGAATAAAGCCAACAGGTTTGATGGCTGCACTTGCAATTCCAATTAAACCACTCTGGAGACAGTTTATTATATATGAGGTGGATTGTGAACTGGCGGCAGAATAGAAGACAGAGTAGTGGTCAATGGGACAGAGTCTGGTTGGAGGCCTGGATCTAGTGCAGTCCTCAACTATAGTGGAGTCGGAACTGGGACCAGTCCTATTCAATCTATTCATTAATGACCTGGATGAGTGATGAGGGTGCATTGTCAGCAAGTTTGCTGATGACACAAAGCTGGGTGGTGCCACCGGCACCCCAGCAGACTGTGCTGCCATTCAGTGAGACCTGGACAGGCTGGAGAGCTGGGCAGAGAGAAATGGAATGAGGGACAACAAGGGTCAGGGGAGAGGCTGGCATCTGTGCAACAACAACTTCAGGGACCAGTACAGGTTGGGGACTGACCTGTTGGAGAGCAGTGGAGGNCTCCCTTATGAGGACAGGGTGAGGGAGCTGGGTCTCTTGAGTTTGGAGGAGGCTGAGGGGTGACCTCATTCCTGTCTCTTAAGTCTGTGAGGGGTGGGTGTCAGGAGGATGGAGCCAGGCTCTTCTCAAGGTCATCTGGTGATAGGTTAAAGGGCAATGTGTGCCAGCTGGAACAGAGGAGGTTCCATATCAATATCAGCAGGAACTTCTTCCCAGGGAGGGTACCGGAGCATTGGAACAGGCTGCCCAGGGGAGTTGTGGAGTCTCCTTCTCTGGAGATGTTCAGGACCTGCCTGGATATGTTCCTGAACAACTTGGTCTAGGTGATCCTGCTGTGGCAGGATGATTGGACTGGATGATCTTTCGAGGTCCCTTCTGATTCCTAATAATTCTGTGATTCTCTATGCTGCTTCAAATAGTGCCACTATATATACACTGATACAAATTAGTGCATCAAGGTGTGACAAGGAGTGTTTCTAAATAAGAAACAGATTCATTTGTAGTATTAAAATGCATCCTGTGGTAATGTTGACTCTGCCAGCTAGCAGTCTCCCCAAAATTGTTGGGAATGGTTTAGGAGATGGGCCAGGAATCATTCTCTGAAAACAATATGCTGTGGCCATGTGGTTTTGGAGACTAAGATAATTGATGGCATCAGTGAAAGACACTGCATGCCAACTGGCCTCAGAACCAGAGAAAAACCCTGGCAGATCCTGGCATAGGAGTCCAGTTTGAAGCAGCATGGACAAGGAGAGCCGTACACCTTCTAGTTGTATGACTTGATGCTAGCATCACTCTGTGCTGCAGTTTGCAGGTGGCAGAGAGGGGAAAAGCTACCATTTTTCTCACTGCCCTATTTGCTGGTGAAACTGCGTTTGAATTTGATGAAATGCTGCTCTCACCTCATCTGCATACTTGGCTCTATCTTCTGGACATTCCTTCAACTACAGAATTTCCTGCTCTTTGTTCTGAGAAAATGGTTTGTCATTTTCTTCCTCTTTGTTTTCTTTGAGAGAAGAGTCAATTTTGGGGCAGTAAATGAAGAGTAAAAATCCAGAGAGCGCGGAGAGGAAACATTCTGCAAAATTAAGTTCAAATAGGGTAAATCCCACGAAGCACCACATACTCATGTCAGTGCAGTAATGATAAATACTGGCTGCATATCTGCCCAGAAAGCTTATTCCTCCATATCCTATATCTAGTGGGCATTTTCTGTCTCTCTGTCATGTCTTGAAATATCACTTTCCATTCTAAGTGTAAACCATTATTTATGGTCCTTCTGGAGCTACTGTGCTGCACTTCAACCTAACCAGAAGAGAAGGAGCCTTGCCAGCACTAATTAATCACCCCGGTAGAAGATGTTTTCAGAATATGACACTGCTTTTGTTAATAGCATTTAGGAAAAGCTGTCTGGAATTACTGTCACCGTGTTAATTTTTGACAAATTACCCCAGGATCTTGGTCAGCCTACTCTGGCAGCTGGGTCTTATTGAGAAGGCAATGACTAGCTCGAGTCTGGCTTTAATAATGTCAGGTCCCACCCACTGCCACAAGAAGGGGGGGGCTGTAAGTGACAGTAAAAGGAACACAGCTGAGAGATGGAGCAACAAGAGTGATGAAGTTGGCAAGATGGATATTTAATGGTCTGAAGTTGTGATGCTGACTGACACACCTAGGCTAGTCCAGTTGACACGCTCACTCCATCAATTCAGTGACAACGCTTTAGATTTAGTAAAGCCTGACGAATATGGATCTCACAGATGTGTTATCTACACTATCATAAATATTCTGATTTCACATCAGAGCTTTTCCTTTAGTAATTTTATTCAAATATCCAGTTTAATATGTAACATAAAATACAACATGTGTGTTAGGCTGGTGCACGACCTTGGGTCAGATTAAGCATACTACGCTTTTCCTATTGACTCTTAAACCAGATTAGCTTCTGCACCATTATTTGGCTATGTTCATACTAAAACACTATTGTTGCACATTTCATATAGTGGATAGGTGGAGAAAAACCCACTACATAAGTACTTCAAAATATATAATGAAGTGCAAAGACAACATAGACAGCATGGTGAGGGTGAACATGCTACCTAAACTGAAAAGAAGTTCTCAAACTTTTAATGAAGACCTCTAACCCTGATCACTTCTCTGTCAGAAAATTTGGTCTAGGAAGTCACTTCTGAACCTCAAATTTTCAGCTGAAAGTTGTTTTGCCTCTGTTGATAAAAGCACAGTGGTGTTCCTGGACTCTACATTTTAATCAATTAGGTTTGGATTCAAAGCATGCTGTCACAGTGTAAGGCACTGCATTTTCATAGAATCCTTAGGCATTGGGAGGGACCTCTAAAGATCACACAGTCCAATCCCTCTGTCACAGCAGGATCCCCTAGACCAAAGCACACAGGAACACAGCCAGGAGGGTCTGGAACATCTTCAGAGAAGCAGACTCCACAACCCCCCTGGGCAGCCTGTTCCAATGCTCTGGTACCCTTCCTGTCTATAAAGATGTGAGGGGTGGGTGTCAGGAGGATGGAGCCAGGCTCTTCTCAAGGTCATCTGGTGACAGGACAAGGGACGATGGGTGCAAGCAACCACTGCAAGCAGGCAGGGACTGAAGGGAAAGGATTGCTAACCTGATATCTCTGATGGTGTTATGGAATCTTGAAATGGAATTCTGTAGGGAAATGTTTTTGTGGTGTTTAGTCTTTTATAAAGGGGAGGATGTTTTGCTGTGAGTTTTAGGTTATTTTTTGCAACTCCAAGCATTATTTTTTTTAATCGAAGTCTGTACTAAATGATGTCATCTTTACTGTGATGCACAGTTCCACTCTAAGTGCGGTGCTGTCTCCAGTGCTGTCAGCTAAACCACTGAAGAGCAACGTTAGCTCAAATGTTCATCCAAGAGTGCAGCATTGACACTGTACAGTTGTCCTACAGCCACAGAAATGTAGTACCACTGAATTGAAGGCATCTGACTGACTGAGTAACGTGGGACACATCTTGGGGACCCATTTCACCATCCTAATAGCTCAACAGTTCCACTGTTTTTCTCTCATTTATACTAAAATAATTAGGAAGAAGTTCCCTGCCTTCTCCTCAGTTGCACTGATGCGCGGCCTCATTTAAGGAGAGGCAAGTCTGCCTTTTAGTATATTTACATGCATGCAGAAAGAATTCACGTGCAAAGGTCTCTGTGTAAGAATAGAGACACACAGTTTGTGCACGGACACACAGTAGTGCACGAGTAGCAAATATATCTGGGAGTTCAGCAGTGACTTTTGTCCCGAGAAGCCTGGGCATGGAAAAAGACTGGGTGCCCACACACACTCTGCAATGACAATGCAATTAAAACTTTATGAAAATGTTCATCTGAGGTGTACTGAAGTGATGAAGCACAGGATTTTATCTGAGTCATAAACCCAGGAAAAGTCCTTTTTGAGATCAGAAACACCAAGGTGCCCATTAAGAAACGAATGACTGTCCTTGCACAGAGGTATATTGCTCTCCATGCTTCAGCATCCTTCAGCGATGGAGGAGAAGGTTATACCCTTCCTGTCAAGCACCTTGTTAAGCAAGGAATTGTCAGTGTTTGTGAAACAGATTTCTCTCTTCATCCGACTTTGTTCCTAATCAAGGAGTCATTATTACTAGAATCCAGGGAGACAGAATCATCCCAACTGTTTCTCTTTACTAGAAATTCATGCGACTACCAAAAACATTGTGAAATATCTTTCAAAGAACTTTACCAAATAAGTCAATGAGTGTGTAAATAAGACTCGCAGCCTGAGACTCATCTGTGCTCTAGGTCTCCTCATTGCTCTTCTGTTTTTCAGAAAATGTATTTTCTCACTCGTGCTATCAGTCTTGAACAACAAAGGACAAAGGAGTTGCTCAAGAGGTGTATGTTGTTTGTCATAGTTATTGACAAGGAAGGTTAAAACTTAGATGTCACTGAGTGTCTGGGTGAGATGATTCATGTTGCATGGGCACAGAGAACACAGAAGAATTAATTCCCCTTTGCTGGGTTCCCCCTCCAGCTGCCGTCAGCTCTGACTTTCCACTGATGTTCTTCTTCTAGCTGAGTGAGAACCAGGCTGTTTTCAAGGGCAAAGTCAGCTGTTTCCAAATAGATCCCCTATGCTCTGAAGACAGGACTAAGGACTTCCTCAGCTCCTGGAGACATTCCTAGAGATTAGAGAGATGCTTCTGAGTAGGCGATCTGTGTTGGATTTACACTGGTGTCCCAATTCACTTCAACTCTGCAGACAGTACCCAAAGCACAGTTCTCTTGTTCATCATGTGTTCTACAAAATGAATAGCTCCATTCTGAATGTTTATTTAGCTTCCCTGCTATCACCCTCCCAACCTGCATGTTGTCAAGAGAATTTGGGATACACGGAGAAAATACCAACCTACAGGTTGTAGGTAAGAAGGGAAGGCAGCTTGCTTTCTCCTGTAAGGAATCAGGTGTATTTGCAAAGCTTGTTCCTGTCATTTGAGAACTGATAACACCCTGTGGAGGAATGGCAGTTTCTCCAAGTGAGCCAAACGGGTGGCTGTTCATTGCTGGAGAACAGCCGAAAGCAGCCTACAGGATTTTATTAACAACCTGTTGATGTCCCCCTTGATCAGAGAACAGAGTTTAGAGAAGAGTGTCCAGATGGTGGAAAGGATGAAACAGGCTATTCAACCTGCTTGAAAGGCATGGAAAGCGTTACATCCAGACTTGCTTAGCTCACTTGATCAGGATGACATTGGAGAGTCTATTTGTTGTTTGCTTTTTCAGGTGGTACTTGTGAACTGGAAAGCACCGGATAATGAAGAATCTTGAACAAATTGCTTCTCTTCTCAGCACATATGCTGGTGTGCTGGGGTCAGCCCAGACAATGAAACAAGCAGATTCTGATAAAGAAAGCAAAAGTGTTGATCCTAATTAGAACAGACAAAGGCATTTTTCATCCCGGATACCTTGTTTAAAGGTTGACTTTTGGCAGGCATGTGATAGCTCTGTGCACTAACAGAACTGGTTACCAGGGCGTCCATCACACGGGGATGTGCAGCAGGTTCAGAGTCAGACTTCATGCCTGGAACTGAAATGCCTGCCAGAAGCAGATAGGTCATTCTCTTCAAATGATGACAGAATAATTGCATCCCAGTGGAGGACTAAAATCTTTTGGCAGATCTTTCAGGAATTGTGCAGCTATTGCTTATCTGACTGATCAGTGTTGAACTTAAGGAGACCTTAACAGGTTACCCAGGGGTCTTAAGCACGACACTAAACCCAGAGAATAAGCCATTTTGGAATTTTGATCAGAGACTTCAAACATAATGCCAGGAGCCCAAACTGCGACTGATGAAATCCAAACGTACGAAGTGTTTTCTTGGCACTGAGATTTTTCAAAAATCAAGTCAAGGGTTTTCCTAAGAAATCATGTGCATCGTACTTCTGCAGCAACTTTTTGTCTTTCACTCGCTCTCGGTGTGTCCAGCGTTAGCAAACAACGGCTTTATGCCTTTGGTTTAAGGTGATCTAAAGGACAAATGCAAAAGGACTTGAAAATGAGAGAACATTCATCAAATATTTAATTGAAGGGCTGCCCGGTGTCACTGGCTGACTCTAAATGTAAATGCTCTTTCTCACGTTTTGATTGTTTAAGGTCGGGGTATCCTGCTGGTTAGTTTACAGTAGGTATTTTGTCTCCTGTTAGATACACCGAGCACACGATGGTGACACACGTTGTGCTTGGCTTGGCTTCAAGAGGGAAACTGGTCAGGCAATCCTATTGTACAGGTGAGTGCTATAGGAGATGCTCTTGCAAGTGTAAATGTGGTACTGGATGTCGTCTTCACAGTTTGGTATCAATTAGAAGATAATGCATTATCATACCCATGGTTAATAGCTACACATGTTTTCAACAGCTTCTAAAGTGGTTAGAAACAGAATCAGAAGGTGAATTAGAGAATTGATTGGGTTGGAAGAGACCTTTAAAGGTCAACTAGACCAACCCAAAATACATGAGAAGATGGTTTTCTTTTTCATATAGAATCATAGAGTCCTTAGGGATCAGAAGGGACCTTGAAAGATCATCCAGTCCAATCCCCCTGCCACAGCAGGATCACCCAGACCAAGTTGCACAGAAACACATCCAGGCGGGTCTGGAACGTCTCCAGAGAAGGAGACTACACAACCCCCCTGGGCAGCCTGTTCCAGTGCTCCGTCACCCTCCCTGGGAAGAAGTTCCTGCAGCTATTGATAGGGAGCCTCCTCTGTTCCAGCTTGCCTTATTCTGTAAACAGAGCGTGGTTTTGATCTGACCAGGGAAGAGAGTAGTTTTACTGTTGCCTTATTGCTGTTTATGAGGTCAATCCCTCTTTACCACTCTGGTGTGTCATACACATCTGCTCATAGTCATGGCCACATGTGTGTGATTTCCCTTTCTGTTAGCTTGAAGGAATTGTCCTTTTCCTGCCGTTCATCAAACATAATGATATAGAAGGGGAATAGAGGAGCAGCCCTCTGAAATATTATGTCCTGACTGATACAGTAGGAAATTAGTTTGCACTCTCGTGGAATGGGAAGGATGCCTTTGAGCATTTACTGCAGCATTCCTCAGTGTGGGTCTGCAGATGTTTCCGTGACACAACGGTCTGAAATCTAAGCACATATGTCATTTATACAGAAAGCAGACCGGAGTGCTGGGTTATTGCAGACATAAGCAGATAGACCCTACAACATTCTTAGCATCATTTGCATTCCTAACCAGACCGAAGAAGGCCATCTTCATTGTTGGGAGGTCGTAGATACTTAAGGTTAAATTAATACGATGATGTAACTGATCATTTGGGAGCAATGCTTAAACACAGCAGCAATTAATTCTAGGAGGAGAAATAGCTTGAAGAGGTGAAATTGTCCACTGGGAAAAGAGATTAGAGGAATAGGTCCAAATAAGTCACCGAGAAGTTGCAAATTAAAATTTCTCTCTCTTTGCTCCTCTTTATGTGTAAAGTAATGAGAGTGAGTGTAATCTCAGGGTGCCTGATAAAATTATCTCAGCTTCACTGATGTAAGACCACACACATCTGTTATAGAGGGGGACTAAGCTGGTGTTTTATTTCATAGAACACCATCAGTCCGTCATACACGCTTACAGGTGCTCTTCAGGACTAAATTGTAGGGTGATGCACGTTTCCATCCATTAATAGATAACTGCTTTGAAAAACTCAGTCAGCACCCAACAAAAACCTAGAACTGATGTGAGAAATTGTGCCCAATATTAATTTCACACAGTGAGGAAAATGACAATGAGTCTCTAATATTTTTAAATGTTCAATTGCTTGCAGCTTTATTCCCCACTTTGTTCCAGTGTAGAAGGAAGCGAATGTGTCTTATTCCTTCTATACAGAGCGCTGCTACTGTTCCTCTTTATTGCTGCTTCACAGCACTATCAGTTTCTCTTTTGAAAGTCATATTTCAGAGTGGTTTTGTTTGAGTAGTATGCTCGTCGGCTGCTGGGTGTATTCTCTAAGGTGTTCTGGCATGCGATTCATCGAGGCAATCTTTATTAACCCTATTTTCTGGAGAATAATAAAAACAAACTCACATTATAGGACAAATTAAGTGCACTTCATCTTGGATTATAGCACAGAACCCTTGATACAGAGTTGATATGCAGTTCAAGATTTCAAGTCCCAGCTGTATGGTGCATGGCTCCAGCTCACAGACAATTTACGAGGAGCCATAAGGAATTGTTGTGGGGTGCATCTGGGTGGGTTTCCTAGACGCAAGGGCTGGGGAGTACAACTGATTTGGAGCTTCTTGTTTACTGTTTCTTACTTCTTGTGGAGATTTACTTCTTGTAATGGAGACTTTTGTCTTATTTGTGGCTCAGCAGAATGGACACACTGGAAATGCAAGACTGGCTTGGAGGCACATGGATCTGGGAACCAGCTGGCACTGATTAGTGTATAGAATCATTAGAGATCAGAAGGGACCTCGAAAAATCGTCCAGTCCAATTCCTCTGCCACAGCAGGAGACTTCACAACCCCCCTGGGCAGCCTGTTCCAGTGCTCTGGTACCCTCCCTAGGAAGAAGACCTTTCTGATATTTATAGTGAACCTTCTCTAATGAGGGGGACCTCATTAATGTCTATAAATATGTGAGAGGTGGATGTCAGGAGGATAGAGCCAGGCTCTTCTCAAGGTCGTCTAGTGATAGGACAAGGGGCACTGGGTATAGAGGAGGATCCATATCAGTGGGGGTTGTGGAGTCTCCCTCTCTGGAGATGTTCCAGACCCGCCTGGCTGTGTTCCTGTGCGACTTAGTCTGGGTGATCCTGCTGTGGCAGGGGGATTGGACTGGATGATCTTTTGAGATCCCTTCTGATCCTTAAGGATTCTATGATTCTCTGATTATTCAATAGAAAATCCTAAGAATTCTCTTCAATTATTTTTCCCTATTGAGAAATTGTATTTGTTTTAGCAGATTGTTCTCTGTTCAAAACTTAGTCTGCCATAAAATTGCCTATCAGTTCTGTTTCTTTTTTCCTCCTCTAATGCCTAGAAAGAAGCTTATCTGACTCCTGAATATGCAGGAATGATGCTCCCTAATATACTCAGCATGGCTGCTTGTGTTGGAACCGAGTTGAAAGCGCTTGAATCATTTTCCTTTTCAAATGGCAGTCTAATTAACATATAGATCATCTGGCTAACACTTCTATGAAACATGTACGGTACTTGTTATTAAAATACAAGCACTCTTTGAACTTCAGCAGTCACTTGAAAATTTTTAATCTTCTGATTCTGCCTTTGTTTGTAATAGTTTAGATAAGAAATTGGACAGCCAGGGTGCTAAACCTAAGCAATCATTTGGACACTCTTAATGTCCTGGCTGTGCTTCTATTTGTTTAACAGGATATATTATGCATAAGGAATTCCATTTCAGGGATTTATCTAAATTGAATGTGTTAGAGCAGATGACAGCAAGAGGATTTCTTTCAAAATTAGCTTGTGTCTTTTTAGGCAGAGTGAATTATCCCCTAGTCCCATGAAATCATCTACAATAGCTCTCACTGCCTTTTGGCAGCAATGGTACCTTCTGCTGAGAAAAGCCAATCGTCTGGAATGCTTGTGCTACTGGACTTGAAAACTTCATGAGACTGGAGCATGGTGCATGAAATCCAGGGGGAAAGTCCTGAGGGTGGCATGAAAGCTTACGGACCTGCACATCCTGGATATGAAAAATGGGGTGAGTTTAGTGCTTGATTAGTGATGGGGGAGAAAGAAATTACATGAGCGAATGATTGTTTAAGCTACACAATAGATGAGAGAAAACTGAGTCTTGATTTGAATGCATTAAATAGGCTTTCTGTTTAATAAATAAAAGCCTTGGAGTAAAATTTTCTTCTTAAATTATGGTGATTGCTCCTTCCACTTCAACATAAACATGGAAAACAGGTAAGACGATTGTAAGTTGAAAGATTGGTTTAAGTTTGCTCGCTTTACATATTGTCATATAGTCTGTGAATAAAAGGATGCATGCTGTTTCTGTGTTGGATTTGTTTCAGTTAAGGTTTGGGGTTGTTTTTGTAACTGGCTTCAGCAATTGTGAGCAAATTATAAGGTGTTAATGGAACAGAGTTGATTGAAGTTAACCATAGGTTGTTCTAGTAGAAATATTTCGGAGCTCACCAGATAGGCAAGGAACTCAATTATGTTCTTAATTTAAAGTCACTGGGATTTGGACATCAGGTGATACTGCTATGGCATATCTTGTATTTGTTGGTTGATGGGTGGTTTTTTTTCCTTTGGAAACCTTTGCCTTTATTTTTGAGCTGAATCATTATTTCTATAACCAGCTTTTCTCATAGCTTCGTAGAGTCAGAGCATCACAAGGGAAGTGATGACTGAACAGCAGGTGCTAAACTATAGGGACAGTTAATTTCAGTATCGGTCTGGAGTCTTTAGTTTGAACTGTAACTCTTAAGATGACCAAAAAACCTTCCAAAATAGCCTGTAAGGTTTAAAATTCAATCCAAATTATGAAGGTCTTGCTTTTCCGGATAAATACACAGAATCTCACCATCTCTTTGGTTGGAAGAGACCCGTAAGATCACCAAGTCCAACCATTAACCTAGCACTGCCAAGTCACTACTAAAAAGACCACTATAAATATCCTTGCTGAATTTAATAGCTTTCCAATGTCAAAACTTATTTAGGTCTTGACACTGGAAAGAGACTGAAATAAATAACAATAATTTATCTCTCACTTCTGCTAGTTTTCTAGGAGGTGTTCCAGAACAATAGTCAGTATGCAACACACAGACACTAAATACACCCTGACTGCCTGGGGTCTCTGATTCCTTTAGGCTCACTCACCCTCAGTGCTGTCTTTTCATTGCTGGCGTAATGAGGACCGTCTGAAAGGTTGAGTCCACATTTACTGCTTTCAAATATGCCCCCTGTAAATGTAGAAATCACTTTCAAATCAAGACGGTTAAGATGTTCTCCACTAAATAAAATCCAAGATGGAAAAAATTAATGGGGTCTAAAGTCGTTAGTATGGGAATGATACCCACTCTTTCTCCTGAATGGATCTTTACAGCAGCTTAGTCCTGTTCTCAGTATGTTCTGCCCTGTCTGCCCATAGTAGAGGACATATTCCTGCTCTTAAAATTGGGCTGCATGTTACAAGCTGATAAGAGAATCTAAAATCAAATCAGTAAGAAAATCTAAACTCAAATCTATAAGATCCGAAGACCGAAAGATTACGTGCTTTCCTCCATTGACAGGTGAGAGAAATCCATGTCAAACATTTGTCCTTCTTAAACACAGGTCTTGTATTTACATTCCCCAGGCACTGTCTTTCATGAAAGGAGAGACAGAATCAAACAAAGGAGAAATCTGAGACTAAAGTGAGGCTCCTGATGGTTGTGAGTATCGCAGGCATGTCGTCTCTGGATCGAAAAGACACCTGACAATTAAAATAAGCTGGCTTACTACCAACTGGCCATGACATGGTACTTGCAGTGAGAGTTCACGCTTGTAATTAAATGCTAAATAAGGTTAATGTGATTTTTAACTGGCTGGTAGAGAATTGTATTAGTGCAGATAATACCCGATGAATTGTGGTACGGGTAAGAGTTATTATAAGGTGGCCGTAAAATATTTCAGGCTGAAAACTGGAGGTAGGTTCCAACAATTTGAGGGGATTTGGAATAAAATTTCTATTGGAATTATGGGGAAGAGAGGGCCTAATTAATTTTATGTGAACTTTGATGAATTTATTAGTAAGAATGGATGATATGATCTCTTGAGTTGGCAGGGAGTCTGTTCAACAACCCGTGAAATAAATCTTTGATGCAGGCTCCACTGATAACAGCTGAATCACCTGGATTAGCTGGGGTTTGGGTTTATCTTTTGTTAAGCATTTGCAGGAAGGATTAGTCTGCACCAACATCGCTTGTGACTGTACTTTTGATTCCTCAAATATACGGTTGGTTGTCTTTGTGAGTGTGATTGTGGCAAATGAAGTTTAAACACATGATTTTCATCAGTCATTTTCCATGATCTAATAACAGTGTTCTGTGACAACATTGCAAACCAAAACAAAATCTCATAGAGTACTTTTTTGTGACCTATTTGTGCATAATTTAAGTTATACGTTCCAGACCCACCTGGATGTGTTCCTATGCAACTTGGTTTGGGTGAGCCTGCTGTGGCAGGGGGATCGGACTGGATGATCTTTCGAGGTCCTTTCCCATCCTTAAGGATTCTGTGATTCTATGATTCTATGTCACTGGCCTAAATAACATCAGTCACGTAATACAGTGGTAATGATAGCAAATGCATCACTTCAGCAGCACCTTCCCCCTCAGCATTATCGTTTCATTTCTGACAAATCTTTCTAGCCAGTGGGATTAGCTTGATCAAATGTTCAGCAGTGCTCTGAAAGGTTACACTCCTTTCCACCCTCAGACAAGGGTTATGACTAAATCCTGAGTGTTTAGGTGATGGCTTACAGAGTGTGTTAGCAAGCTGCAGTGGATTGAGCTCTCATAGCCTGACACTTAGCTCTTGATGCCTCTGTTTTACAAGATTATTACTGCGTGAGATGCTTAGCACTCAGTAGTTGCAAGTGAAGTAGTTTCAAACTAGAAGGTGAGAGGAACCATAATTTAACTGGAGTACTTCTTGCGTGCCTTGCCTTCAGAATGACCCATATTGGAGTCTCACATCTGTGCTTCTTGGGGTTGACAATTTAGGAAAAATCTAATAAATGTTCTGGATAAATGTTCATGCAGATGCAGTTTTATAGAAGATTTTTAAAGTATTTCCCCACAAAGCTTTCCTCTGTCACTTTTGAATTGAATCTCTGTGCTTGCATGCTTTTTCTCCTGTTTAAATTGTCTTAGTCCTTGTTTTTCTGTGTACCTCCCAAGATCTTCCTCTCTAGGTGTTTGGCATTCTGGTTGACACCTCTATCCTTTCTTTCCCTCTGGCTATTTACTGTCTGTTCTTTTTAACAGCTCCTTTTTTAAGTGCAACATGAGCACAATTATGTTTGATTTAAAGTCGAGCTCTGTTTATACATTTGAAATGAAGTAAAGTATGTTCTGCAAATCCACATTCTTTGAAATAGAGGAGTCCTTGTGTAGAAGAAGGTTCAGGACCACTAAGAAAACACCAGATTCTTCACACAGGCTGGTAGTTCTCTGTACAGTTTCTTCTCTTCTTGCCAGTGATTCCTGGGTGCATGTGATGAACTGGGGGAGCAGCTAACTTGTGCCAAGTGTCTTCGAGTGTGTCACTGACAACAGTGTCACCATAAACCAAATGAGATCTGAGGAAGTCCTGATGTTATGGTGTTCTCCAAACCCTTGGCAAACTAAATGTTGCAGACAGGCATTCCCTTTGGTTCTGTTTGTGCTTTGGATGCAAGCAAGCACCGTTTTCATGGGTGAAAATGCTAAACATTATAGTGTAGAAAGAAGTCACCCTTCCCAGTTCAATGAACTTCAAGGATATCATCACCATTTTTCCTTTTACTTTAAGAGCCTTGTGTTACAATTGTTCATTACAGGTTTAAATTTCAGAAGTATAAGAGACAAAGAGACATGAAGAGGTTAAGCTTTGATTGCTAGACAGGTTTAAGTATCTAATACTTCTCTGGGTATATTACTTCAAAGGAAATGTTATAGTGATTAGTTCACATAGTTTTATTATTAATTTTCCCACTTTCAAATCTTCATATACTTAGGATTAATTCATTTCTCTCTACTGTTAACTACCTTAGGCGCAGATGACATATACTTGGTTCTTTTTATTTAGACTTCTCTTTCTCTCTCTCTCTCCTCTCACATAATCCCTTTAGTCTTCTCACTTTTCTGAAAGGCATAATTGAAATCAATAGTATTTTTAGAATCATAGAATACTAGAATGGCCAGGGTTGGAAGGGACCTTAAACATCATCTAGTTCCACCCCTCCACCCTACATAGACAGGGACACCTTCACTAGCTCAGGTTACTCCAGGCCCCATTCAACCCGGCCTTGAACTCATCCAGGGATGAGGCAGCCGCAGCTTCCATGGGCCAGCTGTTCCAGCATCTCTCTCCTCTCACAGGAAAGAATTGCTTCCTCATGTCCGGCCTGAATCTCCCCTGTTCAAGTCTGGCACCCTTTCCCCTTGTCCTCTCTCTATGCTTTCTTGTAGCCCCCTTCAGACATTGGATAGTGGCCAGGTCACCTGGGAGCCTCTTCTTCTGCAGGCTGAACAACCCCAACTTTCTCAGCCTGTCCTCAGAGGGGAGGTGCTCCAGCCCTCTGGTCATTTGAGTTGCTCTCCTCTGCTGGACACGTTCCAGGAGCTCTGTCTCCTTCTCATGTTGAGGATTCCAGAACGGGACACAGTAGTCCAGATGGGGTCTCACTGGTGCAGAGTAGAGGGAGAGGATCACCACCCTCGACTGACTGTCACTGCTTCTTTTGCTGCAGCTCAGGACACAGTTGGCTTTCTGGGCTGCAAGCACACACTGACAGCTCCTGTTAGACTTCTGGTCCACCCGCACGTCCTTCTCCTCAGGGCTGGCCTCAGTCCTTTCTCCTCTCAATCTGTATTTGTGCATGGGATTGCCTGGACCCAGGTGCAGAACCTTGCCCTTGCTGTTCTTAGAGGCTCCCCATGGAAATGCACCCCAACCGTCAGGCTATATATGTTACACTATTTTTGCAGAGCTTTAGTTGAGGATGATAGCCATGGGTTTCTTTTTTTCTATGGTGCCATTCTGACAAAGGACTGATTAGAACCACCCTGCAGTGTCAGGAACTGTAAGTTACTACAGCTGTTTAAATGTTGCTGCCCATTCCCCTGCTATGGAAATGCCCACTCACTTGTGATGCGCTCATCTCAGAGCTTATGATGTCTTGAAATTGCAGGAGGTGGCAACTGTGGATAATTTAAAAAACCTTACCCCGGCAACCACCTAATAAAGTGATTTAGGAATGTCCCTTATTTTCTGTCACAGATTTGACACCTAGCTGTCATTGAACCGGTAGGATTCAGACTCTCATGAAATAATGTTCAGAATTCAAATGAAGGAGGTAACTGCAGCGTGGCTAGACATCTTTGTCCTTAGCCACAGCAGTTTGGATGTCATAATAAACATGGCAGCATGGGTACTGAGCACAGAATAGGTATGTGCTTGAGCAGCTAATGAGTATTGAGATCCAGGCTGCCACCTCCTCACTTTTATCAGCATCTAAGTAGGTGTCTGGGAGACAGGGCCAAGGATGTTCTTTCACATTGTCATCACACCTTGTAGGTACACTTGACTGGTCAAGCAATAGCAGAAGAGCTGTGACTACTGAAAATCCTTTTCTCAGACTGAAGGAAGCTGAGACCAGCAGCTCCCCTAGGTTTGTGACACGATCAAGAAAGTAACACAGAAAAGAACTTGACAGTAGGAGAAAAACGCGTCTGGCTGACTGCGAGGGTGTAGCATGGACAGAGCTGCAAAACAGATGGGAGCTTCTCTGACCTTGCCTGCTCCAAATTTATCACCGGACTTGTTTAATTAAAAATACATCAGATTAAGTCATTTTGTTATATGGGAAAACACTGGAGCCCCTCAGGTGTAATCCCTGTTGGAAGAGACACAATAAGGATAAGATTCTTCATTGCAGCAACAGAAATCAGCTGCAAAATAGTTTAAAGCCCATCCTGCTGGGGAATTGGACAAGCTTGAGATAAGCAAGAGTGTTGGCTTGTGCTTCTTTATTTCTCTGGGCTGCTAGAAGACAGAGTAACTCACAATAGGTGTGAATCCAGTTGAGAAGAATTATGTTCTTGCCATTCCTTTGTTTACCTATTTCTCTTATAAGAAATATTTCTCTTCTCCCCTCTGTTTTTCCAATTCACCCTCTTTTGGATCCACTGCAACTTAAATAATTAAAACACATATATAAGGAAGTTTTTATAATCTGGCTGATCAAATGAACGAGAGAGAGACTTGTGCTCTTGTTCCTGTGAGGCCAGGTTGGGAGCGCTGGGGTTGTTCAGCCTGGAGAAAAAAATACTCTAGAGTTACCTTACTGTGGCTTTTCAGTACTTAGAGGCAGCTGAGGCTGAGGGAGCTAGGGGTCTTTATCCTGGAGGAGACTCAGGGGGCTCTTATCACTCTCTACAACTACCTGAAAGGAGGATGTAGTCAGGTGGGGATCAGATAACTAGAGAGAGGATGAGAGGGCAGGACCTGAAGCTGCACCAGGGGAGGTTAGGCTGGATGTTAGGAAGCACTGAAAAGGGTGATCAGACACTGGAATGGACTGCCCAGGGAGGTGGTGCAGTCACCATCCCTGGAGGTGCTTAAAGCTGGATGCCATGGTCTAGCTGATGTGGTGATATCAGATCATAGGCTGAACTTGATGACTTCAGCCTCAATTTCTGTGACTCTGAGATTCTATAAGAATGATGGGTGAAGACTTTTTAGCATGGCCTGTCGTGACAGGACAACGGGCAATGGCTTGAACCTCAAAGAGGGGAGATTTGGACTGGATATGAGGAAAGACTTTTTTACTGTGAGAGTGGTGAAACACTGGAACAAGTTTCCCAGACGAGTGGTAGATGCCCCGTTCCTGGAAGCATTCACGATCTGAGCAACCTGATCTAGTCAAAGATGTTCATGTTCACTGCAGAGCGCTGGACTAAATGACCTTGAAATGTCCATCCCAACCCAAACCATTCTATGGTAATACTGCCTCGTCCTAAACACTCTACAAAGTGATCAACATCGTTTCCTCTTGATGTATTAGAACAAATTTTAATTAGGCTTTTGGATATGAAGAACTTTTCATTTAATGTGAAATTGGACAATTCATTAAAAATTGCTGTTACTGGGTGCTAAGAGGAGAATTTACCAGATATAAACTTCCCTTTAATAATCTTTTGAAAAGGATGCAGCTCTTAAAGCTGTGAATGTATAGTTGCTCATATTCACCCAGCCTATAGAGCAATGCTGCAGTGAGATGGTAACTTCATAAATGCTAAAGATGTCTCCGTTCTTCCCAATACAAACTCAAAAAATACAAAGCATAAATAGGGATTGCAAATCCCATGCAGAAGTGAGACCAACTACAATAGAAGGGTAACCAGTGGTAAGAGGAATCCACTGTTGTAATTTCCTGCCAGACCATCCCGAGCATGAGGAAATCAGAAGTAACCTCTTCTGTTAACAAATGCAGCTCCCGTTCTAATTGCACCGCCTTCCCCTAATGAAATGTTAATGTCAGTAATGCAGGGATGAGGAGCCCACCTAAAGTTTTAATGATACCTTCAGTAAACCTTGTACTTACATTGATAAATAAGTCTCGGCCTTTTTTTTTTTGATGTCTGAAATGTCTTAAATTATCAAAGAAGCTCAGCGCCTGCATTAACATGAGACCAGAGAGACTATTAATATTGAACACGAAATCTGTGTGAAGATGACATTAAGGATCTGATGTGAACAGACAAAAGCAAATGAATTCCAAGTTAAACTCATTACCTTGTCCTTAATTTACTTTGGGGTGTCTACCAGCGCTGTCGGTGTGAAGTGATGCGAAGTGGCATGAGTGTCTACAATGCCCATTGGTGTATTGGCAGAGGACAGTGTCTTTGGGCTGTTCTCTTGGTCACGTGGAGGATTGCTCTGGTTCCCACAGACGTTTAAACATTATGTTAGGGAGTTTGAAGCATTCTCTTAAAGGTCAGTCCAAGCAATTAAAAATTACACTGCTGCATAAGACCGCTTTGGTTTCTTTAATTCCATTCTGATCACCTACTTTGTAATTTGCATTCAATTTCCCCTGGTTTGGGCACCTTCAGATTTTCAGCCTCCGTTTTAAATTGGAAATAATGTTATTATCTTCCTCTTTCCTCCAGAAAATGTATTTTTAAGGGTAAGATGCTATTTTTAATTACACAGTTAAACATTTAAACTTTCAATATCTTTCAATAATTGTCTTCTCATCATAAGATTTAGAATCGTAGAATCATCAGGGATCAGAAGGGACGTCGAAAGATCATCCAGTCCAATCCCTCTGCTACAGCAGGATCACCCTGACCAAGTCCAGGTGGGTTTCAAACATCTCCAGAGAAGGAGACTCCACAAAACCCCGGGGGGTTTGATCTGGAGAACACAAATAAACATCCTATCTGGAGAATTACAGCACCAACTGAGCTCAAATACTGCCCAGTTCCTTCTTTTCCATCACGGTGGTTGTTTTGATGATGCAGTGTATGGTATCCTCCTGCAGAAGTTGGTTCAGCACAAGGTGAGAAGGAATGAGCAGGTTTGTAGAAGAACCAAAACTCTTCCACAGGAACTCCCCAAGCATCATCTGTTGTGAAAAAAAGCACGTCTTTTATTCCACAGAGCTGTGAATTTGAGAAGAGGAAGGCACCTGAGAGCCTCAGCTCTTTGTAACACAACCTCACCGTGTCAACAGCTAGCATGATAATATAATAACCTCCCTCTGTAAAGCAGTAAAGGAGCTCTAAATTAAGGCAGAAAAATCACCTCAGGAGAGAAAGGGAAAAGAAAAGGGGGACTACCAGACGCCAGATTCTGGTCTGATGCAAATTAAAAGACTTAATGTGATAAATCCCCGAGCAAATGGGCTTTTATAATGGAGCCACTGACAGTCCCCTCATTTTAGCACTGCTGCCAGGTCCTGCCGTATGAAAGCATAGAAACGATCATCTGCTGTGTTTGGTCTAGATTCAGCTCCCTCTTCCTTACTTCATGGACCACACAAAAACCATTTTGGAGATCAACTGACATCAGTAATTAGATCCTCCCTCGCAAGAACACACTGACAGGTACCTCAGGCAGTTCCAACTCATTCCATTCAGATTTATGCTCCCTCTGTCCTGAAAAAGCCTCAGTCCAACCTTCCTTCAACCTACCCAGGGGGCAGAGCATCTCTGGAGTTTTAGTCACACAAGTTGAAAAAGGAATTTCTCAAAGAGGGTAAAATGCAGCGACAGGCAGAAATATAACAAATAAAACCTCAGAGTTCATCGCTGGCTTCCTGGAGCCTGAAACACCATGGGAGTGAATTGCGGTTGCAATTAAAGGCATTAAAAATACAAATCAGAACGTTTAAACTAGGCAAAATATTGCTGAAACCTATGATTTTAGAGCACTTTCTGTCTTCGTGGTAAGAGACTCACATCAGTAGTTTCTAATAAATCATTGAATCAGTTTCTCTCTTCACAGCATGCCATACACCTAGCAAGAGTAAGGGCTCTGGACACTTTCCAACAGCTCAATCTCCTTCCTGTGCTGGGAGCTCCAGAACTGGATGCAGTTCTCCAGATGGGGGTCTCAAGATTGCAGAATAGAGGGAGAGGATCACCTCCCTCACCCGACTGGTCACGCTTCTCTTGATGCAGCCCAGGGTGTGGTTGATGTTTGTTCACTCCCTATAATTATGGATAGATTAAAAAATTTACCAAGTTCCCTTTTTGACAGTATCATGGTCAGATCATGGAGTGGGCTGAGCACACTTCTCTTCAGGAGTCTATAAGGCAAAACCCAGGTAATTCAGGTTTCCTTTCAGCCAAAGAAGAGAAAGCAGCATCTCAAGGCCACAACTAGTTTGATTTCTTAGGGATGTTGACTTTAGCATGAGATTGACTGCACTAATTGTGCTTGTTTCTCATAATTGATTAAAAAGGAGAACACAGACTCAGTTAGCTCTAGTTACCTACAAGGTTTTATCTACCTTTGGTCAACTGTATCCTGAACTTCTCTTCTGTGTGGAATACAACATCTTTTCTTCACCACCATGACCAGAGGTAAACCACTTCAGTCAGTTATGTGTAGTTGATCCAGTTCATGTTAAACAGGAAAGCTTCAAAGGAATCTAAACCATCAAACCCATTGATAGACACCAGTTATGAACCAAAAGAATGGTTTGGAATTGATAGTGATTTCTTTCTTCTTCGATTTCTGTTAGAAAGGCATTTTTTTGTAATTATGAATGCAGACAACAGCACAACATATTGAGCACGTTTTCCCACCAAGTTGTGGAGGTTATGTTTTCTAGCTCTCTAACCTATTGGGAACAGGCTGCCCAAGAGGGTCGAGGAGTCTCCTTCTATGGAGACGTTTCAGACCCACCTGGCTGTGTTCCTGTGTGACTTGGTCCGGGTGATCCTGCTGTGGCAGGAGGATTGGACTGGATGATCTTTCAAGGTCCCTTCCGATCCCTAAGGATTCTATGATTTTTTTCTGGTTTGTACTCATTCCTGAGGAGCTGGAGTGGGATATTTTTAAATCCTGACAATTCTAATAGATTTTACCCTAAAAATTCTAAACAAACAAACCTCCCCTGAATCTTTCTCTAGATACCTGAACAAAACCTTAAGTATTGAGATTTAAATTGTATTAATCGCAGAATCCGAATGCTACTCATTCTGTGGAGCTTCAGGTATTCTCTACGGGACACAGTTAATTGAAAGATTCCAGAAGCTTTGTTAAGTATTATCAGGCCAAGAAAATTGGTCTGTAATGCTGGGCTTTTTCTGGCCCCTCTACAATCATACCCATTCAGCTTTTATCTGAACATGGAATGTTCTTTCAGAGTTCACTTGAAAACCAAAGGATTACGTACAAAGGATTTTTACATTTTTGCATTATAATGGTTTTCATCCAAGAATCCCCTGACAGCTTAAAATATTAATTGAATAAGCCTGCCTGGAATACAGACAAAGGTGGTGTTTTATACATGAGTAAACTGATGTGGCTAGGCTGAATGACAGAGACAGAAGTTAACGTGCTAGCTCCAGTGCTTATAAATTCAAGCACATCATTGTTGTCACTGCTAACTCAGTTGCTGTGTTGTGACTGCACTAGAAATTCACTTAACTGTTGTCCTAATTTGAAGTAAGAGATCAAGAATGAACATGATACTTACAGACCTCAGCTAGCCAGCCATGTCATGCACTGCAGTAGCCAAGAGATGGCCATGTCACTGCTTCTCCAAAGCATAGCAATGAATGCACACCTTCATGAAGTGATTTAAGAAGCATCCAGAAACTTGAAAAACTCTAGAAGCCACTTAACAAACTTTCAAACCTTCCCAGACTGTACAGAGGGGTCCTATCCTGTGGGTCTATATGATCTATAAATCTTTTCATCTACTGTTTTATTTCCCCTGCCTTCTGAGCCCTAAGGATTCTTGTTCTTTCTAAAACTTAAGGATTGTTTTTTTCCCTGAACTTAAACCTTTCACTCAAAAGCTTGAAGGTTTTATTGTTCCTCTTTTCCCTGCCACAGGTAGTAATAGTAGTCTCCATAGTAGAGTAGAAACTTAATGTAAGAAGCACTGCTAATGTTTGTCTTACTGGGACTTGAACCTGGCTTCATACTGATGAAAGTTCAGGTTTGTGTGTACAGCCACCACCTCCTATGACTGGTCCAAGCCTGTTCAAGCCTAGAGGAGGATATTGCTGCTCAGTACAGGGGGGTTGGACTAGATGGACTTTGGAGTTCCCTTCCAACCCAACCCATTCTATGAGTCTATGCTCCTGTGAGTCTATTATTAGCTTAGTTTTCTTGTTCTCCATTCCGAATATTTGCACTCTAATGCTATAGCTGGTTGAATGGGATCACATGGAGGTGTGATTTGTCAACACCAAAGAAGGAAGGAGGTATTGGCCCAGTATATAACTGGCTTAAGTATTTAATTAAATACTTTTTAAAAAATTAATCCTTTTTTTGTTTTAATTAATCCCTGTGGGAAACGACTCAAAAGAAGCTGCCTCTGAAGAATTAGATGCTGAATGATGGGTCCTTTTCACTACCTTTCAGATATGAACACGCTGGCCAGGAATAGCTCTGTAGGACCTGCTGGCAGTGACATGAAGCTGAGTGGAGAATCCATCTCACTTGTTTATCTGATGCTAAAGTAAGTGAAAACATACACATTTTAAATTCAAAGGATTTCACTTTCTGCCTCATTATTACTGTTCCTTTCTTTAAGGTCCTGCTTGATTTCCTCTTAACACCTCTTCTCTACCTGCAGCTTGATTGGAAGACAAGAACATGTAATTATTTGATCACTTTTCATTCCAGCTGATTAAAAGGAAAAGGAGACGTTTGCTTGGGTCAAAGGTTATTACAGTGCATAATTAATTGTCCAATATCATCTTAATCAACACCTTTCCAGTTTTAGCCTCTTTGCATTCATCGAGGGAAAGGTGGGGTTAAATAGAGCTATTTAATCAACTCTGCATGAATTGCCAGGAATGGATTTCTGTGAGGCAGCCTGCAGCCTGTTATTAGGAAAGGTGCTGAAGTGAAACAACCCTCCTCTAGGAGCGGTGGATTACACCAGTTTGCAGGGAATGAACTTAAGTATTATTGAGCAAAATATTGCAGTCACATGTCCCTTCTCCATCTGCTTAATGAATTGAAGTGTCGAGAAAATTTGAAGAGGCAGCCCAGAAAAACAGAAATGTAATTTAATGTAACATGAATAATTCTCGGGCCAAACATGCGGTATTGATGGGATTCCAGACAAAGCATTTAGGTGATGGCCATTGTTACAGGAAAAGGCATTTAATTTGCCCAGCAAATCGCATGTTTAAAAGCAGATTATTTTACAAAATAGCAGAAAACTGAACTCGTCGGTGACTTCCAGGAGAATTAATTAGCAAAAGAGTAAATCAAATTACTTTCAGAAATGTAACCTTAAGGCATCTCTGCATTTTTAATGTAGTTAGGAAAATATACCCTGCATAACTTTTTAAAGAATCACATAAAATCTGAGGGTATCTGATAAAGATGTGCAAGCTGGTTCAGATCTATCAGCTTATGTTATTTGCTTCATCGCTTTGAGTCTCTGTCTTGAGTCTACTGATGCGGGGCCATCTCCAGACACCATTAAGTGAAATCTCACCTTGGTTCCCTCTTTTCAAGTTCCCTGGTGCAGATAAGATGGTATAAGCAACACATACTAGCCAGCTACTGCTGTAGCTTCTTTATCTCTTTTTCCCCTCTTCATAACACAACCTAATAAGTGTTAATTTATTATCTTTTACGGTTGCATTAGATGGATTTTCCCAATCTCAGTGCAGCTGCAGGATTCAGCATAAGGAAAAATGTGATTTTAAAAGGAAATCTAATGGAGTTGGGTTACACACAGGATCATCCCGCGTGTCCAGCAATGGGCTCTTGTGGCCAAGAGGGCCAACAGCATCCTAGGGTGTATCAGAAAAGGGGTGGTTAGCAGATCGAGAGAGGTTCTTCTCCTCCTCTAATCTGCACTGGTGAGACCACATCTGGAGTACTGTGTCCATTTCCGGGCCCCTCAGTTCAAGAAGGACACAGAGCTGCTGGAGGGTGTCCAGCATAGAGCAACAAAGATGATGAAGGAAGAAGAACAGCTCCCTTATGAGGAAAGACTGAAGGAGCTGGGTCTCTTGAGGTCGGGGAAGAGGAGGCTGAGGAATGACCTCATTCATGTCTATAAATCTGTGA
>VZRI01008949.1:373545-434464 GCA_013397515.1 Upupa epops
ACAGCCCCATCTCTCTCAGCCTGTCCTCATAGAAGAGGTGCTCCAGCCCTCTGATCATCCTTGTGGTCCTCCTCTGGACTTGCTCCAGCATGTCCACATCCTTCTTGTAATAAGGGCTCCAGAACTGGATGCAGTACTCCAGGTGGGGTCTCACCAGAGTGGAACAGAGGGGAAGAATCACCTCCCTTGACCTGCTGGCCACACTTTTCTTCATGCAGCCCAGTTTCCTGTTTGCCCCCTGGATGCAAGTGCACACTGCTGGCTCATGTTGAGCTTTTCATCCACAGGCACCCCAAGTCCCTCTCCTCAGGGCTACTCTCCAGTACACATCTGAGGCCAGGAAATTGTGTCCTAGGAAGAGCAAACAGTAAATGAAGGCAACTCAAGGAATTTGGCTCTAGCACACCGGTATCTACTAAGATGAATTATTAGCAGAACCAGAAGGAAACAGAACTGTTCAGACTCACAAACAGTTTTTCTAGGGACAATTGTCCATGGGCTAGAAGTGATGAATTTGTAGAAGTTCCTTTCCACAGTTGGCTCTGGTCAGGCTGGCACTACAGTGGAAGTTGGCAAGGCTAATATAGGAAAGGTCCTCTGCTGTCAGACAGGACACCTTGATGTGGGTAAGGATTATCAAACATCTACAAGCAAGCCCCAGTCTGTTATCCCTGATGGTATGTGGAGTTTATAAAGTCAAGGAAGCTAAGATACAGTCTTCTCTCGATCCTCCACGACTGCCTTGGTTGCCTGTATGGAAATAGCATCAAGGAAAAGGTACTTTTTCTCCCAAGGACTTTCCTTTAGTTTAATTCCTAGTGCCAAAGGCTCAATGTCATCGGAGCAGTGCAGATGGGAAATTCACACTTGTTCCATATTTTGCACCTTGTCAGAACCTGCCATGGCACAGATTCTCCGGGAGTGACAGTATTATTAAACATCTCCTGGCGTAAGCTTCAGGAATCAACACTCAGTTCAGATATGCCATGAGAGCTGTAAGAATGATTTTGGAAACCAGAGCTAAAACAACAGATCTGTGCTGTAATGAGGATATTAATGAAGGACAAAGGAGGCTGAGAGAATTCCTCTTTTGGAAACACTCTGTAGAAGTTAAAAAACGCCCCAATCAACCTATCTCTTTGAGAAAGGAAGAGTGAAGAAAACCTCAATGCTAAAGATTTTTAGAATACTGGAACCTTGGATTGTGTGAACTTTGATTAACGTTCAGCATAATGGAATCTCAGCTAATTTATTTCCAAAGAAGTGTCCCTATCCCTTCAACATCACCAACACACAGTCTTAATTAGTTGAGAATCTGGAATCACCATGTTGATATCCCAAGAATCATCTTAGCTTTATAAAATGATCCAACAAATCAGAATATGTATGTCATCAGCACACATAATCAGTGCTGCACTGATTATGAGGGGAGCAAACGCCTTTCCTACCCAACTAATGCAGTAATCAAAAAGAGCCTGGGGCACTTTGCTGTCAAATCACAGGAGCATCATTCCTTCTGGGAGATTTTAAGTAATAGGACTCAAGAAAATGCACCTACTGAAATAAATGAATTGTTTGATGAAAGAAAGAATTGGTTTATGGTTTCACACTTTCCCCTCTACTTCTGGCTAATGAGAGTGGAAACTAGCCTAAATCACCTAGCAGCAGCTACTGGTTTTGCTGGTCTCAGGAGCCAAGGAGATTGCTGTCATGTTGTATAAACTTTATTACTTTAGAAATGTTATTTGGGGCTCTACAGGGTCTTGGCAAATCCTTAGTGACCAAAGGACATACCTTACCAGGTCTGTGCACCAGCTTGTCTTCATGATGACTTCATGTAATTTATTGTTAGCAGCAGAGTGTCAGCATTCTAGACTTCAGAGCAAAGTTACCTTCCCCTGTAAAAAATCTTCAGCCTGGTCACACGTGAAGCCCAAAATGCATGTCATCCTCCACACTGCTTAAGGAAAGGAGGAATTGTTTCAGGGCTTGACAGGAGTTTATGTTTCAAAAACAACACTGGTGTCTTCTACACAACTTCTGCACAATAAAACACAAGGTGAGATTCCCCAGATTTCTCCTTCCACTGAGGTCTCTCGGGTACAGTACAGTCCTCTGCATGTTATACTGATGGATGTAGTGTATCTCACCATAAAGGTGTCTCCTGCTTCCATCCTCTGCCACCCTGCTCCTTTGCCGCTCTACTTTTCACAGAGAGCAACATATTTAGTCATCCTGTGTCTTTGAATCCCACTCAGTTGCTGATACTCTATCTTTTATGCTTGTCAAACCCACAGGGCTGCTGAGGTGAACACATCTGTCCCGTGGAGGGGAGCAGCACTGTGGTACAAGCTGAGCATGAAGGTGCTGAAGGTGGGAAGTAATGAGCTACTGAGAGACGAAACATCTAGAGCACAAGTTCAGTCCTTCTTACAGGACCACCTCTCCCTCCATTCACCCTGTCAGTTCTGTTTCTCTGGATCACTGGCTTCAATTTCTGAGCCGATCTTTCTCTGAATAAATCCATCACACCATTAATTTTTATTCTGCATAAAACAAATAAAATTAAAGTCTTTGGAGAAGTGCTCATATTCAGTCCCGTGAGAGAGGCTCAGTGCTCAGATCTTTGATGTCGGGTGTTGTAGCAGTGCGAATAGCACTTTGGTCTCTAAGCAAAAGGCTGTCTATTAAATAGATAAGAGACCAGCTGAACTCTCCCTTCTGTGAACTGCTCAGATGTACTTAAAATTCAATCAGGAATCGGAAGAGCTGGCCCTATAAGATCTTGGAGAATAGGGCTGCGAGTTTGATATACACATTTTAATAAATCAGGAAGTTGAATACATGAATATCCTGCTGAAAAAAAAAGACCCAATTATTTTCTTCCAACAGCACAAACCGGTTATTAAAGCTGTTTTTTAATTAAAATAAACTCAAGTGCATTTGTGCACAAATGGGCAGCGCAGAGCTTTAGGAGTAATCGCTACGAATGGCTCAGAACAGCCAAAAGTTTATCTAAGGTAAATTGAATTTCTTTTTCTCTCATGAGGTAGAAATTGTGCTTATAGCAAAGGAAAAAAAAGCAAATTAAAAAGGTAATGTGTTTAATTTTATTTCCATGTCTAGATGAGCTCTAATTTTCTTACTTCTTTTCCAGCTTTATCAATGTGACTGCAGTGCTGCAGGAACGGAAAGTTAAGGTGTAACTCACCCAAGGACAACACCCCTGGCTCTGCAGGGTGTCAGGAGTTTTAGGGCTGGGGTGGCTACTCACATTCACTTTCAGCTGCAGTTTGATCTAAAGGGAACAAATCAATCAAGGGGATCAAGCTCTGTTGATTTGACACAGCTATTTGTAGATGGCAGCTTGGGCAATGTTTAACGAGTAGGTTTGACTATTAAGGATAATCTGCCCCTTTCCTGGTAGTGTGGCACTCTGCTCCATTCATGTACAGAGTTTTTCAATCCCCAGTGTTCTTCTACTCTTAAGTAGTGGCATTTTGATCTAGAAAACAAAACAAACAGACCAGCTTGCCTTTTTTCATAGAATCATAGAATCCTTAGGGATCAGAAGGGACCTTGAAAGGTCATCCAGTCCAATCCTCCTGCCACAGCAGGATCACCCAGACCAAGTTGCACAGGAACACAGACAGCTATGTCTTGAACATCTCCAGAGAAGTAGACTCCACCACCCTCCTGGGCAGCCTGTTCCAATGCTCTGGTACCCTCCCTAGGAAGAAGTTTCTTATGGTAAGCTGAAAATATTCCCATCTTTCCTTCAATCTCATTGGAGGTTTTGAACCTCTGTTGACATTAGCCACACAAACCAGATGCTGCAGCATTTGCATAACGAACATTTGTTTCATCTGTGTTAGAACAGACTCCTTCTGCACCCAGTCCAGCTTCATTATCCAAAGTCACTGTCTGCCACAGACCCTCCTGGCATGAGCTGAATCACTCATTGTTGTGGTTCAGTTGGAGTTGCCCAGTGGGAACTACTCATTGCCACTCATTTACCCATCTTTTGCTCTTTTTTCAGTTGTATTTTTCCAGCTGATCCCCAGCTGTATTTACCCATCCAAGGTAATAGTGCTGCTCCTAGAATAAAATCTGGAGGAGTATCCTTGGCAGTGCTCAAGCACATTAATCTCCCAGGTAATTGTGAAGTGCGTCAGTCAGAGGTGCTGCTCTGTCAGTATGGGTTCACGGTTCACTGCCTGGATTTTGCATTCGATTGTGGTGACGATGAAAAGACAAATGACAGGGCACGTCTGGTTGTGCTGGTCTAGAAGACTTTGGCTGCTTCAGTTTGCCACAGACACGCTCTTTGATCTTAGAGTAGCCATGCTGGTGCAGCTGACCTTGCCTTGTAAGTACCCCTAAGCCCTTCTCTGCACGAGATGTCACTTGTACCCTCATGCTAAGCAGCTCATGCCACCGGATTTGCCAAATGACCACCATCTTCAGCCGGGCTCCGGTTCTGTTCCTGAGCAATGCGATTAGAAGAGCAACGTGCAGATTAGGAGAGCAACGTGCAGTGACACAGATGGCACAGCAAATTAAAAACGTATTGTATGTTTTTTACAGGGGGGAAAAAAGCTTTTAGTTTAAAACAAAGAAAATAAAGACGATCCAGAATGAACTTCTAATTGAAGTTTAATTGTCACCTTCCGTACAAGTAAAAACGCATAAGAAGTAGCTGTAAGAGCAAGCAATCACCGTTACAAGCATAACATGAGCATCTGGTGCTTCCATATTAGGGATGATATGTTAATATATGATATAAACATCATCTTTAATGTTTTATAAACAAAGATAAATTAATGGGATCAATTTTCCCTAGCAAATATTCTCCACCTAACGGGATAATCTTTGAACACTAATAAAATAACCCACAAATCATATTTACTCTTGAGCTTACTCTCTTGCTGCAATTTAGCCTAACGTGAGACAATATGGCAAACTCTATTAACAAAAGCATAATTTACTTTTTCTCCAAAGAATTAGTTTACTTTTAAGGTGGTTATGCATAGATATAATACTCTCAGAGTAAATGAATTAATTACAATTAATATTTATTCGTTAAATTAACTAATTTCATGAAATAACTTTATATGAGTTGTTCGTAACATGCGTGACCTCACTACGAGCATTCAGGCATTAAAGGTTACAACTGCTCTTTGATTCTAACAAGAAGATGTTTATCCATGAAAGTTCACAGATAGATTATCAAGTCTTTGACTGTGAGGATTACGTGTACATGGCAATCCTGAACCAATTCCTTAATTAAAGCTCCTGTCCAGGAGAATCACAAGCAATTCAATTTGCTTCACAGGTGGAGAGGTCATTCTTCTACATCTATTTGGGTTTGACTCAAAATCATAGAGCACTTAGCATGAATGTCCTAGGGAAGGTAAGCGATGGAAATTCTGTTCCACGGGAAAATATTTCTCAGTGAATCACTAGATAGAGGTCATCCAGCAACCCAGATGAAAACCATTTTGTCCCTCCAACTCAGGACATCTCAAATTGCTGCAGTCTGTGGGAACTGTGTGCCAGCTCTTCTTTTGTGGAAGGTCAGGAAGGGGATCATGAAATCTTTCCCTTTGCCTTTAAACGCAGGTATAAACAAGCAGTGTTCTCACCGTCTCCATCACTGTTGCTGAGATCAGTCTGTGTAACTCAGATGTGGTTTAGGTACTGAGTTCAAAGGTCAGTCACTCCAACTTGCCTTTCCAGTAAATGGCAGAGGCGATTGCCCAGAAGATGAATGAGATCACGTTCCTGTTCAGACAAGGAATTTATTCCACCTTTCTCTATTGCCTAGACTTCCTTGGCACCTTCAAATGCCTCCTACACAGGAGTAATCCTGTTTGCCTACGCCAATGGCGCTACACAATGTCATCCAGCAATGCATTCACTTGGTGAATGAACAGTGTTCCCAAAGCATTGTTGCTGTGACCCCTCTAGTCTTCTCTGTGTTAGTAGGAATACATCAGACTAGCTGCTCCTTAGCTTTCTTTCTCACTGTCATCCAAATACTGATCATCATCTTCCCACTTAGGAACCCAAGCAGGTAATTCTCCGTGCACTGGGTCCTCATGAAGAGATCTCATGTTACCAAGTGCCACGATGGGATTCATAGCATTTAGCTTTCTATCTGTAGTCCATCAGTATCAGCTTGGCATCTCAGCATGGTCAGAAGCCCAGCTCCCACTCTGAGTTACTTAAAACCTCATTATTTTCTAGGCAATTCCATTAGTGGGCTTTAGTTTCCCCAAACATGCTTTTGTTAATCAAATGAATGAGATTTGTTTCTTTTCTATTTATCTCTTTTTTCTTTAATTTTAATGAAGGGAAGAAAAGAAAACAAGGAGATCTTCATTTTTTTTTCAGTTAACCCCTTCATATGGGACTCACAAAAACAAGTTTACAGAATATTAGCAAAAAGCAGGATGACTCTGAGCCAGCAGCGTGCTCTTGTGGCCAAAGGGCCAACAGCATCCTGGAAGGATAAGAAGAGGGTGTTTAGCAGATTGAGAGAGGTTCTTCTCCCCCTCTACTCTGTGCTAGTCAGACCACATCAGGAATATTGTGTCCATTTCTGGGTCCCTCAGGTCAAGGACACAGAGCTGCTGGAGAGCGTCCAGTGTAGAGCAACAAAGATGATGAAGGAAGGAGAAGAGCTCCCTGATGAGGAAAGGCTGAGGGAGCTGGGTCTCTTGAGCTTGGAGAAGAGGAGGCTGAGGGGGGACCTCACTCATGTCAATAAATAGGTGAGGGGTGGGTGTCAGGAGGATGGAGCCAGTCTCTTCTCAAGATCATCTGGTGCTAGGACAAGAGGCAATGGGTGCAAACTGGAACAGAGGAGGTTCCCTATCAATATCATCAGGAACTTCTTCCCAAGGAGGGTACCGGAGCACTGGAACAGGCTGTCCAGGGTGTTGTGGAGTCTCCTTCTCTGGAGACATTCCAGACCCGCCTGGCTGTGTTCCTGTGTGACTTTGTCTGGGTGATGCTGCTGTGGCAGGAGGATTGGCCTGGATGGTCTTTCAAGGTCCCTTCCAATCCCTAATGATTCCACAAGTCTCCTCCCCATCTGTTTTGTACACAATGCATCGGGTTTAAGAGCTCAAGTTAATTTCTGCCTGACTAATGCTTTCTGATTAGTACTAAATACAGAGGTAGAGCCCTGTCCTCAGAGGAAGGAAGAAAAACTATTCTAGTTCTTTTACCTGAATTCATCATCATCCAGGGCTAGCACCTCGTGTATCAATGCTTGTGTGAGGCAGTAGGAGTCATATATGGATTAAGAGGATCTGGCAGGCAAGATATCTGATAAATCCACCCCAGGAAAGATCAGTGCATCCAAACAGGAGCAGGGCAGTGGTTACTCATGCTGCACCTGAGGTTCAAAATGTATGATCCTGACTCTCTGTCTTTGAGACCTTGCAAGCCAGGATGATTGACAATCCAGCAGCAAGCCCATTTTATTCTCTTAGGAAAACAGCAACAGCTGTCTCCAAAGCAACCTACAGGAACCAGGTAGTAATATGTCTTCAGTCATCCTTTCACCAAGCAAATTACACTATCCTGGACAGGGAAAGAAAGCTGCCATCTGTTATTCCTCTTGATGAAATGTTTAGTGTGGGAGCATTTTTTTTACATTGCAAGGTGGCCTCAGAGGCAGAAAGCAGCTCTGCAACACATCTATCCGTAACTGAAGCAGTACTTCACCTACTAACACCTCCTCTCCTGCTCGCATTAGATTGAGTTATATTTCACTGGCTATCATTTTCATTTCTTTTAATTTCCACAAACCTTTTTTTAATTACAAGGAGGTTTGGAGCTTTGGGCTGTGGGGATTTTTTTCATCCCTCACCTTAGAACAGCTGAACAGCCCCGACAATCCCTTTCAGTTGATACTCTATACTAAAGATTCTCTCCACACAGTGGTTGGTTATTGGAGGTTTGTGGTGGTTAACAGCCATTTCAGTGGGATGCAGACTGGGTTTCCAATGTATTCCCATGAATGTTCTCTGTATAACAACATTTCACTTCTATTAATTGTTCCATAATGTGAAGGTTAATCAATCTACCGCTTGTCTTTTTGGAATGACAGAGAAATGGAGCCCAAATGAATGTCCTGCAGAATTGGGTAGAGATTATTTTGTTAGGGACTTACAAAATTGTGTGCAGGAAACTTGCCCTTCAAACCTTGAGGTAGTTGTAGAAAATTGACTAATGACTGTCACAGAGCTGCTGGAGGGTGTCCAGCATAGAGCAACGAAGGTGATGAAGGAAGGAGAGCAGCTCCCTTGCGAGGAAAGGCTGAGGGAGCTGGGTCTCTTGAGCTTGGAGAAGAGAAGGCTGAGGGAGGACCTCATTCATGTCTATAAATCTGTGAGGGGTGGTGTCAGGAGGATGGAGCCAGGCTCTTCTCAAGGTCATCTGGTGCTAGGACAAGGGGCAATGAGTGCAAGCTGAAACAGTGGAGGTTCCATCTCAATATCAGAAGGAACTTCTTCCCAGGAAGGGTACTGGAGCACTGGAACAGGCTGCCCAGGGGGGTTGTGGAGTCTCCTGTGGAGATGTTCCAGACCTGCCTGGCTGTGTTCCTGTGTGACTTGGTCTGGGTGATCCTGCTGTTGCAGGGGGATTAGACTGGATGATCTTGTGAGATCCCTTCCGATCCCTAATGATTCTATGATTCAATGATTCTATGACTGCAGCTGTTTTTGAATCATCTAGTAGAGATATGTGCCACATACCACAGCATCTCACTGTCATTTTGTACAAGATGTTTTCCATTAATAACAATCGGGTCCTTCTATGAGAAAATAATATCCTTGTTAGCATAATCCTAATATTATATAGCATAACTCAGGGAAGTACCACAGAATCACAGAATTATTGAGGTTGGAAAAGATCACTAAGATCATTAATCCCAGCCTATAACCTAACACCACCACATCAGCCACACCATGGTATACGAAGGGCCACATCCAATCTGTCCTTAAACACCTCCAGGCATGGCTGTCTGTGCAGTCTATTCCACTGTCTGATCACCTTTTCCATGAGGAAGGGCTTCCTAACATCCAACCTAACCCTCCTCTGGCACAGCTTCAGGCCCTGCCTTCTCATCCTGTGGCTAGTTGCCTGGGAGAAGAGCCCAACCTCCACCTGACTATAACCTTCCTTCAGGGAGCTGTAGAAAGGGATAAAGTCCCCCCCCATTAAGAACTGAGATAAAGAAAGGACTAAGTCAAGAGCAGAGATAACTGCCTGCAAAGCAGGATCTAGTTTTTTGCCTCAATAGATGCACATAGATTCCCCTGCAGCATCACACTACGTGTTGTCAGAGAGCTGGTGTAAAAATGAACCCCTGTAAGTTGTTATTTCTATGTGCACAGCCAGAAGACCAGGGAAATGTCTTCAAGACTACATCAGCTCTGTCACTTGCAAACTTCTATGATTCTATGAAGCTGAGGGGTACCTTCTTGAATAATCCCTCATTCATTTAAAACACTGAACCACACGGGAACCATCCCAGCATTGGAATCCCAGCACAAGCAGGTCATTTTCTGTCCTGCTTGCTAGGAAAGAAGAGGTTCAGTTACTTCCCTGGAATTCTGCAGGATAGTGCTTATAATTAATTGGGTTGCTTTAGATTTGGCTATATGCTGTGATCTCTCGTGTAGATCACTTACCTTCTAATGTGATGCTTTCAAGTGCATCTCTTTTACCAATCTCCTTCTGTACTAACATATTAAACTCTTTTAGTCTTAAATCAAGCATTCGTATCCCTCTAAGAAACAAACAGGCAACAGCAAGGAATTCCAAGAGTAGAAAAGAATAAGTCAAATGAATAAGTTAATGATGACAACCATACTGTGAATTCCTGACCCCCTATACATCTCTTCATAGTTACACTTCCAAAGTGCTTTAAATATCATCCCACTTGCTTGACCAGCGAAAAGTACTGACAAAACATAGAACAGATTTGGTCCGACAGGCAATAGGAGAGATTTATTCTGTTATTCATTTTCCTTGAATCTTCCTTTTTCTCTCAACAAACCATCTATTCTATTAAATATTAAACACTTTACAGGCACTATTTTTATTCTGATATCTGTCATAGATCTGCCACCAGCATCATCTCTTTCAGTAGTTTGTGTAGGCATTCTAGTCTGCAATGTGTCTGCCTCGGTGTTTAGAGGAATGAAACACCCCTAAATAATAAACACACAGTTTAGCTCTATCTGCTGTGCCCAAAATGTGCCGATTCTGCTGGAAAACAAGTGTGCTGTCTGTCATGGACCCTGGCACAGAATTATTCACATTATTAGGACAGTCAGGGCCTGATTCAAAACTTGTTCTGTACTGAGGGAAAGATTTAAGCCTGTGATTTTAAAAGGATTTAGTGTGTACTGAAAACACAGTTGGTTGAGTACTTTCCTAAAGGAAGACATGCAGACCTCTGCCAGTCTGCTTTTATTCTGCCAAAACCCAACTTTATCTCACTTTGTAACAAAATTAATACATTTTTAATGGTCAGGTTATCTGAATTCTCTCTGACCCAGTTAAATCAATTCTTTACAAGAAACAGGACACTGTACTTTCAGTAGCTTTCCCTTCGGTTCAGTTTCTCTGTTTGTAATCATTCATTAAAATTTAGATGAGAAATGATCAATAGTTTCGTGTTGAAGGTCTGTTTTGCATTCATGAAAATCAATGGTGAAGTGTTTATCGATTTAAATGGAACAGTATCTGGTCCTTTATACATCATAGACTCATAGAATCTGTAGGGATCAGAAGGGACCTTGAAAGATCATCCAGTCCAATCCTCCTGCCACAGCAGGATCACTCAGACCAAGTCACACAGGAACACAGCCAGAGAAGGAGACTCCACAACCCCCCTGGGCAGCCTGTTCCAGTGCTCCGGGACCCTCCTTGGGAAGAAGTTCCTGCTGATATTGATATGAAACCTCCTCCGTTCCAGCTGGCACCCAGTGCCCCTTGTCCTATCCCCAGATGACCTTGATCTAACAGGACCCTGCTGAAGGCAAATCATCACTTATTTATACGTATTGATGCCAGTTCTGTTGAGAAATCTAGCCAAGGTCGGATTAAAGGCAGGGGGATTGAGCTGGATGATTTTTCGAGGTCTCTTCTGATCCCTTAAGATTCTATGAATAAAATGCATAGAGTGTAGGGGAAGTACTGTCTAATGAAGTGCTGGACACAAGGTTCTACTTTTTTTTTTCCAATTGGTTAGAAGTGGTTGATTATATTTAATAGACTACGTTAATTACTGCACATCTGAAATTTATTGAACCATTAAAATAAAGCAGCAGAGATTTGTTATACCAAAGGGAACAATCCTACTGCGAGTGTTACACAGAGGGACAATTAAATGACCTCATACCCACCGAGCCTGTTCCAGCTGCTAATCCCACAGAATTCAAGTCTAAACTTCATCCTGTGTTTTTTCACTGCATTAGCCACAGTGTCCAAGGCTGTGACCTGAATTCCCTTGCAGCTACTGGTGGAACGCTCACAGAGTCAGTGCGCTTTGGATCAGACATCCCCATCACCCAAATGACTGTCTTTTTGGCCTAAAATAATGGAAGCCTACCCAACCGATTTGTCACCTTTGCCTGATGTTCACACATACTAATGAGCTCTGAAAATGTTAATTTGCTTTGTGCCCAGATCAAATACGCTGCTCTGTCAGTATAAAACAAGTTCAGAGCCCACAAATTTACATGAGCGTAGTTTATTCTGAAAACATTTACATGTCATTAATACATTAACATAATATGTTGTTCTGAGCATATTTAACTGGGACGGGGTGCTCCTGATTAGGAGATGTCAGCAGTGGAAACACCACTGGGTTGGGGTTTTTTTTAGCAATCCCTGGATTACCTTCTATCAAGGGAGCTGACACCTTCTGTTGAAGGTAAAATTGCAAATCCCAGTGCTTTAAGCTATCGATCTCCTGCGGGATTCTCTATTCCTATTGGCAATTGATGTTCTTGTGGACACACAGAGGTGGATTCAGCTGTCCAAACACAGGTGTCTAGTATTGCTATAGTGTCACTGAGTCCTGTCGGGCCTCTGGCTCTTATGTAAGAGAATGTGTGCATCTAATAACCCAACAAACCCAAACTGCACACCACAGAACTTCAAACAGACATAACTGCCTGTGATTGACACCAGAGAGAATCCCTGGTCTTCCCAGTCTGTAATGGAAGAATTGTCTCCAGTTTAGGAATCCTATAGAGGAACCCCCTAAAGATTCCTAAACTTCCTCTCGAATGCCAAGCATTAACTTCAGCCAGTAAGAGCAGGTCAAGGCTTTCCTTCACAGACACCTTCAGGCAGTTCCTGTTGAATATTCACAGACAAGACAATGGTGAAACTGGTTTTTTACCATTTCTGCAAAGAGAATCTCTTTGAAGGACATGATCCAACTTTATGCTTTGCTATCCTTGCCATGGAGAGGTTTTTCTAACCCAGTATAGATAGATATAGATATAGATATAGATATAGATATAGATATAGATATAGATATAGATATAGATATAGATATAGATAGATATAGATATAGATATAGATATAGATATAGATATATATAACCCAATATATCTCACCCCATTGAGATGATTAAGGGGTCTCAGTGCTATTCAGATAACTAAGTACTGGATTTAAGAGGCCGTTACGTTGAGCCCTACAGACCATAGGTTCCATAGCAGGTAGTCCAGAGCAGAGCTGGTTCACTCGTTTGCAGATTTTGAACAGCAGAACAAGAGTCAATAACAGATCCTGTATGTGACTGGCACATCTAACAAGCACTGTTCAAGTGAGCTGGGTCAGATTCCCTGCCATTGTGGGATTCCAGTGACTGAAGAGAACTGGAGGAGGAGTATAGCAATGTAGCTTTTCAGGCAGTCAGAGCTATCACCCTCTGCTGTTTGAGAAACCATGTGAAGGCTGCAGTTAATTTTTTCATCTTCAGCCTATTGCTTATTTTTTAAACATCTTTTAAGCTTAGCCTTTCTGGAAAGCAAGGAGCAATTGTGTTTTTCTTGATTGAACAAGTCTTTGAGTAGCAACGAGCTCTCAGGCAACACGAGTGCTTGTAGCTGGCTACATGATGTCCATCCAGGCGACCCGTGACGTCACCCAGCAGCTGCCAGCCGCGAGCTGATTACAACCTTATGATGATCAGCCATTCGGATTCACACACAAGCATCTCATTCATGCTCAGCTGCTGCTTTTTCCCCTGGGCAACAAAAAGGCTCTGTGATACAATGATGACACAGGGAGTATCATCAGACCACAAGAAAGAACAATTAACTCCATCATTTTTCTGAACAATGATTTGGAAAATTACTCCCCCTCTAGGTACAAAAAAACCTCCACATCCATTGCCGAAGGCACGATGAGGTTGCACATCAGAGTGGTGCTGTCAGAAGGCGCTTTATGCATCTTCTTTACACATTACAGCTACTCAGAAAGACACCATAACCCCAAATGTCCTACATTCCTTTTTCTTCCTCCAGTTTTTATTCATTAGCATAATATCATACACACTATGGATATCCTTTCAGTCAGTTGAGGTCAGCTGTCACAGCTACATCCCCTCTCAACCTCTCATGCACCTTCATCCTATTCGCTGGCAAGCAGAAAGGGCCTTGGCATTGTCTAAGCAGCACTTAGCAATAGTTAAAACATCCCTGTGTTATCGAGACTTCTGGTGAGAAATCCAAGACACAGCACCATAGTCTGCTGTGAAGAAAATGAACTCCATCCCAGCCAAAGCCAGCACAGACACCAGCATGCCCACAGTCATCTTACAGGTCACACGCATATATCTATTGTATTTAACAAGTTCATGGGCTTTGAAACGCAGATGTGATACCCAATCATGTTTTCACTTCTGAGACTGAAGAAGTAGTAAATGCCAGTTTAGACTAGGTGAAATGAAGGGTTTCTGTGAACCCTTGCCCTTCCTGAGATGGAGAGAAGGAAAGGTATATTAGCATGGGAAAGCAGCCAGCACCACCCAGCTATCTGTCTGCCTGTGTATGTAATGACTTTGGAGAAGTTCAGTGAAGAGGAGGGTAGTTAGCATTAGACTTTGAGAAAATATATGGCAGATGAACAGAAATGAGATGATGAGGAATCCAACACCTACTAATTTTAATAGTAGTGAGAGATAATAAAAGTTCAATTAGAAAATCGTGCCAGTTACTTTTATGCCAGTAATAGTAAGAGAAAAGCTGGCAATGGTTTGCTGATAACGGCACTGTGATTAGCTGCATCCCCATAAGGTCCTTCAGCTTCCAGGGAACCACAAATTCAGTCTGTGTTGATAAGGCTGAGATTGCTGTCAAGTCTAAACCATTACAGCCTCAACCGTTGTGTGTAGTCAGGAGGCAAAGGAACACAGAAAGCCTCTCTCACTGCAGACTTCCAGGGTGCAATGCTGAAATTAACAGGACAGGTTTGTACATATCTGTGCTTGTGGTTAGCAGCTGATGGCCAGAATAATCCTGTGACAGTAACAATGGTTGTCTTTGCAGGATGCTTCACACAAAGCGTATTTGAACCCACGTACAAAGATTTCTCGTATCGTAAGTACATGTTCAAACAAGCTTAATTTACTTAAGTCGAAATCACTCCCAGAACAGCTTTTCTCCAGTGATCTTCTTTAAATTCTTATGTGATATATTTGATCCTTGGATCTGGAAGTTCCTTGAGGAGACATCAAGATTTATCTTCATTGTACTAACGCAGGAAGAGGGATGAGCTTGTTGAATTCGCTGCCTTTGCAGTTAAGGCGTCATTCTCGAGACCAAACAACTTGAGTCTTTTCAAAATCCTTTATGCCTGACCTATCTTTATTTCATAGAATTTCAGGAATCTTGCTGTGGCTTCATTAGTCTGTAATTCTTGCTAAAAGGAAATGAATACTAAACCCTCATTTTCAGTATCCTGTAGTTTTCTCTATCCTGTAGAGGAGACAGCTGTCAAGGAATGGGTTTGATAAATCATGAAACCTAACAAATTGCAAAGCAAACACACATTAGTTACAAGCTATTGTCATGTAAAGAATCCATTTGTTTCATAAAGAGTGTCCTAATTGTCAAAAAGGCAGCGTGAGACTCAAAACAATGTGATTAGATCAAGATGTAAACAAGAATATAAAAGATTGATCAAAAGCATTTCAAAGTTAACCAGAATCTAATAATTTGTGGATGAGGTTTGCTCTGGGAGACAGAGAAAATAACAAAGAAGTGAATTGCAGAGGGAAAATATAATGATCTTTGAATAACAGGATGCTGAACAAATAATGTGATTTCATGCTAGGGAAAGTAAACAATAGTGAAGTGAGAGATGAATTCTCTTAAGAGATGGAGAACACAGGAAAAAGCAAATAGATTAAATAATTACCATCAACCAGTGCAACTGGCTAGGGGGGTGAAGAACAACACTGTTGAAGTGCTGAGATGATTCCTAGAGAAGCCTCCTCTAGGAACTCTACAATCCAAACATAAACGTAAGTATGGCTAATCCCTTCTAAAGCTGTCAGAAAGGTGAGTTCTCTTTAAGAATGTTCACATGAGAAGTCGTGAAATGATTGAAAGTCTTTGAGGTCAACAGGCAAAGCAAATTAAAATACAGATTACTGGATTAAAAGGAAAATCTCCTGCTCCATCCATTTGTGCAAAATCTTTATGGAGCGAGTCAGCTAATTGGAATTTTCACAATGGAGAGATTGGCATTCAACCTGAGAGTCCACTTGCTTTTTCCAATGGAAATTGGAGAGAAGAGTATTTTTAATGTGACTGACAAATCATGAGGGATCATAGCATCTTTAAGGATCAGAAGGGACCTGGAAAGATAAACCAGTCCAATCCCCCTGCCACAGCAGGATCATCCAGACCAAGTCACACAGGAACACAGCCAGGTGGGTCTTGAATGTCTCCAGAGAAGGAGACTCCACACCCCCCCTGGGCAGCCTGTTCCAGTGCTCCGGTACCCTCCCTGGGAAGAAGGTCCTGCTGATATTGATAGGGAACCTCCCCTGTTCCAGCTGGCACCCATTGCCCCTTGTCCTAGCACCAGATGATCTTGAGAAGAGCCTGGCTCCATCCTCCTGACACTCACCCCTCACCTATTTATAGACATGAGTGAGGTCCCCCCTCAGCCTCCTCTTCTCCAAGCTCAAGAGACCCAGCTTCCTCAGCCTTTCCTCATCAGGGAGCTGCTCTACTTCCTTCATCATCTTCGTTGCTCTACGCTGGACACCCTCCAGCAGCTCTGTGTCCTTCCTGAACTGAGGGGCCCAGAATATCAAAACAATGAATGAGGAAAACTCCCAATCATGCAGGCAGACAGCAAACAGCCTTCTGAATTAAAAAAAAGGCAAAACACAAACAGGGAAAAAATGCAGAGAGGAACAGAGGAAATGTTGAAAATGTCCCTTAAATTTGTCATGAAATACATGGTTCCCAAAGAGAAAATAAAGAGAATGACATCTTAGTGTGCTCTGGGAGGGTAGTATAACTCTTAGGAGGTGGTGTTATTGCTGTGAAAGGCACTTGTTAATATCTCACCCAGAGCACTTTCTGCAGCTTTTGTTGCGATACCTCAGCAAGAACATAATTGCCCTTGGGCTAGTAAGAAGCAGAGCAGCACAAATAATATACTTTGAGATGTGTCATAGTGAAAGGTTAAAGGAGTTTGGTCTAGAGCAATAAAAAGAGGCTTTGTATAAAATTAATTGAAGTTTCTTGGGCTATTAAGAAGGCTCCAGCCATGATTTGAGAACAGAAAATCATAGAAAAATAAAGCCTGTTATGGATTCATTCAATTCTTAGCTGACTAAAACACACAACATGCAGCAGACCAGCTGCTCCTTTGGAGAAGCTTGAGGTCAGGTAAGGAATTCCATCAAATGACAGTGATTTACACCTGCTGAGGGTCTATTGAAATTAATTTGTGCTCAGAACAGCCTTGTTAATGTTATGCCTTCTCATTTGAGTGAGTAGAAGGTCTTACTGAACTGGATAAATAATTCCTTCAAAGTGATGAACAAAGAGACCATCAAGAGAATTTCTCTTTTGTTTAGTTCTGTTTCTCCCTCGGTGTCGTGTTTCCTTTTCTCCTGCTTTCGTTTGAATTCCGCTAAGCAGTACAATCAAGACAGATCAGAATCGGGTTCTTTGATCAATCAGGTTTTAGACAGGACTTGTGGGAAGACGTCTTTGCTTGCCACGACTCAGTTAAGGCGTTTTGGGATACTCTCAATGTCAAGTTTAATTCCGTTTATTTCTTTATTGTAGAGAAGTACTTATGTGGGGAAAAATACTTACTTTGGAAGGATGCTGCCCTTAGATTATATATTAAAGGGTGTTTACTTGATGTGTTTTCAAAACTGGAGGTTAATCTAGGCTGGCACACACTCAGCAACAGCATAAAGCCTATAGTTTCATAATAGTGTGTGTGCAAGCAGTTAAATTTGATGAGAAACATCTCCACACTAGAGCGTTTGGAAGGGAATTTCCTTGGTTAGACCTGGATGTAGAGAAATTCTCAGGTGCTCTTTTCCACTCTTTCTAAGTCATGGATGGAATGGAAGGAAAACAAAACCCACCATGGAATTAACCCATGATTGCACTGGAAGTAAACAAACAAATAGCGCACCCACTGAAATCCAACCAGAACCTAAGATGTCACTGTGGGAGCAATAAAACTCACTGAGTCTTAGTTCAAATGACCTTGTGCATGACTTTGAAACATGCCCAGTGATGGAGCATCAACCACATCCCTGGGCGCTCTGTTTCAACGCTTGGTAACTTCTTGATGTGGAGTTGTGTTTACCTAGAGCCAAATTCACACTGGGCATTGCCAGGATAGGTTGAGATAAAATAACTCTCATCTCTTGCCTCAGTCAAAGAGGGTCCTGTTAGCTCTTTTAGTGCAGTTAGTAGCTTCAGATTTCACCGTGAAAAAGAGGTGAGCAGTTTGCTCCTCAATAAAGCACTCCTTGGTTTTGTGCACAGACCACCAAGCCCTGTTCACATTTGACTTGAGTGGGATTGTAGGATTTGCCTTCTCCAGGAGTCCTTCCTCATCAGCGGCAGAATCACACGACAGCTGTTTCCTTCAGAGCAAACCAGGGTAAAAGAAAGAAACAAACAGGAAAATGAACAGCCTGAATCAGAGATGAGCACAGCCAAAACAGAACCAGCACATCCTGAACCCAATTTGAAAAGTTTCCTTTACTGAAAAATGAACTAGTGATGCAGAAGGGAAACAAATGAATCCACACAGGTTGAATACTCATAGGCAACCACGAGGAAGGCTTGATCTTTCCTTTTTCTCTACGTAAGTGCTGCTGCACAGATTAACCATGCATCACTAATCATATTTGCAGAGCTGATGTGCTCAAAGGACATCCTGGTGGGAAGCAGAGTGTGTGGAATATTGCCTCATGCTTTATGTATTTCAACAAAATGCTGCAAAAGGTTGTGAGAAGGATGGATGAAATGGCAAGAATTCTGTTAGTGGTGGGGGACTGAAAAGAGCTTTGAGAAGTGTCCCAGATGAGGAAAATAATTACTTGGAATTAATTGAGTCCAGTTAAAGACCTGGTCATATGTTTTGATCAGTTCGTGACATACAACTCTTTTCTTAACTCCTCCATTTTCATCAAGCTTTGGAACAGGCTGCCCAGACAGGTGGTTGAATCACCATCCCTGGATATGTATAAAAGTCCTGTAGATATGGTGCTCAAGGACATGGTGGGCTTGGTACAGCTAGGTTAGTGGTTGGACTCAGTGACTTCATAGAATCATAGAATCCTTCGGATCTTAAGGGACCCCAAAAGGTCATCCAGTCCAATCCCCCTGCCACGGCAGGATCACCCAGACCAAGTCACACAGGAACACAGCCAGGGAGGTCTGGAAAGTTTCCAGAGAAGGAGAATCCACAACCCCCTTGGCCAGCCTGTTCCAATGCTCTGGTACCCTCCCTGGGAAGAAGCTCCTTCTGATAGTTAAACAATTCTATGATGGGAAGGAAGAACCTGAGAAACCCAGAGGTCAAGACTGAAAGATCTAAGGACACTGTCAAACAGAAAGATCTAAGGACACTAACAAATAACAATACAATGTCATAGAATCATAGCTATCCCTACACCCAGCTATACACAGACAGCTCCTATCTATTTAAACCATGCCAGGTGATTACAGACAGATGGCTTCAGTTTATATATGAATCAGTAGAACTGACTTTGGAGCCATCACAAATATTTGCAGAAACTTTTCAACCCATTCAAACCAGCTTTTCATGTCAGGGCAGTTTCTGTTGCCTGGGAAAAAAAAACAGTTCAGAAGTTTAGCAAGCAAGTGTCAGCATTCCTTGATCTGAGTATTCTCTTCATCACATTCTTTGTCTTTCTCCTTTTTCTCAGTTGGCCATCATCCCTATGGTGGGACCTCCGATCTCACTTCAACAAGGACTTCAGGGCAGTAACGCAGTGTTTAGTTTCAGTGGTGTGTCAGGGGACAGGATCTACAGCCCAGTGTTATCACTTAGCTAGGCTTTTAAGTATTTAATCTATAAAAGCCCTAATGCTGACTGTGGGAGCCATCTGAGATGGTTAATTGCAGATCCTATCAGCAAAATGATGCTTCTCAGTAATTTTTTTGCATCTTTCTCCTTACAATTTACCAACCAACCAAGTTAATTCTTAATTGAGAGACAGTGATGTGGGTCCTTCTTTCATTCAGTAGCCAATAATTAAACATACTAATCTGGGTTATTTGGAACCCTGAATCAACCTTCCTTCCTGATGTATAAAAGGGATTTTGCATCCCAATCTCCAGAATCCCATCTGAACCCTTCTTTGATTGAAGGATATGCATAGGTAGTGCTTTCATAATTACTAGCCATCTTTAAAAGTCAAACATTAATTAGGTTATGTGTAAAATATAAAAGGATACTGAGTCTCTAACTTAATGACAGTGGACCCCATAAAGGACAGAAAGACTTCTTTTGTGTGGAAGCTGTTTGATTTTTTTAAGGTAATACATATTCATCAGCTGATGCTGTAGGAAACCATGACAGCAATCATTTAGGAAAGAAGATTGGCTCTGTGTTCTTTAAACTCCGAGTAGCTGAAGATTAGTATTGGTTGAGTTATTTATTCATCTCTGTATTTTTACAAAGTGTTTTCAATAACAGACAAATGGGAACAATAGACCCTCAAATACCTTATACCGACTGTTTTACTTAGGGTGGGTTTGATACACTTAGAAAAGAAGACAGGATTTATGCCTTTCCATTTCTAGAAGTCTATTTTAATTACTGGACTGAAAGATTAAGTGTTGTTTCCTCATCTTTTGCAGGAAATTGATGCCTTTTTCATTTTTCTCCACTTCTAATTTCACAAGAAGGATCCATTTATGAATCTTAAGAGGACTGGGCTATTGGAGGTTAAAACCCTCCTTCCTTCAGAAAGTGATACCAGAACTTCTACTTTCTGAAAAGCATCAGGTGGGAATAATACCCAACCCTATTACCTTTCCTAGCACTGCGCAGGAGAGCCTGGGCAGGGTTTAGTAATGCCTCGTCTCAGGGAAATGCTTTAATCCCCACTGAAAGTGAAACACGAAGCTTCCCCCTGTCTTTTTCTTTTCCCTTGAATGGGGCCCTCACCTCATTCAGCACTCAACAGGGAATGCATGCTTTGAAGGAGAGAAGAGATGAGTCCTTGGGAGATCTATCTTTTACAACATTGCTGAAATTGTTCCACATTAGTAGGATATCAAAGCTTTTTATTGACTCAGGTGGGCTTTTAATTTCACCACAGAGAGAAAACTTCTAAGGATCATTTTGCAAAGTTAACATCCAACAGAAATCAAGGAGTTGCTAGGTGGTCTCAAGCAAGAATCACATCCAAACAATTTTGATCTTGCATAGTGTGTTCAGAGCGCTCATTCAGCTGTTTTAGGTATAATGGGGAAAACGTGGATCTTGCTGAATGAGTAAACAAATGGTTTGATTGTTGATGTATCGAGCACTCACAAACTCTACACACAGATTCAGGAAAGTAGGAAATAACAAAAGTTGTAGCACACAGGATTGAAATACTCGTTCACCTTCCATAACATACTTCTTTGTCACAAGAGCACATTGTTGGCTCAGCTTTACTTAGTGTCCACCAGGATAGCAGGATGACTATGAGCCAGCAATGTGCTCTTGTGGTCAAGAGGGCCAACAGCATCCTGGGGGGAGCAGAAGGGGATGGTTAGCAGATTGAGAGGTTCTTCTCCTTCATCTATAAATATGTGACCGGTGGGTGTCAGGAGGATGGAGCCAGGCTCTTAAGGGCATCAGGACAAGAGGCACTGGGTGCCAGCTGGAACAGAGGAGGTTCCCTATCAATATCAGCAGGAACTGCTTCCCAGGGAGGGTACTGGAGCACTGGAACAGGCTGCCCAGGGGGGCTGTGGAGTCTCCTTCTCTGAAGACGTTCCAGACCTGCCTGGCTGTGTTCCTATGTGACTTGGTCTGGGTGATCCTGCTGTGGCAGGGGGACTGGACTGGATGATGTTTCGAGGTCCCTTCCGATCCCTAAGGATTCCATGATTTCTTACTAACTTCGGAAGTCAAATAGCCCTGTGATTTCAAACTTTGAAAGTGTCACCCAGTTTTCTGAAAGAACTTATTTGGCTGAACACCTGCTTCTTCTCCTGCCCCTATTGCTGCATAACACAATCCCAACTTATCTTTCTCCTGAATCCAGAAGATAAGATTTCCTGTGGTTTTTGGTGCCCCAGTAGAAATCCTGTACAAACTACACCAATTGGATCTGCTGATTTCTACCCTGACTGCCGTAAAGGTTGCAGATCTTTTTGCAGACCACATCTCTGAAGGCTTTTCACTCACATCACCTCTAACGCAGACACGGTAGTAACTGCCTAAATAAGTTGATGTTTCTTGAAAAACACTTATGTAGAGAAAAAGCCTGTTCGTTATTCTTAAAGTCCTTTCTTCAGCCAACCTCACAGCCCCCATGTCAATAAGGAAGGGAGCAATCATATAGAGTAAAGAGCAAAGGATTTCTGATAAGAATTGCTTGGTATTGGGGCTGATTGACTCTCTCGGACACCTCAAAGCTTTCCGCATCAGGTAATACCTTTCCTGAAGCCACTGCTGGGTCTGGCTGATAAGAGTACTTGAAATGCTGAAAGCTGTGATCTTGTTAGAAAGGGTCAAAAGAAGCAATCTTAGTAACATTTCAATGGGTGGATTATTGCTACTGAAGAGAGCGGTAAATGCCACTTACAACTAAATTTTCCACTTCATCCAAGATGCCAATAGCTGTTCTTCTGATACCTTTCCTCCCAAAGAAGGCTCTGCAGCATATTTAAGGTAAAGCTGTCCTAGGTAAATTTAATGCACAGGGGAGAGACCATAAACACAAACGCTGTGGGATAAAATATAGATTTACTTACTAACACTTTATTTATTTAATATCTTTGATAAAATCAGGGAAATTCTATTCATTGGCTCAAATTAATTGCTTAAAATCAACTCAGATGCATAACTATGTATTTAGAGGTTGTTTTTCCTAAACCATGTCATGCATTGTTAAATGCCTTGACATGTTTTCTTGTCACGGCTGCCTCTTACTCGAGATATATTGTGTTTACAGTTTTAGCTTCTCCTCTGCCTTCATTTGCTTTTCCTAACCTAAATATTATCCTGGAGTAGTTGATCTCGTCTTTGACCATCCACAGGGGACAAAGGAGGTAAACAACCTATCAGTGATTAACAGGAGGTTTGGCTGTCTATGAGTACTAAGTCAAACCCAGGAGAAGAGAAAGTCAGCTGCATTTAGATACTGCAGTGTTTTCAATGAACCTAATGAAGACCTGAGCAACTTGATCTGACCCTGCAACCATTCCTGCTTTGAGCAGGAGTTTTGGAGATTTCCTGAGGTCCCTTCCAGCTTGGATTATCCTATGACCTCATGCTGCTACCTGTAATGACCTTGTTGGCCTAATCCAGACCTCTTGTGTTACTGAAACAGATGACAGTAAATCCCAGCTTGAAGACATTAAATAATTAGGGTGGAAGGGGGAAAACGGTGTCTTTACCTTCCACTGGAGCTAGCTGGATTGTTCTGCTATGCTCTATCACATAACACTGTTGTGATCACATAGTTGGGTCTGTTATCATAAAATCATAGCATCATTAGGGATTGGAAGGGACCTCAAAAGTTCATCTAGTCCAATCCCCCTGCCTCAGCAGGATCACCCAGACCAAGTCACACAGGAACACATCCAGGCGGGTCTGAAACATCTCCAGAGAAGGAGACTCCACAACCCCCCTGGGCAGCCTGTTCCACTGCTCCAGTACCCTCACTGGGAGGAAGGTCCTTCCTGGCTTACTACTGTCTCTAGGCTGTGACATGTGGCCAGAGCAGCCTCATGTTGACAGGTCAGAGGATCTTCATTTCAAGATATTGAGCCACAATATTGAGACAGAAGTCTCAGCTTAGAGAGTTCACTGCACATTGCTCAAACTTGCTGTGGACTGGTAAACCTCCAACAATATTCACAGGTCCTCTTACTCGAGGGACCTAATTTAGTCCTAAGAAGATGCTAAGCAGACTGTCAAAGCCACTTTACTGCTCTCCACTGACTAGTTATGGGGTGAAAATATTTCATTTAGGGAGATTGGTTCATTTCCTGCCTATTTATTCTGAACACCAATCTCCCTTCTCTCTCTACTGCACACATTTAGAACACTATGCATGAGGCTTAGCCATGCCTGTTAGATGCTAAATTAGTCACACTAGACTTGAGACTTTGTAAACAGCATAATTTTCTCTTGCTTTTCTCTTTGAAAGCAAAGATGCTTTCTAGACTACCAGCTCTCTCACTACTGCTTGTAGCATACCACAAGTTAAAACTCTTCTAAATCTGACTTAATCACCGCATAAAATACAGCTGTTCTGGATAAGCCAATTGCCCCCACACTTTGTCTGAACATCCCCACACTCACCTTCATCCCATTTTCACTTGTCCTATCGCTAGTCACCAGAAAGAGGAGATCAGCACTCCCCGTAAGCTGCCCAAGACGTTGTCCTGATCGTGTGAGCAGTTTTGGGATCTGCAGTTTGTGAAGGGTTGGACTGGATGATCTTTCGAGGTCCCTTCCAATCCCTAATGATTCTATCATTCTCCTGCTGTCTAAAATCATCATCACACCTTCTCTTGTGAGAGACACTGGAGTTAGAATTGAACCACCAACCTGCAGGTGGTTAATGTCAGTGTAGCTATGAGAAATTATCCTGCCATCTGTCCTGTCATCACTCCTTTTTCTTTCCAGCCCTTTTTCTTTCACCTCATCTTGGCATCTTGGATGACCTCAGCCATATTGATGCAGCCCAAGACTGAATCTCACCCTTTGTTTAGAATGAATGGTTAAAACAGTAATCAGGCCCTTTGATTATGGTTACCAACACCACTGCCCTGTTGGGTTTTCCAAAGGAGCCTGCATGTCATTCCCAACACTGTGGTTTAGACACTGAGTGCAGTGATAACAGCAGCATCTTAAGGTGATATGCAAGGTACCTTCCTGGAACTCACACACAATATTTTAAGGGCTGGAATCTTTGTTATTTGTTTAAAATTTAGAAATAGAGACTAAAACCCTAAATATCTCACACACAGCAAACAGCAGCGTCACAGACTGACAGCAGCCAAGAAGAATTTGCTTAGTCCTCTGTAAACAAAGGATAAAATCCCCATTTTTACAACAGACCTGTTTGATCCTGATTTGCTGTCACTTAGTAAAAAGAACAGTGATAACATTTTATTACTGAGGTCAGCACTCTGAAATACAGGGTTTAGTGGCAGGCTTAGCAGTGGCAGTAAGAAAACACATGGTGTTATGGCTTTACGGAAAGATTAAGTGGGAATTAATTACTACTGAGCAGTGATTCAAAAAGGATGCACCCCCAGGAGTAGAGCTTGTTGCATGCAGAGTGCTGAAGCTCTTTACATTCCACCCCCTACCCCCTCCTCCTCGTTTATTGGCCAAACTGTAATATTATTTGGGTATAAAGTCTTCCAAATGAAATTTTCTTAAGCCTAAGGGATAATTTAATAAAGGAATACATGAAAAGAAACAGAAAAAGCAGTCCCAACGCTCTGAGTACCCCACTGACCTGGGCTTTCATCTGAGAAATAGAAGACTGTCAGAGATGAGCCGACTCCTCTTGCCTTTCTACAAGTATCCCCATCGAATATGGGCAGTCACTAGATGAGGTTTACTTTTTCATTGTCCTGATATAAAATTATACAGGGAAAGAACCCCTAGTCACTGCACTGAAGCATGTCACACAACCCCCACACACTGCTTTTTCTGGTGGCAGTGAAACAGGCACGCAATTTTTCTAGATATTTCTACACAGAAGACATTGTGTTTTACAGAGAAAGAAGAAACATATTCCTCATTTCACTTTTCCTCTCTGCCTCAGAAGGAAAGGAATATCATAGAATCAGAGAACCGTTAGGGATGGGAAGGGACCTGGAAAGGTCATCCAGTCCAATCCCCCTGCCACAGCAGGATCACCTAGACTATGTGGCTGAGGAACACAGCCAGGCGGGTGTGGAACACCTCCAGAGAAGGAGACCATTTCAAAGTTCTGAAATCAAATCCTGCCTTCCAGGAATTCCATTGATTTCACCGAGAAAACTTCAACAGGCAGGGGAAATACTGGAGTTTCTATTGACGACTAACCATAAAATGATAACCTTCAGTGGTTTTCTCTGCCCATCCAAAGTACCACTGAGAAGGATCACCTCTTACTGTACAAGAAACACTCTTACTTAAGTACTGTGTTGATGTTAATTAACTTCAGGGAGTTTGATGTGGAGACACCTCAGGTTGCTTTCTAATCTTTGCAAATTTCATTTTCTTTCACTCTTCTTTCAATAGGTTTTGATGCAAACCGGTAAATTCCATTAAAAACTGAAAGTATAATTAAATGATATACTTTCCATGGCTAATTAGATGAGCAATTGTCCTCCTACCCAACCTCTAGATTTATCTCTTCTGGGGGTATTTAAGACCAGGCTGGATGAGGCTCTGGGCAGCCTTCTCTAGGGTGGGGTGTCCCTGCCCATGGCAGGGGGGCTGGAACTGGATGATCCTGTGGTCCCTTCCAACCCTGACTGATTCTGTAACTTCTTCACAGTGAGGGTGACCGGGCACTGGAGTGGCTTACTGGGGGGGTTGTGGAGTCTCCTTCTTTGGAGATGTTTGAAACCCACCTGGACTTGGTCTGGGTGATCCTGCTGTGGCAGGGAGGTTGGACTGGATGATCTTTCGGGGTCCCTTCCGATCCCTGATGATTCTATGATTTTTGACGTAAAAGATGTATAAAATTATTCCAAGATCTCAGTTCTCTTTTAGTTATTGTGGAACCTGGGTTTAGTAGGCACTGTAATACCTGCATGTCTTACAGGTCTACCAGTAACTAGTAGGAATCCTCAGGGATATTCAACCCATGTGCTTCCTCGTATTAATGCTACCAATAGTTTCTTCACTTGAAGCAGAATTTGTGAGCTATAGACCTTATAGGTTGTATATAATGAGTTGCCTACAGCAGACTGAAGTCTCACGTGAGGAGCACAGTCTTCCCTGTGGAAAATGGGACATCCCTGTAAACACCTTTCTTAGGTGATCCATGTATATACAGTGCTGCTTTGGGCTCTGACTTGGTGATCCATCTGTACACAGTGCTCCTTTGGGCTCTGAATTATAACACATGAATTTCTCTCATAATCTGCAGCTCCTAGGAAAAATTGTAAGGGTGCTTAGTAACAGATCATTAAAATAATTTAAAATGAAAGGCTTCATTACAGTTGGATCTAGTTAAAGTAGCTCTAAATGTCATCGATGGTTAAGAACCCAAAGCCACCTGAACAGGTGTCAAAGTCACCCATGGACCAGCAGAACTGCCTATGAAATTCAGTGAAGCCACCAAGAGAGAGATGAATGCACCTGTGTAAAATTCCCAATGCAAGGGACGAAATGAAAGCTTGGATGAAAAACCAGAGCTGCATTTTCCTAACCAGTAAGAATGCTCCTGAGACAGTACCCAAATACAACTTCCATCTCTATTTTTTGCTTTGCTTTTGTTCAGCAAATGAAGTGCTGAAAGCACTGATCACTCCAAAACCCTGCCAAGCTTTCCTTGGCAAGCGAACAGAAGCATACACCATGGATTCAGCAAGCTGATCCTTCCTTCTGGGAAGATGCCAGTTGTTTCATGTGAGAGCATAAGGTAAAAGAAAAGCAGGACCTAAAAAAGAGAGTGGGAAGCAACCTGAGCAGTGCAGCCACCAATTGATTCCTGAAGAGCTGTAATGGGGAGAACAGGACCACATGAGTAAATATCTCATTACCGAGCTGAGTTTTATATTTCCACACACAGGCCAGACCCCTAGTGGGTGTAAATCAGTATAAACTGGCTGTGGATGTGGCACACTAATTTGTCAGTCCCGACATTCTTTGGCGAACAAAAGCCCTTTCTTCCTTCCAATTCTTGCAAATAAGAAAGCAGCATTGTGGAAAACTGACATTTCACTTCCACTCCGAGCAGAGAAATAAATCTAGCGCTTAATCTTCCTTGTGTTCGTGTGCGGCTTCCCCTCCCACCCGCTGTCCTTGTTGAACAAGAACTTACAGGTTCAAGGCCTTGGGGCATGAGTGTCACGATTAGCAATGTGGGCCTTAAAGCTGAGGCACTGTGACAGTTGTTCTGTTTCCTAGCGTTTACTTCAGCAGTGAATTGAAATACCTCAAGGAATAAACCCTACCCTCAGACAATGGACTGTGATCCCAAATTGTGGAATTGCGTTAACCTTGGTAATTATTCCAGGTGTTCCTTCTCCCTTCACTTCCCCCTCAAGATCCAACATAAGCTCTCAGTTTTTATTGATGCTAAATTTTTCCTTGCTGTTGAAAACAGATTGGATATTCAGCAGGAAAAGTTATTTTTGAGGGAGAGAGGAAAATGGGAAAAGTCTGAGATTCTGAGCTGATTATTGGTCTTCTGATACAAGAAAATGACAGCCCAACCCGCTCTAGCAGAGGGGAAGCCCACAGAATACAACACATAGAAGCATCAGGGTACTCGTTTCTTTTAGACCGTTCCTTAGTGCATCCAGCATAGAGCAACGAAGATGATGAAGGAATTAGAGCAGCTCCCTTATGAGGAAAGGCTGAGGGAGCTGGGGCTCTTGAGCTTGGAGAAGAGGAGGCTGAGGGGGGACCTCATTCATTTCTATAAATATGTGAGGGGTGGGTGTCAGGAGGATGGAGCCAGGCTCTGCTCAGGGTCATCTGGTGCTAGGACAAGAGGCAATGGGTTCAAGCTGGAACAGAGGAGGTTCCCTATCAATATCAGCAGCAACTTCTTCCCAGGAAGGGTACTGGAGCACTGGCACAGGCTGCCCAGGGGGGTTTTGGAGTCTCCTTCTCTGGAGACGTTCCAGACCCACCTGGCTGTGTTCCTGTGCGACTTGGTGTAGGTGATCCTGCTGTGGCAGGGGGATTGGACTGGATAATCTTTCAAGGTCCCCTCCAATCCCTAATAATTCCATGATTCCCTGACATGTTATGCAGTTCCTATAAACAAGGCAGGTAGATAAGTGATCTGAGAGTCATGGGGTCTGGACTTAGGGTGGATCTGCAGAAGCAAAACAGCAACTTCATGATCCACGAAGTTCCTCCTTAACTGGTTTCTGGACCCCAGGGAAGCTCAGGTGTCCAGAGTGAGATTATCTCAGTGTGCCTACAGAAATGCATAGAAAACATAAATTGGAAAGAGCCTCTGGAGGTCCCACCTGCTCTGTGCATGTGTACATTTTAATTCACGTGAGTTTGTTCACATCTATGAAAAGCTGGGCTTTGAATGTCTCCAAGAGTAGTTTTCCCAGCTTCTCTGGATTGCCTACTTTACGTTGTTGAAGGCAGCCATTAGATACCTTTAGAGCCTTTGATTTTTCATGGAATCATTAGGGAAAAGATCATCCTGTCCAATCCCCCTGCCACAACAGGATCACCTAGACCAAGTCACACGGGAACACAGCCAGGAGGGTCTGAAACATCTCCAGATGAACCAGTTAATAAAATAATTAGCAATAGATTAATAGAATAGTAGAAAATGAAAGATAAAGGCATTATGGGCTATCGAACGTGACACATGTCAGCCATATGAGGTTAAAAATGTGGGAATAGATAGGAAGGCTGCCTTGAGAGTAAATATTTCACAGGGAATGATCAGGAGCAGTGGAAAGTAGATGACTGTTTAAATTCAGTTAGACAGACATATTTTATTTTGCTTTATGGGGAGCCCAGCATCTAAGTCACATTTAAAAATGTGGCTGTCATCAAATGCCAATACCAAATAGCCGAGGAGTGACACAGGCTTTTACTCACTCCTTAATTATTAATAGTCTTGTTTTGTAGAAATCAGACCTTAGGAAAAGATGTCAACTCATGCACAGAATGGCAATTTAGAGGCAACTCGCTTTCCCATCAGGCAGCGGCTCCCAGATTTACTCCACACCTTGGCAACGATTTCCCTGGAGCCAGAAAACTGTTGCAAAGCCAAGAAGATTTGGCTGTTAAGGATGGTGCTTTGACTCTCGGTGCAGCTGAGAATCCCACAGTTCTGTAGCTGTGTGAGCAATTGCAGCAGGCAAAATAGTGATCTCACCAGTTCCCACCAGGATCCTACTCTTGTAGGGCATCTTCAGTTGTTATGATGCTAGGAAACTGCTAAATCTGGTAGGCTAACAGGGGAGATGTCACAGCCCCATGTTGCAAGTCCAGCAGCAGCAAGACTTGGTGTGTGTTGCCAGTGGGCTCATGTACAGACACATACCATGCACACGCACACATGCACAGAGAGTCACACAGATCCACACAGCAAAAGCACTCAGAAAAACCCTAAGAAGCACCAGCAGGCTCATCTTGTTCTCTTTGGTTGATCCTGATGGAAGTCCTTCAGTGGAAAATGTATCTGCACATGCATCCAATGTCAATCCCAGCGGGAACTGATCTCTCATGCTCAGTCCACCCACCAGCTGCCCCTGCATCCGAAGCCCCACACTGGGGCTTCCAGTAGACATCCAGTCTACTCAAAGGCTGGTCCTTGGATCCCTGTGGGACTCGAAATGCTTCTCACACAGAGACAAACAGGCATGCAAACAGATTCTTCAGTTGACCCCTAGATTTCACAGATGCCTCAGTAGCTGGCTTGGACCTCCTGGCCCCTACAGTAGCCAGCTTGAAGACAGAGGCCATCACCATTTCAATGCTCCTCTCTTGTATCCCATGAGTGGTCCCATAACACAGGCAGTGACTTCCCATTGTTCCAGTGTGTGGGTGCCATCCTTAGCCCATGGAGCCAAGGCTTTCCAGGGACAGACCTGAAAGTACTGTAGCAGAGGCTTTGTGTCTAAGACTGGGAGTCCCCAGCTTGCCTCTTGTCTCAGAGCCTCTCAGTGCCTGCAGAGATGAGCAGTTAATCACCTAATCTGTCACCGATCTTCAGAGCTGATGTCTGTGTTGCTTCTGGGTAAATCCTGAACACTGCTAGAGATGGGAAAACCCTGACCCAGCCTTGATCTTCTCCTTTTCCTTCCTTGTTCTAGCTCTTTTCTTACACTTCTCTTTTGCTTAGAAAGATGTAAACTTCCATAACAGTTTCGTTTGAAATTTTGCTGTGAACCCATGCCCAGAGACAGCTTGAAATAAGGCAGAAAAAACCCCACAAATGCAAAAACACCAACCCAGCTAAAAGCTTTTTACACATCCTGATGGTAGCAGAAGTTTATTAGGTTTCTCTAGCGCATAATAAACCTGTGTGCACGTCTATTTATTCTTATCGGTGAGGTTTACAAGTAAGAATCACCAGCAGAAAGAACAATTGCTGCTCTACCGTTCCTCTCGTTCCCCACATTCATGTGTTATTCCTGTTTTGTCTTCTAGAAAACAGCATTAGACTTTAATAACAACAGTATCAAAACCTTCACAGGGTCTCAGTTAATTTATAACTAGTAAATAAGGCGTTTTATGGGCTCTGTACTGCCATCAAATACACCCAGGGCAAAAAAGGAAGAGGAAAAAAGGGAAAAGGAGTTACAATAAATAAAATGAATGGGTTACTGTGAAAATAACTTATTCCCAGAAAGGGTAAATATTACTGTGTGGAATAATTTTTAAAAACTGCATTTATTTTTTGCCTTATAAAATCACTCTCATGTTAAATGAAAAGCAAATGAAGGGTGTTGTTAAAATTACATCCTTACTCAATACTCTACATGTTTCAAAGCTTTAAGGACTAGAGGGATTTAACTCCCCTCTTCTCCCTTCCAACACACACATTCTGCTTCCTCTTATTTTCCTAACTTTAATGGAAGGAGTACTAAATATTTCAAGGTCCCCCCTAACAGTGGAAGATTCAGTGACTGTGTTTGAATCCCTCCTGTCTTTCAGAACTGGCTCCTTCTTAACACTGACGCTGTTAAGGTACTGACCGATCTGTCCATCCCAGCAAGATTGATGCTGCAGGCAGATGGAACTGAAACAAAACACAGCCAGCGAGTCCTAATGACTGCAGGTTTGGAGTGCACAGTGGTTACAAAGGTAAAACCACGAGCTACGTACATTTCCAAGCTAACAATGTGACAGACTTCTAAAGGCAGTCAAAACCAATTAGTCAGTGTATCACAGCCTGGCGCTGAAGCAGGAGATCTCTGTGACACTGAGACCCAGCGGAAGGCTGACACCTTTGAAATAAGACCAGAGATCAAAATTTTGCCAGATGATTTTCTTATGTGTTCTGAATGCAACAATTTCCTATGCCTTGTACTAACCTGCTTACAGGAGAGATACTACCAGGAAGACTACTACCTTGTGAGTAACAACTTGTACTGAGACTTCGTTAACTAATCACTGTCTAAGCTAAACTTGGGAAACACCCAATTTACAAACCTTTCCCTTTGAATCATAGAATCATAGAATCATCAGGGATTGAAAGGAATGTTGGAAGACCCTCCAGTTCAACCCCCCTGCCACAGCAGGATCACCCAGGCCAAGTCACACAGGAACACAGCCAGGTGGGTCTGGAACGTCTCCAGAGAAGGAGACTCCACAAACCTCCCAGGCAGCCCCCTGTAGTGCCATATCTGCTTCCCTGGGAAGAAGTTATATATTGGAAGGGACTGCAGTATCATACAGTTCCCACCCCCTGCCATAGACAGGGACACCCTACCCTAGATCAGGCTGGCCAGAGCCTCATCCAGACCAGCTCCAGGGATGGGGCCCCAACTACCTCCCTGGGCAACCCATTCCAGGCTCTTCCCACTCTCAAGGTGAAGAACTTCTCACATCCAGTCTCAGTCTCCCTATCTCCAGCTTTGCACCATTCCCCCCATTCCTGTTGCTACCTGAGATCCTAAAAAGCCCCTCTCCAGGTTTTCTGTATCCCCCTTCAGATCCTGGAAGGCCACACTAAGGTCACCTCAGAGCCTCCTCTTCTCCAGATTGAACACCCCAGCTCTCTTAGCCTGATCTCATAGGAGAGGTGCTCCAGCCCTCTGATCATCCTCGTGGCCCTCCTCTGGACTCGCTCCAGCACATCCACATCCTTCTTGTAACAAGGGCTCCAGAACTGGACGCAGTACTCTAGATGGGGTCTCATCAGAGTGGAGTAGACAGGGAGAATCACCTCCCTCGACCTGCTGGCCACACTTCTCCTGATGCAGCCACTTTGATTTGAAAGGCTCTAGGATATGATGGTGATGGGGAAGGTCTAGAGTCCACTAGGCTATAACAGGGTACAGGCTGACTCTTTCCAATACCTATTGCCAGCTGTTGCAAATCTGCTGTTTTTCCAGAGCCAGCTTCATCCCTTTCATTTCCAGAGCATTCCAAATGTAAGTCTGAAGCCTGGAATTAGGGTGGGTTTGTGGATGGAAGTTAACTTCTTATTTTTAGCTGCTACTGCAGAAAAAATGAATTGCCGAGTTTGAGTTGTTTCATTGTGCACAATGTGCATAGCCAAACTAAACATCTCAGCTCATTTTACAGTCAGTGGAGACAAACAGATCCTTCTTGGAGCAACACAGCTTAGGCTGAAGTAGATGGTTAAAAATAGGACAGAAAAATCACTTCAATCTCTACCGGCTGGAATGAGAAACTAGGGTGATTAGCCGAGCTGTAGATGTCTAATTTGAAATGAAGTCAGTTGAAGCCGTCCTCATCTTCTGTCAGAAAAAGCCTTATTCCAGCTTTTTCTGAACACTGACAAAACTTCAGACCCTTTCTTCTGTAGAAACTTCCAGCTCAAAGCACAGAACTGAAGACAGACAGAACTGAGCTGGCTCAAACTCTGAAACCATTACAACCACAGTTAACTCATCTGCCTCTCCTGACATTTGGAATACGTTAGTACAGGTAGGGGGTCATTTCTCTTCCCTTGTCTCCTTGGTAAGGAAGGGAGTTTTGGAATGATGTGAATCCCTGCTGGAATGTAGCATAAACATCGGAAAGAGGCAGAAAGGGAACCTACACTCTCATCCTTATATGAAGAGACAAGTACACAAAACCTGCCACAATTAATCATCTACTTCCTAACCAGCTTTGGTCAACCTGGAAAGCCTAGGGCTGTTGTTGCCCTAATTCTGTACAAGAGTAGATCTATACTCGGATTTGCATGCAAACTCGTCTGTATCACTGTACCTTTTAGGTAGCTGAGGAAAGGGAATGGATCTAATGGTTTATTGATCCATTCTCAAATGGCAGGGCAAACGATCTTTCATGAACTATCTTTCCTTTCTCTCTGGATTAGCACCTTCCCCCCCACTTTGATTTGAAAGGCAAATTCACACATGCAGTGCTTAGGAAGTCTCATGCCAAACAAGTTCTATTTTTTCTATTTTTCTCTTTTATTTAATTAGCATTCCTGTAGACTCTCATGGCCAAATGCTTACCTAGGTGTGCACCAGCGTGATAGCAAGCTTCATTGAGCCTACGCCGCAGCTAGATGATGGTGCAGTGCCTTATTCTTGCCAGCCATTTTTTTAGTTCACAGTTCACTGAACCACTCAGTCCTTGAGCCAGTTTGCAGCTGCTGCTTCTTATTTCTTGCCTTTCCTGCCCAAGAGAATTCTGCTGCTGCTCAAGAACAGCCTTCTCTTCTCCTTTGCGCTGCCTCTTTCTGGCTGAGCTGAAAGCACTGTAGCAGCCAGTCAGGTGTAAATTCATTGTACACCTCAAAGCAGTTGATCCTGCTCCTCTGCTCTCCTCCTGGAGTACTACGCCTGGCTCTGGAGTCCCCAACACAAGAAGGATATGATGGTGATGGGGAAGGTCTAGAGGAGGGATATGTAGACGATCAGAGGACTGGAACATCTGTCCCATGAGGAGCAGGGGTTTGCTCAGCATTGAGAAAATAAGGTTATGGATTGACCTGATTGACACAGGGGCTAGGAGTCATAGAATGAGGGGTAAGGTGAAAGAGAGTAGATTTAAATTAAATATAAGGACAAAGTTCTTCATTGTGAGGATCATGAGACAATAGAACAGCTTGTCCAGAGAAGCTGTGGATACTCCATCACTGAATCTGTTCAAGGACAGGTTGGATGGGGCATTGAGCAACTTGGGCTAGTGAGAGGTGTTCCTGTCTGCGTCTGAGGGTTTGAAACCAGATGATCCTTGAAGTCCCTTCAAACCCAAGTCATTGGGTTTGATTCCACTATGATTCCACTGAAACTAGTCCTCAACTCAAAGGCTGAAGATCACACTATCTCATTCCTGGTCACTTGTACCAGGGACTGAAGTAGTTTCTGGTGGCACTTTTTCTATCAGTCTGAAAGATATCTTAATCCTACATTACGCTGCTTCCATTGCTCCCATATTGACTCCCTCTTCATTTAATAAATCTGCAGGAGACCTTACCAGATTTCAAAGGAGACCTATTTGAAGGAAGTAGAACAGCTTCCTGATGAGGAAAGGCTGAGGGAGCTGGGTCTCTTGAGCTTGGAGNACCTGGCTGTGTTCCTGTGAGACTTAGTCTGGGTGAACCTGCTGTGGCAGGGGGATTGGACTGGATGATCTTTCCAGGTCCCTTCCCATCCCTAAGGATTCTATGATTCTATGAAAAAAGCCCTTTGTTAAGCTTCAGCACAGCCCTCTCCTTATGCAGAAAGGAAAGGCATGCGTGCCTGCACACACACGGGTTGTGTTCCAGGAACACTACAGGGTTCCCAGAGGAGGCTAAATACTAAGTGGTGCAGTCTCACAAGCTGCCCCCAGAGAGAACTAACTCTGAACAGCATGGAAGCGAACTAGTTTCTGCTGTTTAGCCTGGGGTAGAGAGTTCTCTTCCTACCTTGGTCCCCAAAGAGAGATGTTACTGCTCCATAAAAACCAGCCTGAGTTTTTGCAAGGCTTTTAGTTCTAAGCTCTATTTTTTCCCCTTCCTTGAGAGTGGATGTATTTTGCAGTGTTTTGATTTGTGCTCAATATGTAAAATTCAGTGAAATCTGTATGAGACTGTCCAAGTGTTCACTCAAATCAATTTTCCCAAGCCATTTTACCTGCATTATCATATGATCAATACAGACTTAAACAGGTGGAATATTGTAAATTACTGGTGTACCCTGTCATTTCTTTACTAGGATGAACAACTCCTACTAACTTTTGTCTTTGCTTCTACTTCAGAATTACAGTCTATCTCTAAAGAGACTGAAAATGAACACTAACCCATCTAGGTCTTATTGCTGACCAACTTACACCGACTTTAAAACACCTTTGTCTGAAACGGCAATGCATGCTGCATTTCTGAACAGAAATGTGTGAGAAAAACCACACTGTTTTTTTTTAAACAGACTAACTGTCCCGTGTTCCTATAAATTGTTCCTTACAATCATAGAAAAGCTTTGATTAGCATTTTTCGATGTGTTCATCCGAGTTTGGTTAACAATGCAGCTTTTTCCATTACAAAATTATATCGAAAGAAGGGACAAGTCAGATGCTGTCAAATAACATATCCTAATATTTTCTATATGCATTTTTGCTCTATTAGTTCATGGGGATCTAATTAAGCTTGATATTGCTAGAATTAGTTATGTAGATCTATCCTCAGCCTCTCGCTTTCCAGCTTAGTCTTTGTATTACTGCCGTGAACCACACCAATAATCCAGATAAGTAAAGCTTTTAAGGGTCATCTGAAATCCATTGAGCAATTTGCCTGCTCAGAGTGAATCAAGTGCTTATGAATTACTCTGGACTCAGAGAACACTCTGCTTAACATCAGGCAAAATCATATTGTCTGTGGAACCAGCAGCAAGCTTCTCTTTTTTGGTTCTACCCCAATTTGATTGTTCTCTGTCTCCCCACCCTGCAAACAGAATTAGGTAATGTTCATACTCCTAATGCTTTTCTTTGGCCCCCAGACCCTGACTGGATTCAGGATTGGATCATCCCCTCAAATACCTCTTGGAATTTGGGTGCACTGGGTACCAGCTGGAACAGAGGAGGTTCCATAAAAATCTCAGAAGGAAATTCTTCCCAGGGAGGGTCCCAGAGCGCGGGAACAGGCTGCCCAGGGGGGTTGTGGAGTCTCCTCTGGAGATGTTCCAGCCCCGCCTGGCTGTGTTCCTGTGCGACTTGGTCTGGGTGATCCTGCTGCTGCAGGGGGATTGGACTGGATGATCTTTCCAGGTTCCTTCTGATCCATAATGGTTCTATGATTCTCTGTATGTCAGTACTAATCATGTCTCCAATACAGTGAGCGTGCTTACAATCACTAATTCAGAGATTCCTTCCGTACCTGTGTAAATGAAAGAAGATGAAGTCAGGTCGAGTGTAAGGCAATCGCGTTGACTGTACGGAGGAGGGAAATGGAAGATTCCTTTAATAAAGGCAGATGGGAGCAGTTGAGCAATTCCTGCACTTAGGTAGCTCATGAATTTCTGGACAAAGAAGGAAAAGCACTTGTTGCAGCACCATACAGGCCAAACTGAGGAAACTTGCAGGCGAAGGTTCTTGGCCACTGGATCACATTTAATTTATAAATAAAATTAATTAGAAGAACTGATCTGGAAAATAGTGTTTCATTAGAAATGGGAGTGTTCCAGGAGTCACTACCTAGGGATAGAAGGGTTAATATTTGCAGTGATGCTTCTATTGTACAAAACTATTTCTTTATTTCTTCTCCTTTTTGGCTTATTTTTTTTTAATTCAACAAGTTTTTTCTCGTCTGCATTCTCCCGGGGCAGAAAATATAATTGTAGCACAGAAAATAATTGGCACATTACTCACGTTAGCCCTTTGGGACTGATCTTCCTTCTTTTTTTAATCGTTCCTCTCTAGCTTGGTTGCTTTTGAAACCAAAACAAAATGAAAAAGGAACGATCTGCAGTGTAAAAGTGCTCTGCTGAGGTAGAAGTTGAAGGAACAGCTGATAGAGAAGGAAATTACTAGGTCTGTAATCAAAATAACGTGTGATTTCAGCTCATTGACAGTATTTTGTTTAAATTAAAGTGGAATAGAGAGTCGTTATGCTCGTCCTCTTGGGAGCATCACTATATTTATCACTATATTTAAAATTAAAGCAACATTCATTAAGAGCATTAGCTGGACTATTTAGGATCTGCTACAGCCACAAGGGTGATCAGAGGGCAGAAGAATCTCTCCTGTGAAGAGAGTTGGTGTTGTTCAGCCTGGAGAGGAGAAGCCTCCAGAAGTCAGATCTAAACTGTGATTGTGGCAGAACAAAAATGATCTCCTCACCATTTCCTTCTTTCTTTAGGAGGGAGCAAACACTTAGAGATCACTGCCAACTGTTTGGCACATCCTGATGCTGCTGATGTTGCTATTATACTGTTGCCATCTCAGAGGCCAAGTCATACCTACCCATGGGTAGTAAGGCAGCAGCTGTGCAAACCCACTGTCCCTAATGCACTGCACACAGCAGTGTACCCACTTGTAAAGGAACCTCTCTCCAGAACACACAGAGTAGTGCCCAAGTGCAGTGCAACCATCAGCTTTCCAGAAAGATTTTAAACTGGAAAAAGAAAAATCTGATGAGGGAAAGGATGCATGAGGCTAAACAGAAAATGATTACTTTTCCACACAGTATTTCTGGGCTTCTTCTGCCCCAAAGGCTGCTACCACAGACCAATACAACCAGTTGATTGAACTGATACATCAGTTCACTCAGCAGCTGCCTCTTGAAGAGGCTGGTCAATGGGATGTCCATGGGGTAGGCACCTAAGAATTTAGTCTTACCATGAAGAATCAAAATGCAAGCACATTTGAAACCAACGTGTGACTTCATTATTGAAAACAACAATGACTGAACTGTCACATTGAAGGACTTTTTTCTAATCTCCAGCCTAAATCTCTCCTCTGTCAGCTTGAACCCAGTGCTCCTTGTCCTATCCATACAAACCCTGTGGAACAGACCTTCCCCTGCCTTCATGTAGGTCCCCCTCAGGTACTGGAGGGTCAAATGAAGGTGCCTCTGGAGCCTTCTCTTGTCCAGGCTGAAAAGTCTCAACTCTCTCAGCCTGTCTTCATAGGAGAGATGTTCCATTCCCCTGAGCATTTTAGTGGCCTCTTCTGGATGTGCTCCAATCTCTCTACATCTGTCTTGTGCTGGGGGCTCCAGAACTGGACACAATTCTCCAGGGGAGGTCTCACCAGGGCAGAGTATAGAGGCAGCATCACCTCTCTTGATCTGCTGGCCAAAGTTCTTTTGATGCAGCCCAGGATGGGATTGGCTTCTGGGCTCCAATTGCATGTTGGTGGCTCACGGCCAGTTTTTCATCCACCAGCACTCCCAAATCCCTTTCCACAGGACTGCTCTCCAGTAGATCCTCTCCCAGCCAGTACTGGTCATACATTACATGAATCAGGGGAACAGAGGAGCAAAGATATTAGGGATCTAGCAGAGAAAACTATGAAATGGTGTTTGCTAAAAATGCATGGGAAAATATTTATTGTCACAGAGTGCCTGAGATCAGGAAAAATGTAAAAGCTCATGTGAGAAAAATCGACTGACTAATGCCAAAAGAGAAAGCAGCGCAATTGTACCCTTGCAAGATTAAGTGCTCATTTCCATCCCTTCATTTGTTGCTCTTCTGGAGACTCGGACTCAATCTTTTCTCTGTTTCCTATCCTGTGAAAAAAAATCTCCATTTGCCACCGTTTGCTAGTTGCTTCTTTCCATGGGTAATGACATCAATAATAACCACCAATTCGATTCAGCAAGATTAAGGCATGCTTTTTTTTCACTGAGCAGAGCAAATGGATGTGCTGAGATTCTGCTGTTACCACTTCCCTCCAAATCAACAGATCCTATGAAATAAAGTGATATCAATTACCTTTGCGGCACGCCCTGAGACAAAGGGATGTAGCAGAATATCAGGAAATATGAAGTCTGTTTATGCCCCAGAAGCACATAGAAACATCAACGTAAACACCGAGAAATAATTCAAACCGCTTTCATTTTCTTTTTCTCTCTTTTTTTTTCCCCTCCCCTGAATTTTCTCACGCAATTCAAGACAACTCTAATTGCCTGGCCTTGGGATTTGATCATACAGCTTTTAAACATCGAGTCAGCGTCGCTGTTATTTGCTTAATGCAAAAAGACGTGCTAATGTTCTCCTAAAATACTTACCAGGTTTTCCTAGCGCAGGGATATTGTCTTCAGGTGATGATGATCAAAGCTTCTATGTTTGAATTTCATTACAAACCTAAAGCACAGACTTAATTTCCCTGGGGGGTTGTCAGTATTAGCAGAGATTTCAATGAATTATGGTAGTCGTGGAATCTGTAGCTGATAGGTTGTAATTTCATGGTCAAGAGCTTGCCAAAATAGTTTTGTTTGTCACTGTTACTATGTGGAGAAGTGAACTGGCAACCTGAGTCTATCAAATGGCAATCAAATGGCAATCAAATGCAACAAATGGCAATCAAATGTCTCCTAATGATGCTGGAGCCAGGAAGTCACCTCATGTCTTTAAGATACTAATTGAAACAGCTATGGTGTTGTGGTTTGAGTCTGGTGGGGTTTTGCCAGTGGGGAAGGGAGCTGCTGACATGGCCTTTGTAAGAAGCTTCAAGAAAGCTCGCCACAGCTCCTGGGGTCAGACCCACCTTGGCTCAGGTTGAGGCAATCGGTGTCTCTGCAAATAAACATAAAAGGAGAGGAAAACCTGCTGGGACTTTTCCTGTCTGCTGTTTGTTTGGGAGGTTCCTGTAGAAGTTAGCAGAGATGGATCTGAGAAGAAGGGAAAGGTGGGGGGAAGGTGTTCAGCTGTATCAGTTGTCATCCTCTTGTTGAATTGGTGATGGGGTTTTGTTGGTTTAATTCAACTGATTTTGTTTTCCCCAAGATGACTCTTTCTATTGCCTGTTACCATAAGTGGTGAGTGAGCCCTCTTTGTCCCTTGTTTCTACCCTCAAGCCTTTTGTTCTACCTCTCCCTGTCCCAGAGCTATGTTTGTATGATCATCGGGATTCATAGCATCACACTTGGGTGAAAGGAGATCTACACCATGGGCCTTGGTAACTGGGAATATCTGTAGAAGAAGGATATAGGAAGCTTCCGTGACGTGAACTCCATGTACATGAGATAAAAGCCTGGCATCTGATTGTAGAAAGAAGTGCATTTGAAAAGACAGCAGTGGAGTTAATGCAGATCTGCTCTCCCATAAATCACTGAAGAGGCAGCCTGTTTGTTCTTTATTTTTAAGTAAACACTGTGTCTCATAAGCATAAATAATTATGAAAAGCCAAACTTCCATGAGGCTTTATTAACCTGTTCATATATATGAAAGATTATAATCTGACAGCAAACTAATTATCTTACTGAAAATATAAATGCATTCAAAATAACAACATATATTGAGCTTATCTCATAGAAGAACTTATACATCAACAAGACGGTTTAAATAATGATTTGTTCTAATAAACAAACATTCACTCAGGAAAAAAAAATACGAATTAGTGAAGAGCACCTAATTATAGAGTGTGAAATTTAAATTATGTGGATGCTGCTAGCAAAAATTTGCAGTCAGGCTTGAATTAAAAGAAGCTGGATCCATCTCTGTCTCTAACAACTGTCTTGTCAGGCAAAGGAAGAAGGAACTTTTCTCAGTTTCTGCTTTCCTTTCTTTTTTTGTCTCCTTGCCCGTGTAGTTTATGATACATTAATGAGAAAGTCTTTCTTATGTTATCAACACAACTATTCTCAAATGGCACCCCTAGATGATACTGTAATTCTAAATTATATTAATGACCTCAACATTTTTCAATAATTAAAATCCAGCTACCAAAATAGTTGTGCACAAACAACTCCTCTTGGCTCAATGGGTTGTGCATTTGTTCTGACAATATAGAAATCCTTTAAAGTACTGATAGAGCTGAAAGAAAGAAAGAAGATCTCTTTGAAGGTGTCCAGCACAGAACAACGAAGATGATGAAGGAAATAGAGCAGCTCCCTGATGAGGAAAGGCTGAGGGAGCTGGGTCTCTTGAGCTTGGAGAAGAGGAGTCTGAGGGGGGACCTCATTCATGTCTATAAATAGGTGAGAGGTGGGTGTCAGGAGGATGGAGCCAGGTTCTTCTCAAGGTCACCTGGTGGTGGGACAAAGGGCAATGGTTGCAAGCTGGAACAGAGGTTCCCTATCAATATCAGAAGGAACTTCTTCCCAAGGAGGGTACTGGAGCACTGGAACAGGCTGCCCAGGAGGGTTGTGGAGTCTCCTTTTCTGGAGACGTTCCAGACCCGCCTGGCTGTGTTCCTGTGTGACTTGGTCTGGGTGATCCTGCTGTGTCAGGGGGATTGGACTGGATGATCTTTCAAGGTCCCTTCTGATCCCTAAGGATTCTATGATCTCTCCCATGGTTATTTTTTTTAATACCTTATTCAGTTTACAATAAGTATCGGGGTTTATATCCCATTTTTTATCTGACTGTAGCTAAAATCAGCTGGTGGCAATAGCGACTTGTGATGCCTTTGTCTTCAGGAATAAAACGCCCTCCAGCATCTGACAGCTTCATTTGAGTTCCACCTCTGTGTCTTTTACTGAAAAGACTGCAGTGCCTTACACGGTCCTTTACAAGGTTTGCTTGCAACCGTTCTGTCTCTGAAGTTATTATTCTGTCAGTAAATCGATGCATTTTCATAAATCTATTAAGCTGCACTGTAAAAAGGATTTGCTCAAGCAACTTCTCCCAACTTTGGACACCTGCTCAGACACTATCACGCGTTATAAACAGGTGGACTGACTGCGCATGTCGTTCTGCTTTTGGATCTGTTGCGCTTTGCATGAGCTTGCTCGTGATTTTTCTTTGAACAAAATTAATTGCTTTAATTAATTAACTGCTTTCATTGTTAATTTCTTTGTTTAATTTTCTAGGAAATGGAAGCGATTCAAAAACTTTTCTAAGGTAAATGGGAGTGAACAGTTTCCTCATGTAACACCCGCTCATACCCTCTCCATGGAGAAGGAAGACATTATTAGAAATAGTATTTTGCTGTCTGGACTTGAACTCAAGAATGAATTTCTCCCGTGACTCTGGCCAAGAGTGTTGTTCGTGCTGCAGAATGGAGACTTAATCAGTTCTTCAGTGTTATTTATTCTGTATTAATGCAGAAAGCTCTCAAACCTGTCCATCCAATCTATGGGGGCAGAGGCCACGAAGACAGCTCAGACAATGGTCAAAGCGTCGTTTTTTTCAGGACTGAATTCAAGTCTGGCCCAGACCCTGTCACCTACGGATTTTGTTTTAGGAATTAGGAATTAACAAACTTGATCAGTTATCGTAAATTAAGCCTGTTTGACAGGGCTGTTAACATATGAACTTTAGCTACGGAAAGGAAAATGAGGCTTCTTACAAGAACAGAGGACATCCTTGAGTGTAAACAACTTGTCAATCACTGTGAAAGCAGGGGAGCAAACTGTGAGCATCAGCAAGGGTGACAGTTTGTTTCAGATGTCAAGTTAATTTGAATGAGCAGAATAAGAACCTGGTATTTCCTATCTGAGCCTGTAAGTGACTGCATCCAAAGCCTTTTGTGGAGGAATCTCAGGGGAATCCATGACTCTACTTTTATTACTACTGCTACTAGACCTGCACAAAGCATGGGCACACTACAGCTACCCATCTAAATTCTTACGGCCTGACAGTGATTCTTATCTGAGGCATCTATCTTGGCTTCAACGGAACAGCTTTCAGGGGATGAGCTCCAAGATTAATGTTCCAACTCCTTAAGTAAATTGGATGAGCTTTGATCCAAAAGTTATATGACATCAGTTGTTAGTTCTTTGTGTGTTTTATAGGTTATTTAAAGTTGGTGATACACTAATAAGAAGGAACACATTCAGGGGGGTCTGGAATGTCTCCAGAGAAGGAGACTCCACAACCTCCCTGGGCAGCCTGGTCCAGTGCTCCGGTACCCTCCCTGGGAAGAAGTTCCTGCTGATATTGATATGGAACCTTCTGTGTTCCAGCTGGCACCCAGTGCCCCTTGTCCTGTCATCAGATGACCTTGAGAAGAGCCTGGCTCCATCCTCCTGACACCACCCCTCACAGATTTATAGACATGAATGAGGTCCCCCCTCAGCCTCCTCTTCTCCAAGCTCAAGAGACCCAGCTCCCTCAGCCTTTCCTCATCAGGGAGCTGCTCTCCTTCCTTCATCATCTTTGTTGCTCCATGCTGGACACCCTCTAGCAGCTCTGTGTCCTTCTTGAACTGAGGGGCCCAGAACTGGACACAAGACTCCAGATGCGGTCTCACCAGTGCAGAGTAGAGGGAGAGAAGAACCTCCCTTGATCAGCTAACCACCCCCCTTCTGATCACCCCCCAGGATGCTGTTGGCCCTTTTGGCCACAAGAGCACACTGCTGGCTCATGGTCTTCCTGCTGTCCACTAGGACCCCCTAGGTCTCAGTTCCAAACAACTCAGCAACTAAAACTTCTTCCTCTCCATTGTAAACATTGGAGAAACTCACCTGAAAGGCATTTTTCATGCAAAACACATTAACCTCTTCAGTGTTTCAGATTCTGTTTTACTCGGGGAGAAGTTAAGCAGTCATGGGGGCTGGATAAGAAATGCCAGTCGCTGGGTGTCCTGCTGGATAAGTATGCTTCTTTACACGTTCCTTCTTGTCTGCTAGCAGTAGTTCTGAAGGAGAAAATTGAAGCAATATTTAGATCACACATTCAATTCCCTTTCTCATCATAAATTACCATAGCAATGGTAAACATGAATAAAGAAAGTAGGTATATAAATCAGAAGGCAGATTAATAGAAGGTAAAATAGCAGATAGATTTATATGCTAATAGAATAATCCTCTGAGGAATAGCATGGCAAAACTTGTCCTCAGTTACAGTTTCTTCTGCCCTGAATGCACAGTGCAGATAGATGCTAGTCGTGTACAACAGTGCGTATCTACTCTAGCATGCTTAGCAGTTCTGGGTTGTTGCTTGCTAGTAGCACCCTAATCCAGATAAGGACTAGGAAATTATGATTCTAAAGATATACACTAGCCACCCCTGGCCTATCATAAATTGCCTCTGAAAAGCTTTAATTTTGGAAGTCTGCACGCTTAGCAGGAGTTATTGGGTAGATCCATCTCAGAGTTATCATTTAGAGGTAGAAACACAATAAAACCTTTCACAAGTAGTGTTATCACAGACTAAACACTCCAGCTAGTTTGCTTGTCAATAGCAATAGCTGTTTAAATGTAAAATGACATGGTCTTTGGTTTGGTTTGTTGTTTTTGTGGTCTTTTTCCCCTAAGAAATTCAGTGTAGAGGACTCGTGTATCAAGTGAGGGGATAACTGATAAAATGCATTGAATTATTTATTTGTTCATCTGGCAGAGGGCAGAAGGTGTTGAAAGTGCCTGTAAAATCACACCACTCACGGTACCAGATTCACTGGAAGCAAAGGACTGTTTAATGAGCAAGAGACAAAGGGACCACTACAAGAAATTAATAATGACTTTGGGTGCCCAAAGGACTGTACGAGCAATGGAGAAGGACTGGGGTGACACAACCCCCCTGCACCCCTAAGAAAGAAGCACAAACCAAGAATGTTTGTCATGTATAAATGACAGATATAAAAGGAGAATTTCACAATGAGGGTCCCGGAGCACTGGCACAGGCTGCCCAGGGGGGTTGTGGAGTCTCCTTCTCTGGAGATGTTCCAGACCCCCCTGGCTGTGTTCCTGTGCAACTTGATCTAGGTGATGCTGCTGTGGCAGGGGGATTGGACCAGATGATCTTTCGAGGTGTCTTCTGATCCCTAATGATTCTATGATCTTATGATTCCTGTAGGTCAAAAGTAAAAAGAAGCATGAACTATGAAATTACGGTTGACCTGTTATACCAGAGAGACTGCCTCAGTTTTTCCTTTACGTAATGCTTGCTGGTGTTTTGTCTCCTGGATGTACTTCTAAAACTAGTCTATTAAACTCTAACTGTTTTGTAATTCACTCAGTTAATGTCAGGTGTTTCTTTCCAAATAAAATCCTGAGAATTCCTTAGCAGAATGAAAAGCAGATGAGACCAACAGGATCATGAGCTGTCACTTAATATAGAATAAAACCCCCTCACAGTTAAAATGAGGAACAGTCTTGGTTTTTGTTGTTGTTGCTTGCTGGAAACAACACAGAGAGACTGACAGAGCAGAGAGGGGAGCTGACACCAGTAGGAAGTCAAAGTCGTTTAAGAAATTAGTAGTGTATGGAAAGCCTGATTCAAAAAAAAAATCAGAACAGCAAAAAATTCAGTCTAGGATCTAAAATTCTTTCATCCATCTGTCACTAATTAAAAAGAATGTCAAAGAACATATGGTGATGAAACTACAGGGAGTTAAAAGGGGAAATCAAAGGAGCTGCTCTAACTGTGCACCTAAATAACAGTTTTCACTTAGTGCCTGACACATCCCGCAGAAAGGGAAGTAAAGGGTAAGAGGGTGACTTGAAATGAAGGACCACAAAGAAGGTGAATGATAGGAAAAGAACTCTTTTCTTACACTACAGATTGCAGAAGTTATTAAAAACTTCCCTTAGACAGCACAAGCTTGGAGGGAATCAGCTCCTGTTTGTATGTCAGTGTTTTCCATGGCTGTCATCCCTCCTTGACCCTCGTCTAAATTTTATTGACTTCTGTATTAAAAAATCATAATTGACTTTTTCTATGGCATTATATGAAATTCATTATTAAAGAATGGAGTTTTCAAGGATGTAAAACCTCTCAGTTCTTCAAAACTAAAGGCACTTTGTGTTTTAAGAATTTAACAGAAAAATGAGACAAGTCGATGCAGTATTTTGCTTTAATAAATAACATGATGTGGAACATATTCTAGTAGGAATATTAAATCAAGGTGATTTAATATTGTATGTAGAATTTTATTTCAGTAGTCACATATAATTTTCTCTTTCTTAGTAGTTCACATAATGATGTTTATTCTTTACCATCATGATCAGACCTTCCTCAGAATTCAATCTTATTGCATTGTGAGATTTATATGGGAAGTATTATATTACTCTGCAATTTATCTTCCCTTTCTTTTCCCCCTCCAAGTCATTTTCCACTTTTCTCCTCATCACTCCTTCTTTCCCATTCTTTCTTATTCCTCCCAATTCTACTTTTCTCTGGCAGAAGCTATTCTTGTGGAGGAAGCCCAGAAAAATTGAGGATAGTCTGCAGGAAGTGCATCCTATAAAGAGAAAAAATACTCATCCCTCAAAAGCACTACTTTCTACCCAAAACTCTGTGAATACTTTATTTCAATAAAGTTTTCTGATTTTAAATCGAATCAATACATTATTTAAAACATAAATAATCATCCTGAGGGCCAGACTTGATGATCCTGGATGTCCTTTCCAACCATAATGATTCTAGGATTCTACCCTTCTATGGTTCCATCCTATTTTTCCCTCAATACTCTTGTTCTTACTAATACTGAAAAGGCACTGGCTTTATAGGCTTCCTGATAGTTACACCATTAGAGCTCATTACTGAAGAAAAACATTTTAGAATGTGCAAAAATTACAGTGTTCTGTACATTTAATTTTATTCAAAATTTTAATTCATGAAATGTAATGAGTTGTGGGCGTTTTAATCTCCGTTCAGGCATTGCTTCCAAAATCTCCAGACATCTAAGTTGTGACTATTACTCTCAGTCAAGTGTATTCATATAGAACAGAGCTCTTCCTTCCTATGTGTACCCATTCAACCAGCATCCACAGATTTTTGAAGGCGGGGAGAATGTGTATAATGAGGGAGTGAGAAGGGAAGATACCACACACATTGCCTCTGCTCTTACACACTGCTGCAAGTAGCTGCATTTCAGACAAGGCAGATCTTCAGCCTGATTCAACAGCTACTGGTCATGCACTCTGTATTTACACCTCTGTAATGTACCCTGTGCAAACTTACCTCACACCTTGCCTCCCAAGGCAGTATTTGCTTCTTACATGCTTCAACAAAGAGCAAAGGTTTGGGCTTTGCTTTTTTCATCACTTAAAGGAATGTTTCACAGCTGAAGAAATCTTGCCACTCTCAATCACACTCATGGTCAGATGCATCACTGACCTCATAATCAACTTTATCTTAATGATGTATATTACCTCTTGCACCTGCACAAATTGCTTGGAAGCTTGATCTATGCATTCCATCAAACACCCAAGTTCATCTCACATTTGAGCAATTAGCAAGACTCTCAGACACAACTGGGGTTTGGGAAAGTAGGACATTTTTGGCTTTGGGGAGCCAAGTTCAACCTTGAAGCAGCGAGGTCTGAATTCTTCTCTTCCTCAAGTGTACTTCAAAAGAGAGCACTGCATATGCATCGGAGTTCAAGTATCCTGATCACTGAAAAAGAACAATCAAACAAGCATCAGATTACAATTAATTTCAACTAATTTTGCTGGCTGTGTTATTGAGAAGGAGGAATTAGACATTTTCCAAATCAGTTTCAGCCTGCTTACAATCCCTACTCTGTTTCCTTTAATGTCAAAATGAAACAGGTGTGGAAAAAAATGGGGTAGAAAGAGGGAAACTGAAGGGAAAAATAACAACATAAACTAAAACAATCTCTAAAAGAAGAGGAGAGTGAGGGGGGACCTCATCCATGTCTATAAATAGATGAGGGGTGAGTGTCAGGAGGATGGAGCCAGGCTCTGCTCAAGGTCATCTGGTGATAGGACAAGGGGCACTGGGTGCCAGCTGGAACAGAGGAGGTTCCCTATCAATATCAGCAGGAACTTCTTCCCAGGGAGGGTACTGGAGCACTGGAACAGGCTGCCCAGGAGGGTTGTGGAGTCTCCTTCTCTGAAGATGTTCCAGACCCGCCTGTCCTTATCTTAACCCATGAGTTTTTCTCCCCTCTTCTGTTGAGTAGGAGGAGTGAGAGAGCAGGTAGGTGGGCATCTGGCAGGCAGCCAAGGCACCCACTCATGGCGAGGTATTTCCCACTTTACATTTTCCACCTTTTCACTAATTAGGTATTTTTCACGTCAATACTCTCCCCCACTTACAAGGACAGTATTCAAGATTCTTTCAGCTGTCAGTGGAGTAACAGATATATAAAGAACAGACAAAGGTCTCATTAAAATTAGAAGTGTCCATCCATCTGGATAACAGTACTCCTGCTGCTTTCCTTCCCAAAAGATTTGCCTCCATTACTCTATGTAAGGAGGATTTTTTTTCTCCTCTAGATATAACTGGAGAATGTTACTGCTGCTGTCATCATTGTTATCCACACTTAAAAGAGTGAAATAACAATTGTAGCTGTGAAATTGCAAAGGCAATATTTGACTAACAGATCAGAATGTGGCAGGAGGGTGGTCACTGGCAGCACAGAAGCAATTTGGCAGTTCATTTGTTTAGCTAGTTTTGGTGCTTCGTGTTCAGATTGTTTACCTATCCCACTGCTTTCTGGTGGGGAAACAAAGAGCACACTGGGTTGGATTTATGGCTGATGTGACCGAGTGTGACTTGCACGAAATCACTAATGATTCAATCCATCAATTATGGATCTGGCCTTCTGTAATCTGGGTTGCTCTTTAATGTTATGGTGGAAGAGCTGAACTGGTTAATGTCTCTTCAAGGTCTGGTTCTGAAACTGAGCTCATCAGCTCATACGTGAATGTTCCACAATAATCATAAAACAAAGTTAATTCCCAGACTCTCCTAATCACCATGGTAACACACTCAGGCAGGCACAGCTGAGACATGGAGGGAGCCTGAAAGAAATGTGTAAGAAGAAAAAGCCCAGTCATGCTCTGAGCACAGAGGATTCTTGTGGAAGCTCTACCTTCCCTTAACTTTCAGTGCAATGGCTCTGAAATGAGCACAGACTAGAAAAAAACCAAGACAAATACTTTATGTTCTGTTCTGTGACTTGGTCTGGGTGATCCTGCTGTGGCAGGGGGATTGGACTGGATGATCCTTCAAGGTCCCTTCCAATCCCTGATGATTCTGTGATTCTATGAACATTCTGATCTTTCTGGTTCTGACAGTTCCTCACAGGTTTGTCCTACCCTCATTATCTCTTTGCTAAACTATACTGGTATCATCATCATTGCTGGGGAAACATGTTTTAAGGTATGCTCCACAATTTTGTTCATACAATAATGATTTCTACAACAGACAGCTACTAATATTCAATTTACTGCCATTAGAACCCTCAGGAGGATCCTACCTAAAAGTGTTTTACAAGTTACCATGAATTTACAGAATCCTTCCTCTCCTCTCAAAAATCCAAAACATCAAGGAATGAAGCTGCCTGTTGTGACTGCCTCTGTGATTTATGTTTTTAAGGAACATGACAAACCCATCACAGCAGTCATCCATCACAAGGTACCACATTCCTCATCATAGTAGTTTTCACGTGCTGTGTCAGCACCTCCTATTCTGTCGCTGTGCTGTCTGTGTGTCTGGCCGTGGTGAATGTCAGCAGTCCCTCATGGATTTCATTCACTTTCCTAGCTGGGTTAGGTACAAAATTTCACTGTGCATTCTGATTTCTCTGCAGATGTCCTTCTATATATTAGTTCTTTGTAATTCTCTGGTGTCTCTCCCCTTTTCCCATGCTGTGCTTTTGATATCATTGTTGCTTTTTTATATGGAGTTTTCCCATACTGAAACCAGTCCTCAAGATCACACAGAGGCTTCCAGCCTTCTCTTCATTTTCTCTTGAACAAACACTCTCATCTATTGTGTTCATTTTCTAGTGCATTCTCCCCTCTTGTCTGAATGCCTTCAATCGCCAGGTTTTCCTCCCTGCAGTAAACTCAAACCACACCGTGATCTCTATACTGAACCGTTCCTTTTTTGGGAATGCAAATGGCAACAGAAAATCAACCTGTAGCAGAAAATCCTTTGGTCATAGAGTCATAGAATCATTAGAGATCAGAAGGGATCTGGAAAGATCATCTAGTCCATCCCTCTGCCATAGCAGGATCACTCAGACCAAGTCGCACAGGAACACAGCCAGGGGGATGTCTGGAACGTCTCCAGAGAAGGAGACTCCACAACCCCCCTGAGTGGTCCAGAACTGGACACAGTACTCCAGATGCGACTACAGTTTTATAAATTGTATGGTCTGATGCACTGAAGGGGAGATGAGAACTGCTATTTTCATGGCTATTTGCATCTTGAAAGTGCTTCCAATCCAAACTATTCCATGATTTTATGATCAATTGATCTATGTCTCTCTCTCTCTCTCTGTTTCTCCATCCATCCATCTATCTATCTATCTATCTATCTATCTATCTATCTATCTATCTATCTATCTATCTATCTATCTATCTATCTATCCATCCATCTATCCATCTATCCACCTACCTACCTACCTACCTACCTACCTAATTATTTTTACAATCTGCTGAATAATTGAAAGAAAGACAATTTCTAGGTTTATTTACAATGGAAAAATATATTCTTATTTTCTTCTTGGTTTTGTTGTATACAGTATTTCAGAATAAAACCATTCTTCAGTTTCCAGGAGCAGAGACACTTTCTTTACAGAGAGAATGCAAAGCTTGGAGAGTGAAAAAAAAAATGCCAGACTGACATTTGTCATGTCTTTCACACTTCCTGCTTCATCTCCTGAAGCTACATTTGTCATACTTAGCTTCATGGGATAAAACTCACATCTCAGCTCATTAGCCTCTGAATGGGTGTCTGCTGCCTTAGCGGCTGCCAATGCAGCGATTGCATGCGGTTAGTAAACTTGCTTAGGACACTACTGTGCTCCTTTTGGTACTACTTGTTCTAATTACACTTCAGAAAGCAAAATATTCCTCATGCAAACACGGGAAAGCAAAAGCTAAAGAAGACACAACAACCACGTTGCTCTGCTCATACACAAGGTACCCCTGTCCTGTTGTTGTCTTCTCTTTCAATGCCCACATGGCTATTCTCAGTGTCCGCGTGTCTTTCATTAGAGCTGTATTCCTCTGCTCTTTTCATGCTTCCTTCACTACAATCACTTATGAATTCTTTGTCCTAGTTTTAGTCAGGGCTGAGGACAGAAGCAAAGAGTGAATCCTTTCTATGCCACTGCTCTACCGCAGCAGCGGAGCCTGCACGGAGGATGTGGACGGGCAGTGTGAGCATCGAAAGGTCGATTCTCAACACAGTTTATTTTCTCAGCTTTTGGGGGAATAAGTTTGTGGAATGCAGCATTCAGGATTTGATCAGGAATGTTCTTTCTTCCTTTTATTTTAGACGGTGAGAGCAAAGAAGTGGAGTAGTACTGAGAAAGCAAAAAAACCCCCCATTTTAATCTTAGAAATGTTCAGTTTTCTTGAATCTGACACCTATCTGGCACAGTAACCAATAGCAGATAAATGGAGGCCACAGCCAAGCGGCAACCTAAGTTCCTCTGAGGTTTCCCCCTCCCCCCTTTTCCGCTTAGGCAGACTTACAGTGTTAGCCATTTCAGAGCTGTCAGCCCGAGCACAGAGCTGAAATGTCTCTGTCTCTGTACAATTGTGATAGAGTTAAAAGTCTCCAAACCTCTACAGCCATAAGTAATTTTGCATTTACAGTGAAGAAAACAAGCTGGAAATTCACTCCTGCAGAAGAATAGGAGAACAGCGGCTCATTAGTCGGAGAGAAAACATGAAAGAAAAGCTCTGAAACAAACTCTGAAGCAGTAGTTGGGAAACAAGGCAATGATTCTTGTACTTGTTAACAGATAGAGACAGTGCTGGAGCCACATAAGGAGACAGTCCACGTTTATTCCGTGTAGGAGGAGGTAAATGGTTTAGATCTAAGCAGGTCACACCCAAGTCCTAGTGAACTCGACACTGACCTAGTTCAACTCTCTGCCGTTTACACACAGCAGCACAAAATATGGGCTGACAGCTTTTAGCAGCCACAGTCCCCGTGCTGTAGCAGGACTGAGTAATTCTACTGCAGAAAAGGAAGCTCGTTAATTTGGGTACTGCAGAAGCAGAACCAAACGATGCACTCTCACTTTAAAGAAATGATAATGTGAGAACAACTGTGCACGGACAGAACGGATAACATACTGAATAATCCTGAATGGAATCACCCATCACAGGGTGCTGCCCAGGCGTGTTTCTCCAGCAGTTATAAGGAGAGCAGTGGAGGAGAAAGGGACCTGGGGGTCCTAGTGGCCAGCAGGATGACTCTGAGCCAGCAATGTGCTCTTGTGGCCAAGATGGCCAACAGCATCCTGAGGGGGATCAGAAGGGGGTGGTTAGCAGATTGAGAGAGGTTCTTCTCCCCCTCTACTCTACACTAGTGAGNCAAGGGGCACTGGGTGCCAGCTGGAACAGAGCAGGTTCCATATCAATATCAGCAGGAACTTCTTCTCAGGGAGGGTACTGGAGCATGGGAACGGGATTCAAAGGGGAGTTGTGGAGGCTCCTTCTCTGGAGATGTTCCAGATCCGCCTGGCTGTGTTCCTGTGCGACTTGGTCTGGCTGATCCTGCTGTGGCAGGGGGATTGGACTGGATGATCTTTCGAGGTCCTTTCCGATCCCTCATGATTCTATGATTCTAGGATTCTATGTGCAACAAATGGAATGGTCCTGTAGGTGTGCTAGTACCTTTTCCACACACTCAACGTTTTCAAGTTCTGTCCTACCATATTCTGCTCTATTCTACTCTCATTTTACATTCCGTTTCAATCCATCTTTCTAGCATCCAGACATTTTCCACAACGTTTTAAAATTATATAACTAACAACCCAACCGTTGATTTTTCTCTCAACCACTCTCTGAACCTGAAATGATGTGACTTATTTTGCTCTGCATTTTCTTGTCTTCTTCAGAAGTGTGTTGCTAGGTATTGTTAGAGAAAGCACTTAGAGTGAGAAGTGGTGACACTTATGACAGTTCCAAGTTTCTGAAGTGAATTACTTTGCAGCCTTGGACTGCCCCCTGAAAAGATTCCATTTTTCTCTCATTTGCTCTTCTGTACCTGCAGACAGCTCCCTTGTGCCAAGGGACCGAAACTGTCAAACAGATTCTTCATGTCAAAGATTTAGGTGATGTTTTTTAACTTAAGTATCCTAAGCCAAGTGCTGGAATACTTTGAAGAGAACATTCAAGACCTTGAACTTCATTCATTTTCTAACAAGAGGCAGTGTACAGAGAGCAGTGCCTGCTCAGCTGTGGAGATGTGCTGTGGTAGCACATCTCGTTTAGAATCTTTAAAGTATTGTAATCCCTGTGCCCTGGCAGGCTAAACTGCCATGGAACAACTGAGAGGTGACAAAGACATGAAACATCGTCATCCATTGGAATGTGTCATGGTCTTTTATGTGGGGCTGACGATAGCTGTAGTTGAGTTGATGTGGTTGAGAGGAACATGTATACAGGAACCTTGAGAGCAGCTTGGAAAAGGACCTTAGGGGTACTGGTGGATCGCAGGCTGATCATGAGCCAACAAAATGCACTTGGAGTCAAGAAGGCAAATGATGTCTTGGGGTGCATTAAAAAGAGTGTGGTCTGTACATTGAGGGATCCTCCCTCTCTACTCTGCCCTGATTAGGCTACATTTGGAACGGTGACTAGCTGTGGGCTCCTCAGTTCAAGATGGACAGGGATCCACTAGAGAGATTTCAGTGCAAAGCCACTAAGGTGGTTGAGAGGCCATCTGGAGATGTTTGAAATTCGCCTGGACTTGGTCTGGGTGATCCTGCTGTGGCAGGGGGATTGGACTGGGTGATCTTTCAAGGTCCCTTCTGACTCTTGGTGATTCTATGATTTGCTCTAGGAGAACTTGCTCTGGCAGAAGGGTCTCTTCCAATCCCTACCAATGTATGACCCTGCGATTCTTTATTTCTATGATACTCACTGAGAACCAGCTGTGCTGATATTCTGAGCTTCCAATATTGCAATATATTGTTTTAAATAAGAAAACATGAAAAATAAATGTACTTTTCCATTTCATTCTGCTTTTTAAGCTATTGGGGCTTATTTGTTGCAAGCAGTAGCAGAAATAATTCTGTTAGTCATTCACTGATTTATTTTCCACAAAGAAACTTCCAGGGGAAACGAAAGGTTAGAATCCAAGACCTTGCCTGTGTGATTTAGACCAAGGAAGAACAAACTAGAAGCCAAGCACACCTTTTTTCACAAAACTCTATTTGGCTCAGGAAATTTATTCCTTTTCAGATGCAAAGTGAAAACAAAAATGAAAACTGAAAAGAGCCAGTGAAATGGTTTCACCTCTGCTTGACTTCACTCATCTCACTTTACATATTCCCATCAGATCTGCTGCAATATCAGTGCAAAAGAGAGCGTAAAACTGGAGCTCTGACAAAGCTTAAGAGAAGAAACAGCTCTCTAGGTTGAAAAAATTGCAATTTCCCCCCCTTTCTTTCCATCACCCCCTGGTAAGAAGATTTCAGTGCATTTAAACTCCCTGTTATTTTAGCCAAATCAAAGAAGCAGCTGTTCCTTCACTGGCTCTTAGCTTACACCCTGTGCACATAGACGACGTGGCTGTGCTGATGATCACCAATGCAGAACTGCTCCTAATCTTGTATAATTTTGTAACTCAAATTGTCTAAGCTTTACTATGGGAGTAGTGCCTTCTAGGAACCTACGTTTTTGGCTCGTGGATTATGCTACGGTTTTAGCCTCAAGAAGAGGAGGCTGACAGGTGACCTAATTCCTGTCTCTAAATCTGTGAGGGGTGGGTGTCAGGAGGATGGAGCCAGGCTCTTCTCAAGGTCATCTGATGATAGGACAAGGGGCACTGGGTGCCAGCTGGAACAGAGGAGGTTCCCTATCAATATCAGCAGGAACTTCTTCCCAGGGAGGGTACTGGAGCACTGGAACAGGCTGCCCAGGAGGGGTGTGGAGTCTGGAGACGTTCCAGACCCGCCTGGCTGTGTTCTTGTGTGACTTGGTCTGGGTGATCCTGCTGTGGCAGAGGGATAATCTTTCGAGGTCCCTTCTGATCCCTAATGATTCTATGAAAATTTGCTTCTCACTGGTGTTGTGGGGTGAGAAGCAGAAAAGTTCTTGATGTTGACTAAGTGCTGCTGAGCAGCAACTAAGATATTCCTGCTGTCAACACTATTTTCAGCACAAATGCAAACCAACAGCACAAATGCAAACCAGCACCATACCAGCTACCACAAAGGCAATTAACTCCATCCAAGGCGAAAGGGGTGGTACTCTAGCATACAGCTTCATGTGCTGTTCCTCAACTGATCAAAATCATCAGTTTGCAGCCAGGGAACAGCAGCTGTTGGTTTGCAATGCCACTTTTTTTTTTAATATATTTTATTATGAAAATTTCCTTCTACTAACTATTCACACTGCAGTGCCTTTAGCCACCAGACTCCAGTACTCAAGGCATCGGATTATCACGAGTCAGAACTTCAAAATTAGCAGAGAAGGAGTGAGAGGCAACACAGTTTGTTTAAGCACACAAACATAATTCAGAGTTATGTTAAGACAGCATTATCTATTAGGAGCCCTAATCCTGAGATTTACACAATGGATTACATTAACTTTTCTTTCGTTTATCCATTCCAAAATCACCAGTAAAATCATTACCCTGCAAAACCAGAGACATTCCTTTGTCTTCTAACCCAGCTCCTGAAAAACCCCCATAAAACCACACACAGAGCAAGACACAGAATAATAAATGCAACTAATCAGCTGCCACGATGCTCTGATTTCTGATGATGCTAACTAGTCCCATAGAATTAAGTTCTAATGTTGGGTTTCAGCCTGACCGTTCCCGGATGTATACATGTGTGTCTCTTTGTTTGTGTGCAAAGCCATGCAACGGCAAGTTATTTGCCATCTGTCTCATCTAGCCTACATCATTTACAAACATTTTTAATGTTTGGCCATTGCAGGAGATTGTATGCACAATAAAGCAAACAAAAGCTTCATCCTACCTGTTACTAACAGCCTATCTCTCAAGAATTACTGCCTGGCTACACAATGGTTCACCCATGAACCTGGGAAATTTAATACGATCAATTTTCTTCAATGATAGTCTATTCAATGTTCATCTTCATCTGTGGCAACAGAGATTCTAAATTCATGCTTAAGGCTAGAAAGCGAAGATGTTTTATCGTTACTGTTCAGCGTGGCTAGACACTTCTGTTGAAGCCAAGTATTAGAGAGAGTGTTTGCACATCGAGGAAGTTGGGACAAGTTAATATACGTGGGAAAGGGAAAAAACTACCTGGTATTTCAGGGACTAGCTTACAGTTATTTTAAACATGGGAAAGGAACATCAACTTGTCAAAGTGAATACTACTTTGTCTTGTTGTCATGAGGAGCTCACAACCGTCCCATTTTCCCACACTAGTTGGTCATCATGGTGGGTTAACCTGCCCACTGCCCACTGCTAGACTGTGTGCTGAGAAAAGTCATGCATTTCATGTTTTCCTGAACTCTGGAAAAGAACAGACTACTTAATCTGATTTGATCTGAAAGTAAGAGCCTGACCCTGTAATGTGCACTAATGTGAACAGCTGTAACAGGAGTATTTTCCCTTTATGTTAGATACTATCTGACCTCTACCTTTGCAAAGCTGTCTGCCACTGCATTGCCCACTTGGCTGTAGTCTGGAAACACAGAAAGTTCCTGTCAGCAACTTCACAGTTTCGCTTTTCAAATGATTTCTGAATGTTCTGATTTCAACAGTCCATTGGGTCCCTTAAATGGACCAGTTATAGAGAGCTGGTATGAAAGTAAGGCACACTTTTGCTTCCCAAAAGCCACTCTGACTATTCCCTCCTGCCTAAATACGAGATTTCTAGCTGGATAGTAAAATCTCAGCCTTGTGGGCACACTTTATAAAATGCACAAGGTGAATGTTTTCCACTTCTAAGAAAATACCAGCATCTTTTGTTACTCAATTATTACTCTATTATTATTTTTTATTATTATTATTATTATTATTATTATTATTATTATTATTATTATTATTATTATTATTATTACATGCATAATCAGAGATCTTATAATAAAACATAAATATATTTGGAAGAAGTAGCAGATAGGGGATATGGTACTGTATTCAACAGGCCATTAGTTGAAACCATGAGCAATGGGAACGATTGAAACAATGGGAACAGTTATATATATCTTGAAAATATTTACAGCACTGCAGCCTTAGCAGAATTCCTATCCAGCTACACTTGATTTAACCACGATGATTTCCCTCTTCGTCTACCTGTATTTTCCTTCAATATTCTTAAAGAGCTGTACTTAATCAGTTCAGAGCTTGGTGATTGTGGTGCTCAAGTGAAAACTCTGTTGAGTACCTCAGGAAAAAGAGAACAGATTCAACAAAGAGATAAAGAGGAACAACAGTTCCTAATGTCTTCTATTTTGGTGATGACTGCAATCATGAGGAAAGTCAAAACTATTGGTTCATATTCCTTTAAAGAAGAAAATGACTTGGGTTTCTCAAGTCAACCCTGATCTACAGCCGTAAGTGTGCTTGTTGCCACATGCCACATGAGTCACATAGGGAACCTGTGACGACACTGAGTAACCTAGGGCAGGGAACCCAGTACCAGCAAGATATATCTGTGTGACTTGGTCTGAGTGATCCTGCTGTGGCAGGGGGATTGGACTGGATGATCTTTCAAGGCCCCTCTGATCCCTAGTGATTCTATGATCCTATGGTAGCTAGTACTGCAGGGCTCATCCTTGTCAGACAGATCTTCTATTAAAAAAAAAGAGAGAAAAAGAACAGAAAATAATCTCTACAATTCCTAGAAGGAGATCCTCCTTAACTGACACAGAGCACATCAGGCTACCAGATCCGTGTTGTAGGCACACATGCATAGACACAAAACTGAATAGAAGCTGCTTTGGAAAAAGTGCTCTGCCTATTTTTATGAACAGCTGTCAAGCTCCTTGCTGCTCACAGCACACACCCCAGGATAGGCTGTGATGCCTTTGCCGACTCTGGGCTGTCATTCACGCAAAGACTGAGTGAGTATGATGATGCCTAAGGAATATATTCAGATTATTACCACGATGGGGATATGACCATTTCTTTGCTCTCTCTGACAACTTTGCAGATATTGCAGTGACACACATTATCTTCCCAGATGCCAACATATTTCAAGAGACGGGGGGAGGGGAGAAGACCATCTCTACACACAGAGTTTTATCTAGAATTGGAATATTTTTGGGCTTTATTCTCAGACAAATCAGTAGGCAGCCTGACTTTTACAGGCTATTTCTTGTGTTCCTGTAGACACTTGCCTGTAGCACCAATGTAGAAATGATTAAAGGTTAGATTCTGCTCTTGTTCTTACAATGGGAAATGCTTTATTCAGCATTTAGTCCCACTGGGCTAAAGAACCCTGTAAGGAAACTTCCTTTTGTGGAGGTAAGAAAGCCAGTCATGTCAGTCAAGACATACCCTTTGGAAATCAATTTACCTCGCCGAGCCCCCAAAGATGTGTCACCAAGTGCCAGAGGGCAGTCTGTTATGCACTTTGCCTATATAAAAGGTCTTTCATTCAATAAAAGAGATCTCCAAACTCAGCTAAACAAAGAATTCTAGGAGTAAAAGCAGCACAGATGCATTGACGTGATGCTGAGCAGCTACTAACAGGACTTTCCCAGGATGATAAAGAGTCTCTCAGGAGTTTAATGAACACTTGTTCTACCAGTTATTTTTTTGAGTCTTGAGGATGGAGCAGCTCTGCTAGGGCCTGGTTGGGAGACTTCATCAATATGTTCTTTTCCAGCATGGAGTCACACTTAAGGTCTGCTAAATCCACAAGTGACTTCATCTTCCTGACTACAATATTTTGATAAGGAAGCAAATAAATAAGTGTGAAACTGCCTTTGAATACTGACTATGGGGCATTTTAGCCTTGCAAACATCACGACATGTATAGAATCATAGAATCAATAGGGATCGGAAGAGATCTCAAAAGATCATCCAGTCCAATCCCCCTGCCACAGCAGGACCCTGAAGAAATCACTAGGAAGAGAAATGTGAGCTTTCATCAACTAGCCCAAACCCAGAAGCTGACTTTCAAAAATGAATGGGTGAATGAATGAATAGACTTTATTGAGATCTCTGTCAAGCGATGGTATTTTTATTTCTCACCAATATTCAAAAATACCAAATATACTTGGGAATATAATGAGTTGCTGGGTCTATGTCATACTCCTGACACACTGAGATGACAGAGTAAAATCGTTCCCCATTTTTGCTGCTGCAGGCTCCCTTTGCAATGATCCCTAATATTTACTCATTCACTGCTGCCTCTATGTCCATTCTGAAGGATCTAATGGTCTTTGCAATGAAGGTGGAAAAACCCTCCAAAAAACCTTATCAATCAATCAAACAATCATCCAAACAATCGATCAATCAAACAATCAATCAATCAATCAATCTTCCCCCATCCCTCCCCTCCAGCTCTCAGAACCTTAGAACTCCATGTTACAGAAAATACTAATAAATATTTGAAGTCTAAAATGAGGGATGATTACAGGCAGTGTGCTTTTCTATTCCTTTGCCAACGTAGAAAAAGATTAGACTGTTATAGTCCTGCGAAGCAAAATAACCTGTCTGCACATAGGAGAGAACTGAGAAATGAGTGTTGGAAAGTGCACAGTGCTGGTGCTTTTAATTGATGGGTGCACACGCTATTATATCCAAGTAAACAACATCCTTTATGACTTTTAAACAGCCACACTATTGCAGGTTGGATTCCACGGAAGAAGGTGATGTTATTTTCATTGCTGTTCCAAATCTTTACAGAAAACAGAACTCTGAGCATCTTTCAGCAGCTCTGCAACACTGAAAAGTGTTGTATGGCCCGTGTGTGCTTCAATAATGAAAACACTAGGGAATTATTCACTTGCCACAGACAAAGAACAGACCAAACCCAAACCAAAGAGAAATTGACAAAGATAGTAAGAGAAAGACAAAAAGATCCCTATGATTAATTAAAGAAATATACTTTTCCTTAATGATAATTGTCTCTACAATACAAAGGATTCAATGAAATCACAGAATTATTGAGGCTGGAAAAGATCCCTGAGATCCTGCCCTCTTGTTCTGCCTCTAGTTACCTGGGAGAAGAGCTCAACCCCCATCTGACTGCAACCTCCCTTGTGGTAGTTGCAGACAGGGAGAAGGTCCCCCCTGAGTTCCCTCTTTTCCGGGCTAAACAACACCACCTCCCTCAGCCTCTCCTCACCAGACCTTTCCTCTAGTCTCTTCCCCAGCCTCATTGCTCCTCTNCCCCCCCATCTTTGGCTCTGCTGGGGGTTATTGTG
>VZRI01008955.1:0-21268 GCA_013397515.1 Upupa epops
GCTTCCTCCACTCGTTGCAAATGCTGAGTTCTGCATTTAGTCCACAGCAACCTTGTTTAACACCACGGGCTTTGGAAAGTGTGGCTGTCAGAAAGGGACTTAGGGGTGCTGGTCGATGAGTGTCTGAATATGAGCCAGCAGTGTGCTCACAGAAGAAGTCCCATGGCATCCTGGCTTGTATAAGAAATACTGTGGCCAGCAGGGGCAGGGAAGTGATTGTCCCCCTGTATTCAGCACTGGTGAGGCCTCACATAAAGTACTGTGTTCACTTTTGGGAACCTCAAGTCAAGAAAGATATTGAGGTGCTGGAGCAGGCACCAAGAAGGGAAATGAAGCTGCTGAAGAGGCTCGACCACAAGCTTTATGAGGAGTGGCTGAGGGGGCTGGAGCTGTTCAGCCTGAGGAAAAGGAGGCTGAAGGGGGGCTTTATTGCTCTGTACAATTACCTGAAGGGACATAGTAGAGAGGTGGGTGCTGGTCTCTTCTCATAAGTAATTAGTGATAAAACAAAATAGAACAAGATAGAACAAGATAGAAGAAGAGGGAACAGCCTTAAGCTGCACAAGGGGAAGTTTAGGCTGGACATTAGGAAAACCTTTTTTTCACAGAAAGAGTAGTCAGATATTGGAACAAGTTGCCCAGTGTAGTGGTTGAGTCACCATCTCTGTAATCTCTTATGATCAATTTAAAGATCATATAGAAGTTTAAAGATATGATCTAAATCTGGACTTAATAGAGTTCAACTTCTCATTTCAGTTTGGTATTGGAAGTGAGTGATGTGAATTACCTGCTCTGTGTTCGAGGCAGATTGAAATGTTCTGCTTTAAGAAGAAAGGAAGAGGAAACTTCATCTGCTTCTTCTTCCCAGGAACATTTAGGGGTGGGGATTCAGATGTGGGTTTTGAAAGACACAAGAAAGGTACCTTGCAGTCCCAATTCACATTCCTAAACTTTGAAGTGGAACAAAAATTTGTAGCCTACTCCAAAACTAAGCATTTAGCCATAGGTATTTCCCCACTTGCCATGAAAGTTTTTTAATTATGTCTAACTTAATGTGCTTTCTGTGCACTCACTAGGAACTGCAGATGCTTTCCAAAACAGCTCAGGCACCTGAAAATGTAAACCTGGTAACATAAAAGCCCCAAAGTCTTGTACTGAATCTGGCTCAAGGTGACTATGAATGAAAAGTTGGAATGACGTGTTTAGCAAAGCATCAACATCAAGATGAAAATAAAAAACAACATAAATAATATTCAAATTCTTGCATGTACTTATGCTTTGAGGGAAAAGAATATTAAAGAAACCAAAACAGATACCAGGTCCTAGTTGTGTCAGATCTTAGTGAACCACCCAAAACTAATGTGAATTTTATACTGTGTAGTATTTCACTCGTGTTTTTGTTTATCAGGACTTCAACTGAAACTGCCACATCACAGTCTTTGATAGAAATTACTTGAATTCAAAACAGAATCACCGTGTTCACATGGGAAATTTATGTTGCAGTAGTGTCACAACAGGAGAGTAAATATAGGATCCCAAATCTTTGTATAATACAGACAAAGGAGAAAAACCATAGTCCTGCCATACCAAATTAGATGTTTATTTAAACACACCTGATTATTTGTTTCTGATTTTTAAAAAGCCATCAGTAGTTATAAGGAAAAGAAAATAATTTTCCATTTATATGAAAAACCAAAATGTATCTCTAACTATGAACTGCAAGCACTTACCTAGAAAACATTTCTGGTGGAAAATGGCAAGAAAAAGCCAGAGGGTGAGGCAGTCTGCAAATACCTCTGGACTTTCATTTCAAGCTTGTTTTCTAGTACTTATCCAATCACAACTATCAGTCCTCAGTGCCAGGATGCTATTGTTGAATTATAGTGATCTGAAGCACCTCTGCAGTGCTGTGAGAAATTGAAATGCTTTCCTCTCACGTGAGCTGAAGCGTGTGTTGGCATAGACGGGCATAGTCATAACTGCAATGCCTTCATCTTCCCCAGAAGATGCTCTTCAACTACCAAGTGAGGCACAACAGCTCCTAGTTTTTTACTGATAGAGTTGTGTACCAGATTCTGACACAAAAATCACATTAGGCCTGTTGCAGTCTCTCTGCCATAATCTGTCGCCAAGGTTAATCCCCACCTCACTGGATGTTTACAGATCCTCAGAAGAGCTGCAGTTCCAAGTGGTAGTTGCTTACTGAGGTGCTCCTTCTTGTTCCGTAGCCAACCTGGGCCACATCCAGAAGATGTTCTTGTCATTTGGCTTTCTTCATGTGATAAGGAGGTGTTGTAAATCCTTGTGAGTGATATCTGATGCCTGGGAGGCATGTCTCACAAATGCTAACAGCTATGTAATTTCTTCCTCCTGCTATGCTGCACCACAGGCTTAATAGTGATTGTAGCTACCAGCTGAACCAGGGTGTAGATTAAAAAGTCTAGATTACCAAGGCTCTAAAATAAACATTTTTTTTTACTATCTGTATGGAAATCCAGTCTATATTTGTCAGATTTAATTGAGACACTGGTGAAACCTCTTAGCACAGCAAAGACTCCAGGTACAAGCTGAATAGATGGCATGAATTTTGAGCAGTTTTACTGCTTTTTAATGAACATATTGTTCCAGGGTTTAAAATGTTATTAAGTGTCTGGATTACCAGTTAGTACTGTTTGTCTTGTTATTATAAACATTATAAATGTTATAATTGCAAATACTTACTCCATGCCATACTAAGTCATAATATTTATGAGTATAAAAAAAACTAAAAGCCAACTATATAGTTACATCAGAGAATCATTACATAAATTAAGAATAAAACTAGATTAACACTCACAATTAACTCACAATTAACAGCTAACACGCAATTCACTTTGCACTGAAGCAGGAAGCAGTTTTAACAGTTAGGAACTTATCCTGAGTTGATTCCTTATATCAGTCAAAGACAAGAAAATATTATAATCCGATGAAGAAACCAGTGTTATCTCATGTAAACCACAGTATTTGGATTCTGCTTGTGCTGCAGAGATTCATATTGAAAAGTATCAGGAGTCACACATAAATTATTGCTGGTCTGCAAAACTGGCTTTTTAGAGTTCTGTTAGCATAGCCATAATAGCTCTTGTGCATCCCTTGTAAAATAGTGACCATAATAATCAGAAGCCATGCTGTGACCACACTATTTCACTGGTCTAGATGCAGTATCAAAAAAGAAAGCTGAATGAAATTTTAAAATTTACATTCATTAGCAAGAAACCTGGGAAGGTTTCTACACCAGAACTCTTTAGTAAACTCACAAAAGGATCTAACTCAGAATAAAATGTCAGTAGAAGAGAACAGGAAACGTATAACAAAATTAATATTAATACATTGCAAGGCCTTGATGGTATTCACCCAAGAACTCTCACAATGCGGAACAGCTGAACTGAGGCACGATCTTGAGCATTCATTTTCTTCCATATTACATACCATGGCTACTGTGATACCACTTTTAGATACTGAGGAATAAGACTATATGGGGGAGAAAATGATATGGATATGTACTAATTACTTGGGAAGAATTATCATAGATTTTGTAAGGGCAAGTCCTGTCTGACAGGAGTTACTACATTGTGCTGGAAACAAAGAAAATGGACAAAGAAATCTGATTGCAGTATGTATTAGGTTTTCAAAAAGTATTTTGATAATTTTCTTCCCTAAAAGCTTATAGAGAAGATAGCAATAGCACAGGATTCAGGTTGAATGAAGTAACCAATGAAGGAAGTTATTCAGAATAAAAAAGATAAGGATGGACGTAAGGTATGATAATAAAGAACTGTAGAAAGCTCTAATGACATGGCATGAAGATAAAATAGCAGGAGAAATCAATACACATAAAATACGATAAAAGCTTTAGGATAGTTTTCTGCCTGAAAAATAGACAACTGACAAGGTAGACACAGTACAAGTCTATACATTTTTGCTGTCATGGGGCAAGGGTGTTAGAAACAATTCCGGTATAAGAACTAGACTGCCTATGAACAAGTAAGCAAGGAAAAAAATCAAAGCAATGAAAAGGAATGTCCTCTCCACATAATTAAACCCAAGACTACTAAAGAGTGCTAGTTCTTTAAATTCACCAAATCAAGTTATGGGAGAAGACCACACAGAATAGTCTGAAACACAAAGACCTCATCACTCCTTCTAATGCTGAGTCACAGGTTGCTACAGGGCAGAAAATGTCACTCTAAAACTCTTATGACACACGATTCTTCATGTAATTCTTGGTCAAGCAGGTAGTAAAGCAGCAGTAAACAGGTTTGGAGTGGGGCTTAGTTCTTCAGCCAAGCAATTCCTTCTGTCTGGGAAAGGGTGGCAGGGAAGTGGAGTAACCCCAAGCATCCCTAGGAACTGTCTGTCTCAGCAGGTGTATCATGGCATGTGTAGCAGTATTGAATTATTTGAAGGTGTATATAATGCCAATAAGTGAAGATGGATATAAGTAGTTATGATGGCTTGTTAATATGCTAAAAATAACTTCAGAATTGCAACCTATTATACTGTTGCACTAGCATTTTGTGTATTAGCATTTTATTGTGCTATGGATTTGTTTCCAGTCTTGCGGTGTAACTTCTGCTCTTTTTGTCTAACTCTTCCATCACCCTGTTGACCCAGTCATATTTACACTTTTAAAATCTGTTTTCCTAAGTCAGTGTTTTGCCTCCAAATGCAACTAAAATTAGAATTACAATCCTAATATGAAATGATCGTTCAATAATAATAAGAAGCACTAGAGTTACCAATAAACACAATAGTGTTTAATTAATATACTAATCAGTTCCTTATGATTTTAAAAGACCTAAACAAGTTCAGCACTAGTTGACAGGTGTCCAACTGCTGCATCCAGTGTTGTAGTAGGTGCTTGTCAGGGATACGGGATGTGATGCGATAGGACCTCCCCTGCTCTGAATGACGCTTAGCTAAGGGGTGTAGACAAAGCGGAGTAGGTATATAAGCGCACGCCACACGGTGATAAACGCCATTTTACTGCTCATCATATTTATGTATACATGTAGTAATTGGTTCTGGTCGGTAATTGACCAGTTAAGATGTAGCACATTAGAACATGTTGCATTCAGACGGCAACAATCCAGGCTCTGAAGATACTGAAGCTGCACTGTGAAAAAAATAGTATGCAAGGTCTCTCCATAAGTAAATATAATGTAAATGCAAATTTATATGTATAGTCAGAGTCTATGTGCAGACTTCGCTGTGCAGTCTTATTTGCTGTAGTTCCAATCAATGTGATTCTGTTGGATGAAAATCATGAACACTGGAGCCATTAATCATATAGAAAAAGGGGTTACCAACTCATCTGACCTCCACAGCACCAACAAATATGAAATGTGAAGGCAGTCATTCTGGATGCTGCAAGACTGCTGATTGCAGAAACTTCCTGCTTCATAGTAATTTTGAGAGATACCATTTATTCTGTCATATCTGATAAGGTCTCTGGCACCTTTTTTTTAAGTTCCCTTCCTTTCCTTATCTGACTCCTGTCAGCAGAGTCCCATAATGCCCTGTGATTAAATTTTGTATGTGTAAAACATTACTGACTTCTCAGACACCTGCTGATTTAGACAGATGGTGGCCTTTGTCAACTATATTGCACAGATAAGTGATCTGTGTCATTGTGGTGAAACTGGTAGCATGACATTGACTCTCATGTGCAGATAAAACCCAGATTGGAAAGTGCATAAATTCAAACAGCATTAAGAAAATAGGACCAAACAGTCTGCTATTGACTGTTTTATTGTTGACTTCTGCTGTAGTGATTTAGCTATAGAGTACATTAGAAGGTAATTATTTTCTTGCAGCACTAATGAAATATGGACTGCTTGTAAGTAAATTGGTTTCAATGCACTGAAGTGACAGCACAATCAATGGATGTTAGCCTGCCTAACCATCAGTTCCACAGAACAACCTGCTAAGTTTAGTAAAAGCTAATGTGAATGCCGTTTTTCTCCCTGTAAGCTATTTTATGCTAAAACAGTAATCTTGAAGTGTGATGGATATGTTGGAGACTGTCAAGCTGACTACTGGTGGCTTTCAAGTTGTCTCTGATTTTGATTTGTGCCATGATACTCCTGTTTTTTCTATTCAATATAATTGAAGAATAGATGTTTCTGGGAGGCTATATACAGAAATACTCTAAAGCAAACTTAAAATACACCCAAAACTGGTCATTTAACTAAAAATTAGAAAAGTAAAACAGCATTCAATATTCTAGGTTACCTATGTCAGTCACTGTTTGCACATTTCATATATTTTAAGGAGCTATCCAGGTTGTGGTTTACAGTCTTTGCATAAAATTAACCTTGTCATGCTAAGGCCGGTCCAAAGGCACAAATGGCTGATGCTCAACCTTGCTGTAGTGTAACTGTAGACTGAAAGGTATAGTAAGTTACTGCAGATATAAAACAGTGTGAATATACAAAGTGAGCAGAAATAAGGAAGTCTATCTTTTTCCCAATACGTCTGTTAATTTCTGTTTCAGAAAGTGAGAAAAGGAGAACCTGAGAGACCTTATCCTGAGAAACTACAGAGCATCAGCTTTCATAAAGCAAAGCTTCACTGAGATTTCTCAATCTGGGCAAAAATGTTTGCCAATCAACACCTGTTAGGTGCAATTTATTCTGGATGGAAGCTATTCTGGATGGAAAGAATGTCTGCACTTTTTTGTTAGCTTCCAGATAGAAGAAATAGACTTTGTGCATAGACTTACTTGGCACGTCTAGTCTCCTGTGTCAGGAGGAATATTAATTGTGCAATAAAACCCAAAACCCAAAGTCAATTAACTTAAAAACCCAAACCCAAACCAAGAAAGCATTAATTGCACAATAGCAAAACCATTGGTTTGAGCCTTTGGGACTGAAAAGTGGCTGACCTTAATCACTTAGCCAACAAACACAGAAAGGGAAGGCATAACAGGGATTTAAAGAAAATAAAATTGGAGCATTTAGAAATATTTGGGCCATATTCAGATCCACAAATTTTTTGCAGCACTTCATGCAGTCTGCCTGTATATGCAAAAAGGCTATACAAAATCACATCATTTTAGAAAGGTTTCCATTGCCTTTTGCTAAGAAGAAACAAAAAAAATCTGAGATTTTTACTGTTGGCACAAGAGGGAATGGCAGGTAGATCTCATACTGGGGTGACACCACTCAGGTATTTCTACTAGCTTCAAGTGACACAGAGTCAAAATAGCAAAATTATATTATTCTTGTGGAGAATAATATTCTTTCTGGAGAAAAAAAGCCATTTGAGTGCTGCCTCATCCTGAAAACATGCTTGGTCTTCATTTTTTCTCATTAAGTTTCTATGATTAACTGTGGTGGACATCATGTTTGAATTAGTCTTTGTAGATAATGCAAGTGTTTACTATCACAAGGTGTATGGTGCTGTGAATCCAGTGTCTCCAGTACCTGCATAAAGCAGCCACGCTGCTGGGAGTTGTCCACCACTGGGCATTTCACAGGGCAATGAAATCATGAGGATCTGTTCTTTTGTCTGTCTTGTTGTGGACCGAAGATATTTCTGCCTTGGATATTTTTTGCTGACAAATAAGCTATTTTATCAGGGAGCATTATACTGGAGGAAAGAAAGGGACAATGTACTGCTTCTTTAGCAAGAGTATATAAAGGCTATAAAGAGGTAAAGAAGGCAGAAATTTTAAAATGTCAGAGAGCAATGAAATGCAAGCCCTGATTTCTTAATTAGAAAAAGAAAGGTATGATCTGTGTTAGTAAGGTCTTCTTCCGCTTTTCCTTATTAGGAATGTGTATTACTGAAAATTAGCACCTCATGTTTTTCATTAAGGTGCTAAAATACTTTTTAAGGGTGTGTACAATGTCTTAAACAGAACAGGAAAAAATTCTTCAGACTGAGCTACATCAGAACTCCAGTGCATCCATCAATGTCTTTGCAACTGAGAAAGATAACAAACTCCAGTTCATACTCGCTTTTGGGAAACACAAGTCATTCATTACTCATTTAAGTTTAGGTCACTTATGCTGTAAATGTTCATAATGAACCACTTTTGCCCCTTCACACAAAGGTTAGCACCTCCTAACACTATTAGAAATAACAAAACAGATTCCTTTATAAATCTGTGAATGACTGATTCATATGAAACAATGAAGGGACATTTTTTACATAGCTTACAGCATGTGTTTTGTTGGTGAAAGGATAAATATTGTAATCAACATTTCAGACTGATGATTCTTCCCAAGAAGACATTAATTGCCATCACTAATGAGCTAGCAAGTAAAACTGCCTCAGGCTTCTTGTGGTTAGCAGATTGAGAGGTTCTTCTTCCCCTCTACTCTGCACTAGTGAGACTGCATCTGGAGTACTGTGTCCAGTTCTGGGCCCCTCAGTTTAAGAAGGACACAGAGCTGCTGGAGGTTGTTCAGCGTAGAGCAACGAAGGTGATGGAAGAAATAGAGCGAGTCCCTTATGAGGAAAGGCTGAGAGAGATGGGTCCCTTGAGCTTGGAGAAGAGTAGGCTGAGGGGTGACCTCATTAATGTCTATAAAGATGTGTCAGGAGGATGGAGCCAGGCTCTTCTCAAGGTCATCTGGTGATAGGACAAGGATCAGTGGGTACCAGATGGAACAGAGGAGGTTCCATATGAGTATCAGAAGAAACTTCACAGTGAGGGTAATGGAGCATTGGAACAGGCTGCCCAGGGGGGTTGTGGAGTCTCCTTCTCTTCTGAGATGTTCAAGACCCGCCTGGATGTGTTCCTGTGCAACTTGGTCTACGTGGTCCTGCTGTGGCTGGGGGATTGGACTAGATGATCTTTTGAGGTCCCTTCTGATCCCTAATAATTCTGTGATTCTTTTGACCAGCAGTTTCAGTGGTTTGGTCAAGAGCTAAGAGAAGTAAAATATTATTTTATGGGAAAAAAAATCAACCATTACACCTAGTGGGATGCTCTGAATTTGTTAATGCTTGGAAGCTAAACTTAACCTGTAGCTCTTTTCAGGAGTTTTAACTGAATTTAATGATCTAGTTCTTACTGAGCTTGGACCTTCAACTGCAGGCTTCATAAGCATCCATAGAATAAAGTAAAATTTCTTTCCATGGGGTTCAGTGCTGGGTAGTTGTCACATCCTGATCATTAAGAGAAGAGAGGTTCATGGATTCAGTTTGGGTCAAATTAAGGAGACTTACAACATATGTCCACATGAAAGTAAAAATTTACTAAAATTATCAAATTCCAAACTCAGGAAGTTCAGAATCACTAGAATTACTAGATGCCCAACTCAGAGAGTAGAGAAGACTAAAAGAGGAGAGAGTGAGAGAAGGTAAAGATGTGGGATCCTCACTGAGGACTGAAGAGTCTGGCTACCTCCTTGCCTTGTTCCTTGGCTCCACAGATCTCTGGAGGAACTCCTCAGTTTCTCTGTCCATCTTTTCAGTCAGTTTTTCATCTTAGTCTGCTTCATGGACAGCGCAGAGTGTGCTGGTGGTGATAGGTGATCAGTCCCTCTTCTTCAGCTTCACAGGTTTTTGGTGTCTCCAGCAGTCCTTGTGTCAGTCTCTTGTCCTGGCTGCAGGCAGAGGAGGGTTGATGGCCATCCTACACCATACAAATCCTTCCTTTTAACCCTACTGCCAGGGGTGTTTTCCTCCCTCCCCCTCATGACAGTATGGAGGAACGTAGTTCTCATTGTGTCAGACAAAGCAATGGCCATAAGTCCTTGTGAGAGAAGGCAGTTCACTGTGTTCTCAGTTCCTTAGTGTAGTTTTGCAGATAGAATGGCAGAACTCTGGGACTGCCCACTACAGAGCGCTGATCTCTCTTGCTGGGTGCAGGCCTCCCCCATTAACCCGCTCACAAATTATCTTCCATTTGCTTACAATCGTTTGAGCCATCTCACTTGTTAATCAAAGTCTGACAGCAGTCATGAGGTTGAAAAGAACTGAGAGTATCAAGTACCCGCCAGGGCTTGCTTAGTTCCCAGCTCCACCACATATCTTGTCAGGCAGCAGGCAGAAGCCTGATTCCTCTGGAAATATCAGTGCACTGTGTTCATGGATAAGGAAAATGTGTCCAGGGAACAGCTTTTCACATTTGACTTTTTCATGCATAGTTCTCAGTGGAAAATCTATTGCGAATAGCAATGACAAAACTAATAATGCAAAATAGGAAAAAAAATACCATTCTCTGCTGTGACCATTGGATTTATGGAGCTCTTGATTCTCTGTTGAGTCACACTCAGAGTTGTAACATGCGTGCAGTATTTTGAAAAGTTCATTCATGAACTCATTAATACTTCTGAAGGCTTCTGCCATTAACATCACATTTTTAGGAGCTCTCTGTTGAGATCTTTTTTGAAATAAATTAATTGCCCAAAGAATTAAAACTGTGCTTCATAGTAAACCTATTATTTGTTCTTAAATGTCAAGAGAGGCTTTCCTGGAAGTTTAATTGTGTTCTTCCAGCCTCTGGCAAAAGATTAGTCTGCATTAAGCTTAGACTCTTATCACTAAAGTCAATTATGTTCTGGAAATAGCACGTGACAAGATGTGTTTATGAATCACTTGTACATCTTCAATATTATCTGCTTAGATGTTGAATTTCGGCAAGTAATGTGCTTCTTGTGCATGTTCTAGGTAAGCAGATTTTACACTAGAAACAAACTTGGAATGTAGCATTTCTGGAGAACACTGAGAAATACTTGCCACAGAATGTCTGCCTTTCTATTCTTGCTTCTCAATTACCTTTATTAGAATTTCCATTAGGACTTGAGATACAGAAGAATCATGGAATTTGAAAGGACCTCAAATGTCTTCTAGTTCCAACCCTCCTGCCATGGTATCCACTTCTCACTAGACTAAATTACCCAGAGACCCATCCAATCTGATTTTAAAATTTTGCAAGGAGAGGCAACTTCTCTGGGCAACTTTTTCCAGTGTCTCGCCACCCTCATACCCAAGATTTATTCTAAATCTACCCTCCTTTAGCTTGAAACCATTCCCCCTTGTCCTATCACTAGAATCCCTCATGAAAATTTCCTCTTCAGCTTTCCTGTGTATTATGTATTGCAGAACTAGGTGATAAATCTGATACAGATAATGTTTGCTCATTCATATTATGAAAATAAATACTATTCATCCAAGAATGGCACTTAGCAAACTCTGGTAAATATTGCATTTCAATTCACCAGAGTAAAATGAAGTACAATAACATCCAGTATTTTAATTATTCTCACTAATAGTGAATTTTTACATATTTGATGGAAGAACAAGCAATAATTGGTATTGTCTCTCAGATACTGCATAAAATCAAAATTTTAAAGCTCTAGAGGTCTATTAGAAGATTTAGTATAAATATTAGTGATTGTGGACCAGATTCATTTATGTGTTGTGTACTAAATATATTCATTTTGTATTTGTTTTCATAACGGTACTTTAAATCACAAGCAGAACAGCTGGCCGAAATGAATCAGCATTTGCCATAACGTAAAAGAGAAATTTAGACCAAATCTTGCAAAAAAAAGGAATGTAATTTTTCATTTCCCCCTAATAAAATCATTATTACCTTTTCTTGTAATAGATCTTATGCTATGCTGCAAATATTGGAAGCACATAGAATCATTAAGGATTGGAAGGGACCTCAAAAGATCATCCAGTCCAATCCCTCTGCCACAGCAGGATCACCTAGACCAAGTTGCAAGAACACATCCAGGTGGGTCTTGAACGTCTCCAGAGACTCCACAACCCCGCTGGGCAGCCTGTTGCAACGCTTTCTTACCCTCACTGGGAAAAAGTTCCTACTGATATTTATATGGAACCTCCTATGATCCAGCTTGTATCCATTGCCCCTTGTCCTATCACCAGATGACCTTGAGAAGACCCTGGCTCCATCCTCCTGACACCCACCCCTCACATATTTGTAGACATTCATGAGGTCACCCCTCAGCCTACTCTTCTCCAAGCTCAAGGGACCCATCTCTCTCAGCCTTTCCTCATAAGGGACTCGCTCTATTTCTTCCATCACCTTCGTTGCTCTATGCTGAACAACCTCCAGGAGCTCTGTGTCCTTCTTAAACTGAGGGGCCCAGAACTGGGCACAATACTCCAGATGCGGTCTCACTAGTGCAGAGTAGAGGAGGAGAACCTCCCTTGATCTGCTAACCACCTCCCTTCTGATCCCCCACACCAGGATGCTGTTGGCCCTCTTGGCCACAGGAGCATATTGCTGGCTCATAGTCATTCTGCTGTCCACTAGAACTCCCAGGTCCCTTTCTCCTACACTGCTGTCCAACAGGTCAGTCCCCAACCTATACTGATCCCTGAGATTGTTCTTGCCCAGATGCAAGACTGACTCTACACTTACCCTTGTTGTACCTCATTCATTACATTTCTCTCTGCCCAGCTCTCTAGCCTGTCCGGGTCTTGCTGAATGGCAGCACAGTCTGCTGGGGTGTTGGCAACACCACCCAGCTTTGTGCCATCAGCAAACTTGCTGACAGTGCCCCCTTATCTCTCATCCAATCCATTAATGAATACATTGAAGAGGACTGGTCCCAGTACTGATCCTAGGTGGACTCCACTGGATACAGGCCTCCAACTAGACTCTGTCTCATTGACAACTAGTCTGTGGCTTCTCTCCTGCAGCCAGTTCATGGTCCACCTCACTACTCAACCATCCAGTCCACACTGCCTCAGTTTGGCCACAAGGATGCTATGTGAGACCATGTCAAATGCCTTAATCAAGTCAAGACAGTCTACTTCCACTGCTCTGCCTTCATCTGTCCACCTGGTTATGCCATCATAAGAGGCTGTCAGGTTGGTCAAGCATGAATTCCCCTTGGTGAAGCCATCCTGACTGTCCCTAATGACCCTCTTGTCCCTGATGTGCCTAGAGACAGTGTCCAGAACAAATTGTTCCGTTGCCTTTCCTGGGTTGGAGGTGAAGCTGACTGGTCTATAGTTTTCTGGGTCCTCCTTCTTACCTTATTTGAAGATTAGAGTTACATTTGCTAACCTCCAGTCTCTAGGCACCTCTCCTGATTCCCATAGCTTAGAAAAGATGCTGGAGAGTGGTTAATTGGACTTTAAAATGCCCACTGACTCTGAGGTATACGTACGTGGACTGAATGAACTCCACATTTCCACAAGGAAAAGAACCACTGGAAGTCTCTTCCCTTTTTGGAGCTGGAGATATCAGCTTGACCCATTTATGTAAGAACATATGATTAATCTCTGTTTTTATGTTGGGTCTGCACTAAACGTTCAGCAGATTATTATTCACACAATAAGTCAGCAGGGATAAATGTGCAGGATATGGTGGAGATGCTACTTATTTACAATAGCTTGTTTCAGGGACATTGTTTGCATATCTTTTATGCTTATTTCTTGGACAAGTTTGCCAGAAAAAAATAAAAATTTTACTAAGATTTATGTAATAAGTAGGGTAAAGACAATAGGTTTCTTAGATATTGCATAGCTATTTCATAGCTATTGCTTGGCATACACAGAGTTTTCAAAATCATTAGAGTCAAAAACTGATGGGCAAAGAAATATCTTCCCCAAAGAGAAATGAGCATGAGTACACTCAGCCACAGTCATTGACGTTTGACCTGTGTGTCACTAATGTACTGTAGGGTTCATTAGCTAAATATATGCATCAGCATCTGAGATTCTCTGTCATGCAGTGCAGAGGGATTGGCACGCTTAGCGGCATAAATACTCAGACCAGATACAGAGACATACAATAAAATAAATACAGTAAAAAAGATTTAAACTATGATAGTTCCTCCTAAAATTCCGTTTTCTGTTACAAGTGTTATTTTCAAATGGAAATATTAATCTTATACTAACAGACATAGTAGAGTCTCAAATTTGGAAGAAGGGCACTGAATTTAAAAAAAAATAATTGAAGTTTCTTGTGAATTTGGAATGTCTAACCATTAAGTCTTAATCAGAAGTTTGACATAGGATACCTTTTCCTGAAACTGCCTCTTGTGCACAGGTCTTCCTTTTCCACATGTCATATTCCTTTAGAAAGAAACCTCTGTTATGAAGGTGTGAGCTAGATTTTTCACATAATTGTTAAGGCTAAATTAAAATTTTTTGCTTTCTGGAACCAACACTTATGTAGTTAGGTTTTCTCATGCCAATTCTAGTGTAGACAGCATAAAGATAATTCTTTGAGAAAAATAAAACAGGTTAAAAATCAGCCTCTCATGAAATAATAAATCCAGTAAACTCTAAGAAGGAAAAACATTGAATATGTTGCTGCAGGGAGAACACAAAATAGTGGAGAAATACAGCAGAAATAAAATACTAATCCTAATTTTAGTAGCTGACATATGGCATTGTTACAGCGTGTTTGCAAGTTCTATTCAACAAAGGTTAAGTTCACACTATTTCAAGTCTTGAATTATTGCAGATTAGCAACACATCATTTCTCATCTTGCATGGACATTCTTCTGCTTCTGAAAATGTCATCACCTACACAGAGTGTCATAACTCAGTCATATGGAGCCATGTGAGAAAACTTGAATGGTACGTGCTTTTAAGAAGATCAATCAGTTGTTCATTTTTTGTTTCCTGAGTCTAAATGTATAAAATATCAGTCATGGAGTTGTGCTCATATACTTGCAATACTACCAGACACATATTGTGAAGTGATATTAATTTGACCTAATACCTGTGTCTACACCTAAGCTAGACATCCTGTTATAAGCAATGGACAGAAGTGAGTCCTTCTGGACTGCTGATTTACTTTGAAATCTTTGCAAACAAGGCAGATAAATAATGCCCCAGTAGGGCCTTTTCCATGCCACTGACTAAAAAGATATCTGAGTGTGACTAGCTTAGTTGATGTCACTGTCCACATCTGCATTAGCCAATCCCTGTTGTTGAAACTACAGCAATCACTAACACGGTCAGGAAAAGAAACAATCTGTGTGTCTAAAAGGATGTTCTGGATGGAGATTGAAAAATGAAATAATGAAGATCCACTGCCACTGTACATGGTGATTAGCATGGATCTTCCAATTTAAGCACTTAGGACTTATGTGCTGAAATACTTTGCTTCACAGTGGCTGGCACTCAGGATAAAAATTGGAGCCTAAGGCAAGGTTATCAAAGATTCCCCAACAAGGGCACCATGTGGAGCAGGCAACTATTTCAAAAGAGGTATGAAATACCCTCACACTGAATGATTGATATGTATCAGAGCTCATGCTCTTTCTAGAGTTCAGATGTTTGACCTTGAACAAAAGTGTTTACATCCACTTGGGAGTCAGACCTCTGTACTGTGATTGAATCCTTTTCTGTACCTCTCTTTTGAAACTATTGAGCAAAGGTCTCTGTCCTCTGATACCTTGATGACTAGTGTTGTGCTTTTGCTTACCTGCGTCCTGTATGACACTTCTTGAAACGTGTGCTTGAAAGGAAGGTGAGATGTAATCCTTTGTGTTCAGCTGGATACACTGCACACCAGAGTAGAAAAGATACAAAACCCCTCACTTGACAAAGAACTTCTGGTTGTCCTATTCTTCTTCTGCATGTCACTGCAATCCTGCTATGTTAAAAAATTAATGCAAAGACTGTTGAGCTAAAACATTTGAAAAAAAAATAGAAGGTCAAAATTGAGATGTCATAACTAAGAGGGAGAAATCTCTGACTTTGTGTATTATGTAATTGAATTTGAATAATAATAGAAAATTGTAAAGGTCTTCTGGAAAATGAAGTGACCTTGAAGGTAATGGTCGTGAGATATTGCATTAAAGACATATTAATACTTCATTTTGTATAGTCATGTTGCAGTTAAAAGAATATTTATTCTATGTTTGATTTATTTGTATTTAATAGATGATGTTATGTAGAACAAGCAATATGATAAGATACAGAGAAATCATCCAGAAATATGCAGTGAAGAAATAGCAATGGAGAAAATTACATTTTCTTATATTTCATGCTTTCTATCTGTTAAGCTGCAGGTTTCATTTGTGCTCCATCCAGTTGTTTTATCTTCTGACCAGATCAACCAAAACATAGAAGTTAGTTTTTTTATAGGAAGTTCTATGAGATGGAGTATAGATGTGTTACCTAGTGGCATTTTTTACAGTCTGCTTCCTTTTATTAAGTTGTCAATTTCCAAAACACTGCTGTTTCAGAGTATTAGGTGTAGTTACCCATACTAATGTGTAACAAGTAACTACCACACCCAGTCCCTTGGCTGCTCATTACATGTTTGAATGTTAAACAAGTACTTAGTACACTGGTCCTAGATGAACTTGTGCAGCACAGAAATATTGCTACCCCTCAAAATCAGTTTGTTGCAAAGCCAAAGTCATTTGCAAATGTGTCATAGGTTGAGGCTCAGCGGGCCACAAGACGGTTGACAGACGCTCTGTATTAGTCCCTGTCTCTCCCCAAAAGGTGAAAAAAACAGAATAAGTGAGAGGGTCTTATGGATTAGAAAGAAAACTGGACCAGTTTTATATAAAATAATAGTATGAGATACATATAAAACCTATATTGAACCCAGTCCCCTTTGCTGGCAATTACATTACCACTACCACTGATGCAAATACTGGGGAAGTCCAAGACCAGACCCTGGCAGATAGGAACCAGATGCAGGAGCTTGGTTAAGGAATACAGAGTTTGGCATTGAAGGTAGGACAGAGTTCTTCTCAGACCTCAGATATTGAAGAAGAGTCAAAGATGGTGAGAGGGAAGAGCTAAGGGGGACAAAGAGAAGAGATCCCTTAGCTTAATACCCAATATGATGTCTATGGGATGGAATACTTTGTTAGACAATTTAGGGTCACCTGCCCTGTTTGTTCATCCCCACATGTGCAGTCCCTCATTTACTGCACTCTCAACATGGTATACAAGATTTAGCAGTGACCTTGGTTCTCACAAGAACAAGTATAATCAGAGCCTTTCTGAATAACAATTCTTGGTAGGAACTGTGAACATCAAGTGCTACCACTTGTAGAAGCAGACACTGTCTACACAAACATGCTGTGAACTGCAGAGAGTGACATTACTTAGAAGAGACTGAGCTGAAAAGTAAAAATCACTGAACAGAGTTAGATCTAACTAAAACAAGGAAAAAATGTTGCCAAATAATTCTTACAATTCTACCCTTTTTAATTTTCCCCGCTGATGGAGCGAGCTATAGAATCAGAGAATCACCTTAGCTAAAGAATTTAATGTATAACCATAATTGCTTAAGCTATTTACTTTCAGAAAGCTTGATTAATGACTTTAACCAAGCACCAAATAAGGGATCATGTTGGAAGAGAGAAGAGAGTAGAATCACCAGATGTTCTCTGCCTGAAGATATGAGGATTAAAATTTCCTAGCTCAGTAAAAAGGACCATCTTGTCAAGATAAGGAGATGCTGAAATTACAGGAATGTGCTCAAAAAGGAAAGGTTCCAAATAGGTTTGCCAAACATAGGTACTGAGCCTGCACAGGACAGTTGGTTCAAAAGTTTATTGTGACAAAGACTACTTTTCTTCATCCCCAAGACCCCCACAGACCACTACCATAATGACTGTGCCTGCTCAGATGGGAGGGTACCTAATTTACATCAAGAGTGAGGGAGGCGGTGCTAAGTTTATGAATATTGTATTAGGCATTGTATAATCTCATGCATATGTAACCCTTTTCATAATACAAGTTGAGCATTCAGCTGAGATGGAGGTGTACATCTGTGGAGGCGCCAGCACCTGTGCACCCGCTGGCAACAATAAATTACCTACTAGAAACTCTGCAAAGACCAGTTCTTTTCGCACGTCATTACTAAGCATATACATGGTTAAATATCTGTGGGTATATATGACACTAATTTGTCTTTAAAAAAACACACCTCAGTGTCAGTAGTTACATCCTAAACTGCAGGGCCCAATAGAATAATGTAAAATGACACTATATTATAAGTAGCTTCCAATCAGAGACAGACTGAGCAGAATTATGATCACTTCTTGCTTTAGAAGGGATGCTTTTTATTTATTTGCAGCACAGATTGGCATTTTTTCTTACACGGCAATGACAATTCTTTGTGAATTCCTTTTTAAAATACTTATTATAGGTGTGGATTTGATTTTCTGGCTTACTACATTTCTAAACAGCAATTATCTTTTTTCCATAAAACACTACTTTACACTTACCTATTTTGAGTCCTCTTTATTTTTATCTGTGTTCACGTACTTGGCAATGACTCTGCAGCACTACTATATACTCCTTTGGACCAACATCAGCAATTCACAGCTATTATCATTATATCATTAGCCAAGCTCCTCATACCTTTTACCTTTTTTTGTTTTCACTTGTTAATTTCTGTTTTATTCTTTGCTCAGATTACAATTCATCATATTCATTTGGTAACAACTACCTCTTTGTCACTGCTGCTTCAGTGCCAAGATCAGCCAAGGGCAACATTTTAATGCATCAATCTATTCTAGACCATCCATTCTCCCAGGTATAACATTTTCTGCATCATATGACACAAAAACCTTTAGTAGTGTAACAATAGAGATGAAAGAATACACAGGACTTCCACTAGGATTATGGCGTTGTTCTAGAATTTCTCTGAAAAAGGTGGTATTATTAGGTCATGTGGCAAAAGGTTGTGTAGCGAAAACAATCAATACATATTTTTGCTTTCTAGCCTTAGGTTTAATAAAAAGTACCAAAAACTTTATATATTAGGCCATTAACTACTTTATATATTAGGCATGAACTCATTTTAACTCAACACTCATGTCACTGCTAGGGTAAATATATATGCTCATTTGTCAGAAACACAAAAGACATTATTTTTTATTTATGGCAAAAGTCAAATAGTATACATGGGACAAGATCCCAAATCACATGGTCATGATTTCCTCAGTAGCACTCATTGTCACTGATTGCTAGAGTTCTCAATTTCTTGATGTAGTGGCACTCCAAACCAAATGCAAGTATTTTAGAAAATTGGATAGGAGCGAAGCTAAGAACAAGGACTTGAAACAATGCAACATCTATGTAATGTATGCCAGAAACTTTTCCTTTATTAAAACTGCTTTCCAGAAAAATAACAGGCACTCAAGACAGCCATTATTTTCCTCTGCAATCATCCTTTCATTAATCTATACAAGTATTCTCACATGAATAATTACAAAGTATTCTGATTACTACTATTAACAATCAAGTGAATTGCATTTCAGAATAGTTCCTCTCAGATTGTGACCATTTAAAGAGTATTGTCAACATATGCCCAGAAGTTTGGTTAGAAAATAGACTGAGTCTGCAAGTGAGGCAGAATAGAGGACTGAGCCAGATAATTAAAGATGCAGATGCAGAAGCTACATGTATGGGGGGAAAAAAAAAAAGGATGAATCAAATTATAGAATTCAGGCTCACAAGGAAGAATTAAATTTTCTAAGCTTCAAAAGAAAAAAACTTATGAAAGCTTCTTAGAAAGAAAAAGTGGTTTACAAATTTTGGAAAAAATTAAAACAGAAAAATAATTCAAATAGCTATGTTTAATGTTAATAGCAAAGCTATATAATACTGGATAGATTTGCTAACCTCTCTATTGGACTGTTAATAAACTTGGCTCAACTAATTGCAAAGGCAACAAAATAAATGTTTGGGTTTGCAGTGTTTGTTTTTGCAAATCTTTTATTTCAGGAGTATTTTGATATCTGGTGAGTAGTAAGAAGTAGTAGAAGTGTGAGAGCGAAGCCAGTGATTCAAGGTAATAAAGATGTCCTACTTTGAAATTAGTGTTTTATAAAACCTTCAAAATGAATTCAATTAAAACCTACACAGATACAGACTTGGAGTCTCAAGAAGTTGAGTACCAGAAGTAGAGCTGTTAGCCAGCTGAAATACCTGTTTAACAATAACAGATTTTTCTGTGACAGGTAATGCCATGGATTAATCCATTTGTACTTAAATAAAATACTTTATCCAATGCTCCTAGGAAATCCTTGGTGGCAATAAAAGAGAATCCAAGGTTAACAGAGTTGACTTCAGCAGAATTATCAGGATGAGAAAGATCAAAAAACAAAAGTATTTCTGGGGGATCAGACTTGAAATTCTCCCTGCTGCAGCTAATATCTGACCTCTAGATAGAACTCAGCAAAAGGGTAAAAAACAAACATAGAGGAGCACTGTTGAAGCTTAAAAGGTCCTGACCATAGTGTAAGAACTAGCTGGTCTTACAGAGACAGTATGAAATCTGACAGAAGAAAATGAAGAGGCATGCAACTTCGGGCCATCAATACAAACTCAGGTGTAGCCCCACCCTTATGACTGCTGCTCCATTCATTAGCTCTGTAATTCCACCCATCTTTTAGTCATGTGGTGTGCTGGCTCCACCAGCAGAGGCACATCGTTTTTGACAACACTGTTTCCTTTGTCCACAGGCAGCCCTGTGACTGGCTGGTGGACCTGCCTCAAGTTTACATGGGGCAGAACACCCTGACTGCTCATGCAGAGGCTGCCATTACAAGTATCTCACAGATATTACTCCTCTCCTGTTTCCACACTACTCTGAGATTTGTATGTTGCTAATTTTTGAATAATTCATACCACATAAGATCAGAGCACCCTCTGACTGGGTGTCATCCCCTTTGGAACAGGAATTAAATATATCTGCCAGAAATCTGATATGACTGAATGAGGAGGGAGAAGACAGAAGGGTGCCATGATCTTCTGTTCCTACCTGGGCTTGTAACAGGCAGAGAGAGCAGAACAGGTACGTCAGTGGTGTTTGAAGGAAAAATTAAAAAGCCTGGAAAAGCCAGGTGACAATCATAGGATCATAGGATCATAGGATGTTAGGGGTTGGAAGGGACCCAAGAGATCATCGAGTCCAACCCCCCTGCCAGAGCAGGACAAAACTATCTAACACAGATCACAGAGGAACGCATCCAGGCGGGCCTTGAAAGTCCCCAGAGAAGGAGACTCCACGACCTCCCTGGGGAGTCTGTTCCAGTGCTCTGTGACCCTCACAGCAAAGAAGTTCCCCCTTGTGTTGAGGCGGAACCTCCTCTGCTGCAACTTACACCCATTGCTCCTTGTCCTATCACAGGGAGCAAGTGAAAAGAGCCTGTCCCCTCCCTTCTGGCCAGCCTTCAGGTACTTAAAAACATTTATCAAATCTCCCCTAAGTCTTCTCTTCTCCAGACTAAAAAGCCCCAAGTCCCTCAGCCTCTCTTCATAAGCCATGCCCTCCTGTCCCCTAATCATCTTCGTA
>VZRI01008955.1:21393-54995 GCA_013397515.1 Upupa epops
TCCACCAGGACCCCCAGGTCCCTCTCCACAGGACTGCTCTCCAGTAGATCACCTCCCAGCCTGTACTGGTGGAGTTTGTTATTCCTCCCCATATGCAGGACTCTGCACTTGTCCCTGTTGAACCTCATCTGGTTTCTCTGTGCCCAGCTCTCCAGTCTGTCCAGGTCTCTCTGGATGGCAGCACAGCCCTCAGACGTATCAGCCAGACCTCCTAGCTTGGTGTCGTCAGCAAACTTGCTGAGTAGACACTCTGTGCCCTCATCAATGTCATTGATGAAGATGTTGAACAAGACCGGTCCCAGCACCGATCCCTGAGGGACACCACTAGTCACAGCTCTCCAGCTGGAGCTGACACCATTGATCACCACCCTCTGAACTCTATCCTGCAACCAGTTCCTAACCCACCTCACTGTCTGCTCTTCCATCCATCTTCCATTCCATCTTCATCTCTGCACTTAATTGATTATCCAGGGTTTCATTTCTTATGCATGAGTAGTAGTAGAGACTAAAACACAGGCCTTTTCCAGACATTGTCCAGGAATATATCCCAAGCTCCTAGAGGACAAAGAACATAGCACTTCCAGAGTACCCCTGCGTGAACAAAGCCCCTGTCTCCTCCCCAGCACCCACAGTATTTGAAAGGGGACATAAACAAATCCTCCAAGCCCTGGTTCATAGAATCATAGAATGTAACATGCTGGAAGGGACCTCCAGAGGTCATCTGTCAGCAAGTTTGCTGATGACACAAAGCTGGGTGGTGTTGCTACCACCCCAGCAGACTGTGCTGCCATTCAGCGAGACCTGGACAGGCTAGAGAGCTGGGCAGAGAGAAATGTAATGAGGTACAAGGGTAAGTGTAGAGTCTTGCATCTGGGCAAGAACAATCCCAGGTTCCAGTATAGGCTGGGGACTGACTGACCTGTTGGAGAATGGTGTAGGAGAAAGGGACCTGGGAGTTCTAGTGGACAGCAGGATGACTATGAGCCAGCAATGTGCTCTTGTGGCCAAAAGGGCAAACAGCATCCTGGGGTGGGGGATCAGAAGGGGGGTGGTTAGCAGATCGAGATGAGAGAGGTTCTTCTCCCCCTCTACTCTGCACTAGTGAGACTGCATCTGGAGTATTGTGTCCAGTTCTGGGCCCCTCAGTTCAAAAAGGACACAGAGCTACTGAAGGGTGTCCAGGGTAGAACAACAAAGGTGATGGAAGGAGTAGAACACCTCCTTTATGCGGAAAGGCTAAGGGAGCTGGGTCCCTTGAGCTTGGAGAAGAGGAGGCTGAGGGGTGACCTCATGAATGTCTACAAATATGTGAGGAGTGGGTGTCAGGAGGATGGAGCCAGGCTCTTCTCAAGGTCATATGGTGATAGGACAAGGGGCAATAGATACAAGCTGGATCATAGGAGGTTCCATATAAATATCAGAAGGAACTTCTTCCCAGTGAGGGTAAGAAAGTGTTGCAACAGGCTGCCCGGCGGGGTTGTGGAGTCTCTGGAGACGTTCAAGACCCACCTGGATGTATTCTTGCAACTTGGTCTAGGTGATCCTGCTGTGGCAGGGGGATTGGACTGGATGATCGTTTGAGGTCCCTTCCAATCCTTAATGATTCTATGAGTCTATGATTAATTTCCATGGTACCCAGGCATTTCAGAAGGAGCGTGTGTGATGTGAAATTGTTTGGTGTGTCTGTGGTTAACATGACGAAAGAAATGTGGCCTGATAGTCTGGACTTCTTTAACACTCAGAATGAACAAAAGCAGAATTCAGCTGTGCTGTTTAGAAGAGTCTTATTGCCATATTTTGTCGCACTCTTTATTGTGCTGTTTCTTACCATATTTCTGAATTAAGGAAAAGGCCTTAGCTTCATATTGCACAGGAGGAGCTAAAGCAGTATGCTAAATATGCAGGCTTACAACCTGATGACCCCACTCCTACAAATAATTGAGCTTGTTTCTAGAAGTACTATTCACACAGTGACTTGGAGGACAAGATCATTATGTGATAAATAGAAGATGTTTTTGCACCTGAGCTGGTCTTCATGACAACATGGGATAGTCTAAAATAAAAGCATATACTCTTTTCTTCAAAGACTAAACCAACCTGTGAAAATTGAATGCTGTGACTGGAATACTTTTCTGTTACTGAATCATTTGTTTCTCTCTCTGTTCTCAATCAACTGCCCTAAAAAGATCTTGCCTGAGATACAGGAGATGCTGCTGAGTAATATGGCTCATCACAACTTAACTTTGGTCAACACAGGCATCCCTTGAGTCCTGTATCTTTTTATGATGTGAGTTCTCCAGGTACTGATTCTAGCTCTAGTTGTCTCAATTCCATTTATATGAGTTGGAAGAAGAAAGTATTTTCAGGGCATCTTATTCCAAAGTGAAAGTCTAGGGTTTGATTCAGTTACCAATGCATACATATATAATGTCACTTGAGACTCCCTGAGTTCTCCAGGATTTTGTTGGGTCTGCAAGATACGACACAGCTTCTGCTGGAGACTTGTACCCATCTGGAGGTAGCTAGAAGGAAGTCTTACATTGGAACTAGGCACTTATGTGTGAGAAAAGGGTAAATAAAACCTCTAAGTGAGGTTTATTCTTACCTATTCATCATGAAGGATGTTAGTTAGCTAGTTAAAATTAGCCACCTGAAACTGAGGTAAATTCCACCCTGGGTATTCTAGAATTAGATTAACAGTAACAATTTAAAAACAAACCAGAAATCTTCTGCAAATGCTTTCTGTTCTGGGGTTAGTGAAGCACATAGATGTTTTAGAAGTCAAGCTTAGTAGTTACTGCTATGAAAAAATTGAAATGCTTAAAATGAACAAAAAACTGTTGGAGTTTACCGATAAGCAATGTATATAATAGAGCCATATCATTAGCTGTGATATGCTATTAGAAGTAAAATGCATCTTAGATACAGGTATTGTTCTTTCTCTGTTTATATATTAAACAAATATAATTATAAAGGGTATTACTAAACCTGTAATAATATATGTATGAAAAAATAGTATTTACTAATAGTACTAATTTTAGTACTAATAGTACTAATAGTACTAATAGTACTAAAATCTGCTGAATACTGCAGCATTTGAAATGCTCTGTAAGAAAGCTAGAATAATTTTTTCTAGTCTTAATGCATCATTTAATATCATCACCCTCCCCACCCCCCAACGCCACCCCCAGTCTTAGAAGAAGGATGTTCTAATTGGGAAGAACACCACCTTTCAGTATAGCGTGTCTGAGAAATTGGCCCAATACTTTAACAAATAATGAGATTACACTATTGACTAACAAATCCAAAATTCTCCAAGGGAATGAAGGAATGTTCTCAACTTCCTTCAATGAAGGAATATTCTTCAACTTGACTTCCAGGGACATTCTGAAATTCATGTGTTGTTTTGAAAAATGTTCCTAAGTGCTGATGTACTTAGAATTGTTATAGAGTTTATGTTAAAAAATCTTTAGGTGTATTCTTTTCAAACCAATTTTGAGAATACTAGAAGCCCTTATATTTATTTAACCATTAGTAGGGGAGAAAATCAGAAGAATGCTGAAAATGCTTCATATGGCTCTAAGCATATACCTCAAGTTTGACTTGCAGAACCTAAGCAGAAAGGTAGAAGCTCTGGTTACCTCTGTTGATTCAGCCAATATGCGTCTGATTGATGCTGCTACCTACCTATCAGATGGCAGAAATGAGTACTTAAATTTTCTCACCTTTGTCTACCAGGTTAATTTCATTACAACAGTGGGTAAATAGTAAATAAATGAGCAAACATTGCTGTTCTCCAAAAACACAGGCATAGCTCCTATTCTATTTACTCCAGAGCATTGTTGTACTAAGTGCTGTAGTCTCCTCACATTATGTACGGGGGCAGAACAAAAGTTCCAGCTGGAGTCCTGTAACAGCCATGGCAGGGACAATGTTTAGGCAGGTGAGCTCTAATGGGACAAATTAAAGCAGGTAGTTGCCTCTTGTGAGTCAAACTGAACCAGCATTTAAGCAGCAACATCCATTGTGTGTCTCATACAGTTCCGTAACAATTATGGCCAGAGAGAAGTGGATCCCTACTCCCTGTTATGTTGTAACAATGGCCACATCCCCATTTGTGAACAGAGGCCAGTCTGTGTCAAAGGACTGTTGGATGTTGTGTGAGAGAAGCATGCAAAACCATTCCAGCAAAGATCGATATTCATGTGGCCCTGCCAGCTGTGAGTTATTCTTCACATTGAGACAAGTACAGGATGAAATGCAAGTCGAAAAGGGAATATGCCCATCTGTGGCTGTACATGTGATTAGTTTGCCTCCACGCTTCATGGGCAAGTGTTTTTCATATGTCATAGTATACTTACAGCACACAGGTATATCCTGTTATCCAATCAGAATATGTTCCTGGAAAGTGTGATGAATAGGAGGGCAGATTTTATGCAGGGATTTGAGAAATACAGTAACACACAGAGGCAGTATGTCAGTATGGTTTGGCAATGAGGTCTTTCCCCTCATTGCAGTAGCACTACTCAAAAAACCAAGATCTTGATGGCATGAGTGAAGAACAAAAGAGATGCTGCTGCATAGCCACTTACAAGGTTCTCTGCATAATTCTGCTAGTGTTTGTGTGATACACAAAAAATTTAATGAAATATTTAAAATACTTATTGTGTCTGTGTTTTAAATTTTAACACAAACAGGTATTTTGCAGAACCTATGATTGGATGGCTCCTAATAATCTGGATGGAAGTAAAACAAGTTTTGACAGCATTTAGCCAAGTGCAATATGAAAAGAGGATGGACCTCCAAAATGACAGAAACTGTGGAGTTGTTCTGCTAAGTTATTATACATACTTAGGTGTGCTGTGTAACATGCAGAATGTAACTCCACCAGAATATTCTTCATGTAGAAGAGCTCATTGCACAACAAGTAGCAGTAACATTAAAAGCACAAGGATGTACATTTTCTCCACAATACAACTATTTTCTCTTCCACAACATCTCATTTTCTTACTTCTTGTCTTTTGATCTTCACCAGTTTAGAAAGGTTTGAGATTTTTTAGACGCTAACTGGAAAGTGATTTTGGTTGCTGTGTTAGAAAACTTACCATCTTTCAGGACTACTGTGTTATATACTCCTTTGTGTAGGTACCTCTGGTTATGAAACTGCTGCATCTTCAGATGGCTTCAATTGGAGAAAGCTGAGAGCACCCTGCACAGCAGAGTGAGGGAGCTCCGTGCTACCAGAGCAGAAAATCTCCTAGTATTTCTGCTAGTGCAAGTAGCCCCTGCTGTGACACTGCAGGCACACAAATATACACATTATGATAAGCAGGTACTGTAGATGTTTCGGTTGGTATTTTACTTTAGTCCTAGAAAGAACTAGGAAATCACCACATTCAGCTCTGTTCCTTATAACTGCACTATTGCTTGCTCATCTTTCTTACGCTATTATTTGTTTACAAGTAAGTAAGTACATCTTTTTTAAGTACAGCATCCCTGTTTCTGCTACTTAAGAAATAATGAGTATCAGATTCATCTTCCAAAATAATATATGCTTGGATCCCCTTTAGAATCCTTTTCTAGATGCTGAAAAAGAAATTAACTCTATTAGAATATGGTTTATATGACTCCAATTTCAGATGTCTACTTTAAGCTGAGTTATGATCCAAAAGTGCCTGTGCCTTTCCATCAGTTGTAAAGCGAATTGAGGCTACTAACTCCAGTGACAGTGTCTGCGGTTTTTATATCTATGTTTGGACAGATGCATTTTGCTTTGTGTGTATTGCTGGGTTGTTGGTTTATTGGGTTTTTTTTGTTTGAAATTTGATTTGACTGGACTCTTGCAATATGAAAATGGTGATATTTTTTGCCTGATAGCTACCTTCAATAAAAGCAATTCAATTAACACATTCCTCCAAAGAATCCTTTTTCCTATTCTCATGGGTCTACTCTCACAACTTGGAAAGGTTAGTGGAGTTTCAATCTTTGATGGGGTATGTCTGAAGTTGTAGTTATAGTTGTAGTTATACTTATGGGCCTACAGCAAGCAAAGCTCATGAATATGCAAATTACTTCTCAAGATTATCAATGTCATTGAATATTCAACCTTTCAAAATCTCCAGGCCCCCTTTCTGTCTGGGATGCCTCATTTGTCACCTGGCCTTTGGGTTGGTAGGAGAACTGCACTCCTGATTGCCTACATGAAGCTGTACAAGGCAGCATTTTCTTGTCCCATATCACAGAATTGTCAGAAGTGGGACCTCAAGAGATCACCGAGTCCAAGCCCCTGCCAAAGCAGGATGGCCTAAATCACATTGTGCAGGACTGCATCTGGGTTTTGAATATTCCAGAGAAGGAGACTCCAGGAGAAGCCTGTATGCTGATGTGAAAAGTGTGATAGCACTTCACAGATCACCCAAGTGCTTACTGCCTTCAGTTTGATCTCTTCCTGGCTTTTGCATTTCTGGGAGTGTTCTTTAGTGTAAGTGCTGGAATCCACTCTGTGACTGTAGACTGCATTTCAGTGCCTTTCAGAGATGCAATGTAGATGAACTCCAACTGTGAAAACAGAGTCTTTAGGATATACCCTGCAGTAGCTTATTTGGGCAGAAGCTGCCCTTCACTGCCTCATTCAAGAGTCAGTAATGATAACACCGGATGCTCCTACTGCCAAAAGATTTACAGCCTGATATTTCCCAAACATCTTCCCTGGAATGAACTCTGTAAACTATCTCCTTCCTAGAATCAGCAGCATGGGAAGATTTGCACAAAATTCTCTGTTTCTGTAGGTTTCTCTATAGATGTATGAAACTAATAACTGCACTGGAAAAATTTTCATAAGTTCATTAGCTGCAGTCTAACTTTGTTCCACATGCCGAACTAATGAGTTCAGTGGCTCTATTAAGCAAATGAGTGTATACATATAACACAGATACTGTAGGAACCTTTGGACCAAAGGCTAACTCAATTAACTCTAAGCTTTCGTGTTCACCTCATCAGATGGACTCCCACTTTTGAATTGTTGGCATTGCATGTGGCCGAAGGGGAGGAAACTTGTGAGAGGAGCCTTGCAGAGAATAAGTTTTTTCACCCATTTGGATATAACTGCACACTGCACATTAGTTGCAAAACACAAGCATGCAGTTATTATTAATATATACATGACATATAAAAAGAGGTTAAATATATATATATGTTTATCCACTGGTTGCTGAAACTACTGCAGTTACACCTTTGAGAGCTCTAGTACACATTACACTGCACTAAGAGCCAGAAATGTTATACAGGGTGTGTGTGTGTGTGGGGGGGGTGTGTGTGTGGTGTTTGTTGGTGTCTTTGTTGTCTGTATTTTAAAACATTGGAGCATCTTTTTACATTTACAGACACCACAATTCCTCAGTAACATTGAACATGCTACTTAATCACATGAGTTGTGATCAATGGTTGGACTCAGTGATTTTAAAGATCTTTTCCAACTTAGAAGATTCTCTGATTTTACGATTACAGGATTCAAAGTTAAAGTTTTGCCTATTGTAGCCTGGATGTGTAGAATGGTAGCAAGTAATTAGCTCACTGAAAGCAGCTAAGGATTTTCCTTCATGAAACATAATATGGAAATAGTATCATTATAGTATCATTATATAGTATCATCGGGAGGGTGTCAGATGCTTCTTTTAAGAAGTTGCATAATAAACAGAATTTTTTCTTTCACAAAACTGGAGCAGCAATATATATTAAAAAAATTCATTAACATAAATGTCATCTTCAAACTGGGACGTTGCATAGTCATAAAAAAATCCATTTCTCCAGATGGCATTGAGAAGTCTCACTAGGAAAGCACAATATGATTCCTGGCATAGCTTATGTGCTATATAATAAGATAAATTATTCAGACAATGAACAATAGCACCAACACTAAAGCAGATAGTTTGCAGGCTGGTTTCAGTTGTGTTATTGTTCACTATGTGCCCAGTGAAATATGTATGTAAGAGATAACAGGTGAAAAAAATTCCTTTGATAGAATCATCAAAACTTTGATTAGAATGTGTGGTTGTTTGGAGGTCATAAATCCAACCTCGTGCTTGAAGTAGGACTGTTGTTCATGCTAGATGAAGCTCTCCTCGGCCAGGTCTTGAAAGCCTCAGTGGAAGAAGCTGCACAGACCTTCCAGGCAGCGCCTTTCTTGAAGTGATACACTGTGGGAAAGCTGTTCCTCATGTCCAACCTGAGCCTCCCACGGTAAAAGGAGTTCTCCCTGCAGTATTGTGGCAATACTGAGAAGAGATTGAGAGTTTCACTCTACTGTCTTTGTAACTGTGCTTCCAGTAGTGGTATTTTACAACTGGAACATTCCTTAGCTTCAGCTTTATTATGAGCTCAGTTCCCTCAACTTCTGACAGCTCATCTACTCTGAGCCTCTGATCATCTCAGCATCTGCCTAACTGATTCCCCCTAGTTTCTCAGTATCCTCCTTGATCTTGTGGGTGGAAAGGACATGCCAAGTGCAGGTTATTTATTACTGACCTGTATTCAACTGTGCTGAGTGCAGGGCAGTAATACATTCCTTTGATGTGCAGGACACAGACATAGCATAGCATTATAGAACTGAGTGAGCTGTGATGAGAACACAGTGCTACCTTACACTCAGTCTGCTGATTGCAGCACTCTTCACTGCTTCTCATGCTGGTCTGCTTGCTGCTTCCCGCTCTGTACTGATGCATGTTGTTGATATGCTCTCATCCAGTGTTACATTCTTTCTTACTGAATTCCATGAATTTTCTTTTTAATCCTCAACAAAGTGACAGCGTGGATCACTGAATGGTTTATAGTTCTCTGGATTTGAAATATATTCAGAGATCTGTTGTCAATTGCAGTGTCTATGAGTACAAGTGACAGCTATGAGTAGTATAAATCTTATGAGTGGGTGATTCTGAGATAGTTACTCTGCATAGTCAATTCAGAAGCATTACAGCTTTTATCTCCATTTCATTTAGCATGGACACTAGAAGGCAGGGGAAACAATGGGAAGTTTGCATTTAATTTTTAAACTCATAATTGTTTTGACTGGAGAGTTCTATCAAAAAATGTCAGTCAAAGCATTTGACCTGGCACTTGCCAAGGTTTTTCTGGTAGAAAAGGCATGAGCATCCTTAAAACAGAAGTATTTTATTGTAAAAAATGTTGGAAACAGAGTGTCTTGGGCTTTGGGACAAAATGTTATGTAGGGACATACAGAAATTCTAAATATAACAAGCCCAGGTGGGGAAATGTGTGGGTTAAATAAGAAATTGTCCAAATCAGTTTCTGCTGCATTCTGTAGTGCATGACCAACAGTTAGATGTATTCACACCTAGTGCTTTCGTAGGAAATCTTATCTTTCATTGCTGTATTAATGGTTGCTTTCACGTGTGCTCTATAGGTGAACTCTTGCAGTATCTGCTCCTGTGTATCTTCTGTGAAGTATCTTCCTTCATTTATGTCATATGAAATGCTAGTATTCAATGGTGTTTTCCCTCTTGGTCATGACACACAAAGGGCTAGCACAAGCTTCAGTGTTCTCACTGCTGTGAAGCCACTTAGCAGCAATGGGTCTGCCCTGACTCAACTAGTGTTATTTGGGTATGCAGGGGAAAAAAAAAAGGATGTTAGAGCTGAAAAACACACAGAGGCTAGCAAGGACTCTTTCATTTACTTAGAAAGGGCTCACCCTTTCTAAGTTCACGTTTTTCTTGCTTTGCCTTTAGTTTTTTAGTCTAGGGGAACACTGACTTCTGTCTAACAACTACAAGACCCCAGAAAACTTATCAAAGGGTACACTGTCAGTTCTACTATGAGCTGTGATGTTGTTAGATTAAAACTGGTTCTGTAAAAAATAATCCAATTTCTAACAATGTAGAATCTAAAGCTGATGTAATATGTAAACCAGTGTATGGTGTGTACTGGTTGCACAAAACTAGAGGATGGGCTAATGAGACACCTATGCATACAGATTTTGCACACATGAACAGTTCTTTCTTTTAAGGCCAGTTCTGTAGCAGTTTGAATGAACATATAGACGAGAATAAGAAAACATGCAAATTAATAAAATACCCAGCTTAACACTGGCACACACTGCTACATGCAGTTTCATCGTATTTTAATTATTTTCCATTTGCATGCAGATGCCTTCTATGATTAAAAAACCCTTTCAAAATTAGAGGCTGTTTTACTCTGGCCATTAAGTGACAATAGTTTTCTAGTATCAGTCAGTATGTAACACCTATTTAATTTCTTCTTTACTTCTAGATAGCTCTTTGACTTTCAGCATTGCTCATTTTCCATTTCACAGACAGAGTGTAACTGAAACTGTCAATGAGTAATTCAGTTCTTAACTAGATTTGTGGTCGTGAGACAGAGGGTAACAAAAAAGGCAGAACTTATTGGTGTGATTCATCACCATACTTTATTGCATGCTCAAGCCTACTGGGCAGGAAATATTATTAAATTGGAAGACGTATCAGAGCCTTCTGAATTTGGCAGGATGAGCACCTTAAATCTCTGGAAGGACTGATGTGCTGAACTCACATTCAGTGCCCCCAAATGGTTGCAACACAGAAGGTGTTCTAGGGATAACATCTAGGCTTGTGTTCACACTGTGACAATGGTATGTGTTAAAGATTGATGTGTAGAAGGCAAATAGTCTTGGGAATGATTATGCTTACCTGTTATCCTGGGGAGTGGGGCATAACCAAACACTGTGCCCGCTGCAGTTAGGGAAGTCCAGAATCTGTGTTTGTCTTTGAGTAGACAGATCAGTACTAGTAACTTGTTGTTTCAAAACATGAATTAATTTTACATGAATTACATGTGAAATGAACAAGTTAAAACTAGTGAGTTTCTGAAGGGAAAAGAGAGATTTCTTCATTAAAGTTTAATGAAACACTATGGAATAACTAATTTTAATTGTTTAATGAGAAATAAAACATCTTTTGGAAAAAATGCCTTAGAAGTAGGAACATACAGAAATTCTAAATATTACAAGCTCAAGTAAGGAAATCTGTGGGATCACAACAAATGTGGAATTCCTGCATTATCTGTGACCCAGCTCTCAGCTCTGGTGTTACTATGGACTGGTGTCCTGAAAAGAAATAGGGATTGCACAGCTGGAGTGGGTTTTGTTGAGCAGTTCTGTGGTCGTGAATGTACAAAGTCAGGAATTAAATTGCATTCAAAGAGAATAAATGAAGAAGACGTTTGTATTTAAAAATAAGTGGCTGCCAAATAAATTATACTTGCAAAAATTAAGTTCAGTTTTACCAGTAAATTTCATTCCATAACCAGACCCAAAGAACTAGTCTTCAATGTACCCAAAAACATTGATGTTGGGAAAGTTTTCAAAAGAAATTTGGTTACAATTTTAAAATGATAAAGTCTTTACATTCAAGCAGTTTCTGCAAATGACACTGTTTATTCCTGCACTTTTCTTTGAATTTTGTAGGATATTTTTCCCAATTTGCATTAATCCCAAATCAGACAGTTTACTGATTCCTCATGCTGACTACTGAAAATATATTAAAGGTCCTTTGGAATTCCTTTTGAAAACACCCTATCAGAAAGTTAACTACATATTATTGCCTCTTAGGCATATTTTCAGGTGTCTACTTTTATTTTTTTTAAGTTTTCAACTTCCGTAAGAAAATACAACCAACAATATATGCACACATTTTCTGATAACGTGTATTTATTTGTACCCAGAAATACAAATGTTTGGATCAAAGTACGAATATAAATAGTATTCTAGTTGCACAGCCCTACTCTTTAACACAAAATAAACTGGAATGGACGTGGTTGACAAGGGCAAGTTGTTGTCTGAGAACTTGAGGAGATGGAGGACAAGGGTGTTTGACTTTTCTTGTTAAGTCAGTTTGGGGGATAACTAGGATGGCTATCTAACTTAGAATGACATATCGGTACTAGTGCTACCTGTATTAGTCAAGGCACATTGGGCACATAATTGTACTTTCATTTCACTATGACATCACAAGCTGTACTGCTAGCAAAGAAATCACACACCCCTAAGAAACTCTTAGGAAAGAAGGATAATCAGGAATCTAAAATTTTATTCTATAAGAAAGTTCAATTTGGCACACAGTTGGCAGATTTAATGTGATTTCTAAAAATGCACTCACTTAAAATGAAAAAAATCCATATGTTGTCATGTTGGAAAAAAGCGTTTTGATATTGAGTTTTAAAAAGGATTATGTAAGGTGTTCGATGACTGCCTGTGAAAGGCCCCAACTGGAATCAGATTCTCTTCAGCCTCCAGTTCCTTCTTGTGACATCCTGATGTCTCAGGATTTATTGATGGTACTGCATGTATGCATGGATGACAGTAAAACACAGGACACCTTAACAACTACAGAAGAGAATATGGGGGGCTGATACTATAATTTCTCTGCACAAGGTCTCCCACTGTTTAGAGAAGCACTGTTTTGTGGAAGATTATTCTGAAGTTTTGTTTCCTTTGCAGCACTCTGGAAGTGGCATTCTTCCCTCTTCCGCCTTTGTAATACTGTCTCATGTAATATTTTACCAGCTTTTCATAAACTCAACAACAGTTCACATGTTAAGATAGTTATATGTGGTCTGCAGATATTAAATGGACTCTGTATTGTGTCCTCTTCTACATTAATTTGTCAACAGGCTTTGGTTTTAAAATATTCACTTCCTTTTTATAAATAAATGTCTTCAATATTGTTCTCTTCATAGTTTTTTATTAATGTGCAATTTAGACATTGGAACATTTACCTGCTTTAAATATGTAAATCACAAATCTCACTTAAAGTACTTAAGTTACAATTCTGCTCTCCACAAGCTTTGAAGCCAGTCAATGGATAGCCAGCCCCTCAGGAATATGATCTTGTTTGCTTGTGAGACTATTTGAATTTGAAACTCTTTCTAGTCAACCATCTAGACTGATGAGGAAGTTTTTGACTCACACCTAGATGCCTGCTTTTTAAAATTTGTGATCACAGCATAGTCTCAATAGCAAGCTGTTAGAAATTTTAATGTGGAAAATTCATTCTTTCTATTTTGTAATGCATTGTGACAGTACAGCTTCATTTCCAAAGCACTGCCATAGGCTTGAAAAAGATAAAGTGACTTAAGAAATGTATTAACTGCTGTGTTAAACACCGCACCTGGGTTCCCCATGGGAAGGTCTGCATGGTGGCATAGGTCTCCAAGTATAGCGGAATTATGAGAGTGGTTTCGTGATACTGAAATATTGTTGTGGCCCCTCTGGCTAATGCCATTTATTAATTAGATGAAAGAATACCTGGAAATAAGTGACTGTATCAGAGCCTTGTTTGCCTGATTCAGTCCTTGAGAAGTTCTACCCCCAGATATATGAATAAGCATAACCACGTAACTTCTGCTGGCTTACTTTGCCATTCATAAAGAGAAAAATATTAAAAGATCAAAATCCTGTTTTGATAGAAAGTAGAGAATTTTAAGGTGTCCAACTCTGAGGCACTGAACATCATGACAAATTTTATTGTTTAATTTCACATATATTCTAAGAAAATTCTTGAGGACTTAAGATGCCTACAAACACTGGCTTGAGGATCCACAGCAAGAGGGATAAGAGAAGACAAAGTTTGCAGAAAGGAATAAATCATCACAGATCTTGGATATCTCCCCCAAGAAATATCAGAAGTCACTAACCCAGTGCTTGAAATTATTCACAATTCAAAATCATTAAAAAGAAACAGCTATGAGATAAATTTGATGGTTAGAACAATATTTATCTCAAATTCAAGACTTAGTCCTAGCTGGGGTTAAAAGGTAGCACACAGGTGCAGTGTACAAAAATGTACTGCATCCCTTGTCAAAACAATGCAGTTCAGAGATAACTTTTTCTGTTAAACGTTGTTTCAGTTTAGATCTAAAATATAGCTTTGGTTTAAGTATCTAAAGCAGTGGTCTAAATGCTTTTACTTTCCTAAATGAGGAAAGTAATTTCTCTGTTTTCCACATAATTTGTGGACCTCAGTGGAGAAGGTAAAAATATTAAGGCAAGTAAGTCTTGAAGGATTTTTTTGACGTATGTACTGGCAACCTTCATGAAGCTTGTAGGCATATAAACATAGCCTACAAGCACATAAGACTAATGACACTGTGGGGTTTTTTCCAAATATGTCAGTTTCAATCTAAGTTTTCATAGACAAGTACAAACTGAGTTAATTTTGTTCTTGCCAGTTATATTGGTGAAAGGAGGGAGGAAGAGTAGGGAAGAGGATGTAAGATCTAAAATAAATTCAGGGGGAAAAAAAAGCTTCAAAGGAAAAAGAACCTCACCTTTCAATTGTAGAAATGCATTAATAATGCATAGTTCATTCTTCACCTGTTTTATTAAACAGGCTTCTGGGAAGAGATATGGATGGAGTAAACATCAACTTTGAGTTCATGCTCTGCAACTCTTTGTGAAATGAAGTTGCTGAATGAAGAGGGAAGGATTGTGCTAAACTCCTTGATTGAACTTCTGTTTTCTTGTTACTTAGGAATTAAGAAAACTGTAGACTGCTTAAAAAAATAAAAAAGCAAACACAAAAATCAGACAAAGATTAAGACACCTAGAATATTGGGCACACACAAAAGAGATTCTACGAAAGAGGTCCAGCTAGGTCATTGTTCCTCTTTCTAACACTCAGGCTGATATCAAGAAATGTTAAAGGCACTAATGTAAGAGGCACAAAGCAGCTAACATTGCAGGCCGTGGCTTGCCTTTCCTTAGTGCTTAATGAAAACTCAGAAAAAGCAGCCAAAAAGGACAGTCTGTTGTGAACAGCCTTCACTAGTTGCAGTGGGCACTTCGTTTAAAGCTTAGACATCGACATCAACCCTCCAGATTGTGAGACTAATGAAATCTGTCTTAAAATACTGAGTCTTCCTTCCCAAACAACAACTATGCTCTTTTCAGAGCTGTCTTGCTCCTGGTTGCTTGGAGGATGGGAAAGGTGGTCATTTTTCTAGTTGTACGGTGAAATGTGGTATAGAAATTTGGTGAGCATCCTTCCCTTCATGAAATGACAGGTAAGGTGAATTGTGATAAATTCATGCAGCAACATGAGGTGTTAAACTCTGAGACATAATAGGACTGCAAAGGAATTTGAAATAACTACCTGAATTACTTGGCAGGATGCCTCCAGTTCCAGAAATACCATTTCCTCTCAGCTGAAGGGTCATGTGTCACTGCTGTTCCAGCTGATGCATGTGCAAACCACCAGGTAGGTGATTTGGAATTAGCCATGGGTAGTTGGTGGGAAGAATTGAGTAAGAAGTGTGGAACAGAAAAGAACAGCACAGCAATAAAAAAATAAATTCTTCTTCCTCTTTTAGCTTCACTATTCATCACTGTCACTGTGAAGGCAGTTCTGGCTTTTTTGATTCTTCTTGTTGTAATTTTCATACATTTTATTGGTATGTATGATATATCAGTAGACAGCTGAGAGTTGATGAAGTTAAAAACAAGCATCTGAAAGAGAAGGGAGGTTATCAAACTGCCTGAGGTGTTTTAATTTACATCCGAACTTCTAGATTAGAAAGTTAGATCAAAATTATGTGGTGTGTGATGTACTTGAGTTCCACACATGGAGACAGCAAGATTTTTTTAATCTTACTCTTGGAAGAATGGCTGTAAAAGATGGAGCTATCAGTATGCTAGCATTAGGCTAGAACTGAGATGAATTAAACAAATCACTGGTTTTGTACATTCTTAACTGCCTTGAAAATGCTGCCCTCAATGCAGGAAAACACCTTCCAAGAACTTCTAATGAAAAGAGGAGAATAAGGGCTTTGACTTTAGATCCTCCTGGGAAAAGCTAAACAAATCCTCCTTTTTTTCTGTAAGTTCAAAACCAAAGGACTTTAATGTGTCAATATGTAATTTTGTGGTTTTACTACACACCCAAATGCATTCATTTCACTAATCATTTGATTTTGCCTTCCTCCATTCCTTTTTTCTTCTCGGAAGGGTAAGAAGTAGTTTAATAAAAGCAAGTCCTCAGTCTGAATTATCTGGTAAGGAAATGTTCTATGGTGATAAAGTTGGTTCTTACATTGCTCATGGGATGGTGCACAGAAATGTTATGTTTTTTATTTCAGAAAGAAGTAAAAGATTATCTAGAGGTTAATTAAGATACTACTACAGAAGGATGTTATTTATATGCAGATGTGTAGAATAATTGCATTTTGATTGATACAAACCTAGAACACTTATCTTCACTGATTTCAACAGTTTTTTAGTGGCTGCTAAAGCACAGAGCAGTGAAGCAGAGAGTAAACCAAGCAAGCAGGAACAAGCAGAGGTTACATACTGGAAACTGCCAGTCTGAGGATGCTTATGTTGAACATAAATTAAATTTTTGCACTTAACTCCAGAGCAGAATATATTACATAGTCATGTGTCTTGTGCTGTCAGTATAAGAGAACCCAGTAACACCTCCATTCTTTTTTTGGTTAGGAGAATGGGAAAAATAGGATTATATATTTCCAATTTCTGTTATGAAAGCACTCAGAAAACAAAGACAGTATCAACAGAGTTAGTAGAATCAGTTTTCCAAGGAGTGACCTGATGGGTTTGTCTTCTTTTAGAAGAAATGAGTACCCATGAGCAGAAATGTAAGAAAAGTATACACTTGTCATCTGAAATGGGAACGCTACACTTTCACTCTTAACATTCACAATGTTCACCCAAGTATGATATTGCTAAATAAAGCTCACTTTATCTGCTCAAGAGCTAATGGTGAAAAGCACCTTCTCATAGAATCACAGAATTATTGAAACTGAAAAGACCTCTAAGATCATCAAGTCCAGCCTGACCTAGCATCACCACAATCAGCTAGACCATGGCACCAAGTGCCACATCCAGTTTTTTCTTAAATGCCTCCAGGAATGGTGACTCCACCACCTCCCATCTGTCTCAGTATGCCCATCAAAATCAACTGATTGTGCAGAGGGTTTGTAAGATCAAGCCCCTAAAAGATAACTCTTTGAATTATTTGTTTAGAATTGAAATATTTCTTGTACCCTTGAGAAATATCCTTAGAGTAGACTAATTAATAGTTAAAGACTAGGGTATTTAGCTAATCCAATGACATTCTTGCACTCCTGAAACTATAACTCTCATCATTATATAAAGTCCGTGCTTCCAACTGCAGGACACAGAGGTTTACAGAGCAGTAGATTTTACAGAGTGATTTGTAACTGTGAGTAAAAGCTTCAACGTGTATTTTGAAATTATAAGTTTATCATTGATTTAGAAGACTCCTTCCATTTTGGTCTGTCCTCAGAGAAGTTATTTCTCTTCCCGCACCTAAACCCAACCCTATCTCTGGTATTTTAAACAAGTGAAAAATAGAACTATATCTTTTAGATAACAACAGTTAACTTTTATGTTAGTAATGATTTTTCAATTAAAAACTTACTGGAAGCACAGAGCAATGTCAGTGATGTTTCAAAGAACACAACAGCATTCTGTTTCCATAGAATTACCATTATATTATTTTTTTGCTTGTTTGCCAGATTTTCCTTCTAAGGTGAAAAGGAAATGCGCTTCAATAACATCTATTACTCATTCTTTTATCAAATACTGTGTAAAAGAAACACATGTTTTGATATAACAAAAGAAATTCTCTTCTGGAAGAGAAAAAAATAGAATTTTGCTTTTAAATATGTTCTAACTTTAATCTTGGGAAATTGTTTCTCATCTAGAGGATAGTGAAAAGCTATTGCTATTTAGTTTTTAAATTTCTTTGTTTGCTTAATAACAATGACAGTTTGTAAAAGACATAATCTAGTTTAACACCACAGTGTTTGCAAAAATGTGCAGTTTAAGAATTTAATGCCTGAAAGCTCGAAAAAGACAAAACAGTTTTTTAGAGTAAAATATTTTTGGTAGTTGAGGAAAAAAGTAAACACCCCATTTCTACATATGGCAACTATTCCATGTTTAACCCAAGTGTGACAACCGAAATCCTGTAATTTAAGTCAAGTGTTCAGCCTTCAGATCAGACCCAGGGAACGCTTGCCAAGTGAGGACTGCAATATTTAACGTTATGGAAGGAATAAAAAATCCTTTTGCAGATGTCTCTTAAGTTTGAGAGAAAAGAATGCATGAGAGCACTTTTTAGTAAACTACATGCTGAAGAAATTCACAGATCCTTAGTTCTATTCTACAGTGATTTTTTTTCTCACAGTCTGTCAACTATGATCTGCTACAATGACAGAAACAAGTAGGATTCAAGTAGAGTGCTTTAGAAATCAGTGACCATCCTGTGTTTAACCAGTCATAAAAAAACACAGTTAAAAGCCTGAAAAACTTTAGAAGGTATGCCTGCAGCTGCCTCAGATATAGGCAAGTCTTTTATTAATATCAAAATAATAACATTCTCGAAACTCTGCCTCTTCATCTGAAGTTAATATGTGTAGGTAAGTGGCTAATTCCACAAATCCCAGACCTCTGGAGAAAACAGTGTCCATGTTTTGATTTCACCAGAGATATTTTTACTGTCTTTTGATGGTCATTACTAATCTCCTTCCCAAAACCTATGGGACACAGCTCAAGCAATTTACAATATAAGTGAGTGGTTTCATTGACTTCGGCTTACTTGCCAGCGTTATGTTGCTCTGAGCCTTGGGGATATGGCAGTGTTTTGGAGAAAGTATGGGAATGAAAAATGAAAATGGCATGTTTAACCTTTGCCTGAATAGTATATAGCTTCTATGTCAAGGGAGGATAATAAAGATTCTAATATACAGTAATTATCCATTGTTTACACTATGAATTCAGCTGAATTTTTTTAAGAATCTTTCTCATAACATGAATACCAGTATGGGGAGGCTTCTTCTTTGTTTTTCTTTTTCAGGCAATTACATATTAAACATCTTCATGAGGCTCTGTGATGGTAAATTTTATAATTTGAATGAAACTGACCAAGTCCTTCATTTTTTCTGCACTTTAACCGTCTCGCCGCAGTAAACACAGCAGTCTTCACGACTACAGGCAACATTTAAAGATAGAGGTATCCAACCCAGTAGACGAGGTTAAACAGCAGGAAGGATGTAGGAAAAAAGACCCTAGAGTAAGAGTCCAGTTCTAATATATCTATATGAATCCGTCCTCTCCTCCATGAGCCTGATTTACATTCTTCGTAACAGCAGAAAAAGCTTTGGCAGTCTTTCCCATCCAGACATTCATAGGCACACGCATCTTCAAATTCTTGCCAATACATGGCATTGTTCAATGTGATGACTGTAGTTGGTGGTCTCATGTCAAGTACAGAATAATTCTGAGAAGAGAAAAAGAAATCAACAGATTGATAAACTTCCATGGATGATGCAGATCACAATTAATAGTGATGGGAAAACAATAACAGGAGGTGAGAAAAATAGGTTGATACTATAGGAATTCTAGACTTAGGGAGCATCTTTCTTTCCCTTTTCTGATGAATCTCCATGGATACTTTGTGGTGTGGCAATTTAAATAATTTTGGGTGTTTTTTCTACTGGGGTAACTCAAACTTATATTTCCTAGTAAATATCTGTCACACCTCAATTCACTTGCCTGTCAGAATATTGTGTGCAAGTTGTTTTAAACACTTGCAGTTACTATATTAAAGAATACATTCCAAAAAATAAGGAAGATGCTCCCCCCATTTAATTATACAATGGTCTTCCTTAGAGTAGCTGTATTCACTACCTTTTAATTTTATCATAATTTATAAAAAATGGATGTAGTTAACAACAGATAGTGATGACTTCAGTACAGGATTTCAAGATGCCATCCCCAGGCATGTCCTCTTAGTGCTAACAATGCTTAGAAATAGGGTACTTTGCTGTCTTGTATTCTCACAGTACCACTAGCATCTACAAACATCTCCTTCAGTGCACTTTCTATTTACACTTTGTCATCTTTTCTGTCATGCTATTTCCTTTTCATGAAAAGTGCTTTCTTACAGTAGTCTTCTCTCTCATCAAGTCACTCATTCCAGCCTCACAAATGTCACCTTCTCCAATAACATCACTAAGAAAGGTCTCATCAGCTTTGCTGCCTGTCTGTACCACTCTGACGAACTCTAACACCATCAATGCATTTTTGCCACCTTGGGGATCCTTCCTGTCCTTGTGATTACCATGAACAGTGCTTTTGCCTGCAGGAGCACTAAGAAACTAATCACATCTGCATCCTGCCTTCTTGCACTCTGGAAGGAGCTCTGGGCCTTCCATAATTACTATGCAAAGTACTTACCATTTCCTGCTGAAGTTGTCGGAGTGTGTCTGAAAACTTTCTCTCTGGATGTGAAACAGATCATTGATATGACCAATATTCCTCAGTGGAAATGTTCCTTTTTCTATTGACTTCGTTTTCTTTCTACAAATCCTTTGGTTTGGCACTTGGCACATAATAGTATTTAAAAATGCTAGTCCCTAAACTTAGAACTTGATGTGGCATCCCTCTACTTAGATGGTGGCATCTCCAACATAGATAACTAAATCTGAACAACTGCCCAATGGTATCCAGACAACTACTTCCAGGACATGATTCATCTCATCATAAGTAAATGGCTAAAATCTCCCAGGTGCATTGTGCTTTGAACTGTCAGCAGGCTGAAGTTTAGAAGCCGATTATTTCGCATCTATTTGTTGTGAATGATTTTTTGTCTGGGATTAGATGGCAGAGATTACACCCTTATGTTTTTTCCTTAATTTATAAAGTGACTAGTTTCAGAGCTTTACAATGCACTGCCACATAGAAAAGGCTTAAGAATATTGTACAAGCAATCAGCATTGGACTACAGCTCATTGAAGAGAAAAGAGCTATAGCTAAAGCACCCATGGAGGTATATTATACCACTATGTCACATATTGTTCATTTTTTTGCAAGCCTTTACAAATATTTCCTTCTTAGGGGCTGAAATTTTCTATGCTTCCCTACAATATTTATGTTAGAAAAAGACAAGTTAGAGCTCTCATAGACAACTTGCAAAAGTGAAGGGGAGGGGATGGGGGAAGGAAAAGGATAAAAATTCTGCAAATACTTGCCAAACAGGTCAGGCTGACTAGATGCAGACATGTGGACACTGCCATTTTGATTGTGTATATTTTTTCTTTAATAGGAAAAAGGCAAGTGCTGCTACCTATTCAGTGTGCATTATTAATTTTGTCTTTCAGAAAATTCTGTCCGGGGAGTGACAGCAGTAGCTAATGTTCAATGCTTGCTTTACCTTATTCATTGATAATGAACATGCTTTCAGAGCTACATGAGTTCTTAAAATATATCAGGAAACTAAAAAAAAAACCAAACCAACAGAAGTGTAAAAAAGTATTTGTTAAATGTAAGTTAGTAACTTGGATTTACTTGTATGATTTACAGTTGTAAATGCATATCCAAACCAAGAAATGCAAAAGCAATGTTTTAGTCCTGTCCCTGTTCTTATGTAGATCTGACAGCTGGGAAGCAGGTTCCTCAATTACCTGATTAACTGTTCCTCTGTATGCTTTATATTTCTATATATTGTAGTAGATTTTCAGGTTTCATGCATCTTAGAATATTGTGTTCAGTTTCAACTTTATCATGTTGTACATATATAAGTAGTTATCTAGAGATTTGGAAAATGTAATTTATTTCCCCTGTAGATATGATATAACTAACTGTGTTAAACTTGTGTCCCTAAATGATTTGAAAATGCACATGAAAGCTTACCAAAGAATGCACAGATATGCATAAATGAATTATTTTCCATGAAAGTAAGTTAAACCTCCATACAGGTTTATGACACAACTTGTGCTTATTTCTTTTTTTTATACAACATAATGAGAAACTGCAGTATTATATAGAGCAGGCAAACAAAATTTTTGAGGTAAAAATATCACACAATACTATACTCTTGACCCTTCTTCCTCCTAAATCATTTGATAAGTCCTTATAGAAAAAGGCAGCTATGTTCCCCTGCCACTTCCAAAAAACCCCTGACCTTTTAACAAAAAAGCAAAATAATATTTACAGTGAAGTCAGGGTAGAGCACAACATAGTATTACAGTTTCTTTGGCATTATTGCAAGTAAATGTCAACGATATATTCATTGTTCCCACTGAATAAAATACTTTACTTACCATCACATGGCCAAAACTGACATCAGGTAGCTTAAATAAAGACAACAAAAGAATTATTTAAAAGACAATACACTTATTGCTTCATATGCATCTAATGTTCAATTATCTTCCTTAAACCAAACATTTAATTGCATTTTTCCATAAAACACTTCATGCTGAGTATTCTATATATTAATCAAAATATTCTGTACACTTTAGAACTTCATGAAACTTCAATACACCTAGTGTTTGAACATCTAGTTTTCACCCACTTATAAGCTTTATTCAAGACATTACATATAGCAAACAATAGCTATGTGAGCATTTGTTCTTCTGTGAACTCAAATGTTGTGGATACTGTATGTTTTCCCTTACCTTCGTTCAAGGATTCACCAAGGAGAAGTCCTGCTTGAACAAACCAATAGTCTTTTACAGTGGTATGACTTAGTGGATAGATGAGGTTGGGAGCAGTGGATGTGGTCTACTTTGACTTCAGCAAGGCTTTCAACACTGTCTACCATAACATACGCACAGACAAGCTAATGAAGTGTAAATTGGATAACTGGGCAATGAAGTGAATTGGGAACTGGTTAAAGGGCACATATGAGAGAGGTATGACAAGTGGGTCAGAGTCAAGTTAGAGACTTGTGTCTAGTGGTGTTCCTCAGGTGTCAGTACTGGGTCCAGTCCTGTTCAATATATTCATCAATGACTTGAAAAAATGGACAGAGTGTAGAAGGGTAGGACCAGACACTTCTCAACTATGCCCAGTGATATGACAAGGGGCAAAGAGCACAAACTGGAACATAGGAAGCTACATCTAAACATACAGAAAACCTTTTTCACAGTGAGGGTAATAGAGCACTGGAACAAGCTGCACAGGAAGGTTGTGAAGTCCCCTTCTCTGGTGACTTTCAAAAGCCTCTTGCATGCTTTCCTCTGTGAACTCCTCAAGGTGATCCTGCTCTAGCAGAGTTTTGAGGCTAGATGATCCTCAGAGGTCCCTTCCAAGCCATACCATTTTATGATTGTGTGATTGTGTGGTTCAGTGGTTCTGTGCTTGTACTGAGTTTTATTTTCCTCTATTATACTGCCCTCTCTCATTCTCATAGTTAATTATGAAGTACACCATCAATTCTTCCTGCATGACTGTTTTAAATGATTCTAGAAAAACAGCTTTTATGTGTGTCTGGGTGTTACTCATGGAAGTGTGTTTTTGATCAAAAATGCAACTATATATTAAAACCTCTGTAAGTGACCTCCTCTGGGTTTTGTACAGAAGCTTGTTTGTGCACAGTGCTAAAAGCAAGTGCTGGTTCCCAGTGGTGACATTGAAATTCCATTTGAAACACTCATAAATATGCATTTGATTCATTTGAATATATATAATGATGTGCATATATTTGTAATAACAAGTTATGCTATTATGGCTATCAGCATAGTAATTGCATGACAAAAGGCATGTAGACAGGGTTACTGCCTCATAGTCAGCAGGTTGGTTGAAGTTCCCTCAGCAGGACATAACTACTTCTACTCTTATTGCGGGTAACTATTTCCCATCAACTTTCAGAGCTGATCACACCACAAACTTAGAAAAACTTGGAGGGGTGGAGTATCATGGCATTACAGGCCATTGAATGATTTTCTGCTGTCTGGACATGTACATTCTGGAATAAGAAATTTAAATGATCCTGTCTTACCGACTTTTTCTTCTTCGTACAGTTTGGTTTCCTGCAACTTGAGTAGTAGTTGAGGGTTGCATACTCCATCAGAGCAGCAAAGACAAATAGAAAGCATACAGTCACAAACAAATCCATAGCCGTGACATAGGAGACACGGGGTAATGACTTTCTTGCAATGGTACTCAAAGTTGTCATGGTCAATACTGTGGTGATGCCTGCAGAGAGAAGCTTGATTTAGTTGTATGCAACATCATTTCTCTGTGTCAAAGAATAATCTTCAAAGAATAATCTTTGGAAACAAACATGTAAAACAGAATCTCAAGTGTACCCAACTAAGTCATTAAGTTGATTTGGTAGTATAAAAAATAAGGGAAGATAACATCAATTGAGCCAGTGATAATTAGTTAAAATATTATTTCCTCAATTGTTTTCATTTGTCTTTGCAAGAGTGACATTCCTGTGCTTCTCAATATACTGTTCCTTATTTCTTTTCCGGTCCTAGGTATGTTGGAGGTGGTGGTGAGTTATAAAGGATTGTGAAGAAAAGAATGAAGCAGGAAATGTACTGAACAGAGAAAAATAAAATACCTAGAAACAATAAATACAACATGATCTTTTTCACATCAGTACAGCTTGAACAAAAAAATGTTGGGATTGAAAAAGGAAAAATATGGGTGAAGAAAAAGAAAAGAAAAGAAATAAGAAAAGAAAAAAGAAAAGAAAAGAAATAAGAAAAGAAAAAAGAAAAGAAAAGAAATAAGAAAAGAAAAAAGAAAAGAAAAGAAATAAGAAAAGAAAAAAGAAAAGAAAAGAAATAAGAAAAGAAAAAAGAAAAGAAAAGAAATAAGAAAAGAAAAAAGAAAAGAAAAGAAATAAGAAAAGAAAAAAGAAAAGAAAAGAAATAAGAAAAGAAAAAAGAAAAGAAAAGAAATAAGAAAAGAAAAAAGAAAAGAAAAGAAATAAGAAAAGAAAAAAGAAAAGAAAAGAAATAAGAAAAGAAAAAAGAAAAGAAAAAGGTTATGTTGCAAAGTTCTGACCATTACTTTAGAAAAAAAAATCACACCACCACTTTTATGGGAGCCCTATGCTGTTCTTTTCCTTCTGAGTAAGGGAATACAGGCTCTCATACAAACTTCAGATGTAACCTTAATGGAAATAACCTTTTTAATTCATACAAAGCATCATGTTAGATTGACTTAGAAATAATGAATAAATGGGAATTACTTGATGTGAAATATCATTAAACAATAAAAACAGTCCTAGAAAGAAATCTTTTGGGTGCCAGCTATTTGACTGCTGGTAATTCGTGTAATTTCTCTTAATTTCTCAAGAGCAGAAGTCTTCTCATTCCTACTTTGGACTGATACTTTTAATGATTTTTTATGAACTGCAAGCCTTCTGATAGGAAAATTAAAACCCCTCAGTATCTTAGGAAATAAAATAAAGCTCTCAGTCAAATAAGTCTCAAGAGAGAGAACCTGCTCTACAAGCAATATAACATAAGGTAATCTTTCTTTTTATAGTTGAAGTGGTATTTTACTATGGTACACAGTGTTTGAAATGGCAGACAGTGGCTGAAATTACACCTTATACACATAGATACACAAATACAGAGATCATTAGAGTTTAGATGGGACCTCCAGGGGTCATCAAGTCCGGATAAAGCTGGATCATAAAACCTAAAACAGGTTACATAGAAACACATTCAGACAGATTGTAAAAGTCTCCAGAGAAGTAGACTCCACAACCTCCCTGGGCACCCTGTTCCAATGCTCAGTAACCCTTACAGTAATGTTTTCTCATGTTGAGATGGAACTTCTTGTGCTCCAACTTACACCCATTACCCCTTGTCCTATCACAGGGCGCAAGTGAAAAGAGATTGTCTCTTCTTGACAGACAGTCGTCATGTATTTATATACAGTAATGAAGTTCCCTTACTTATAGCAAAGTGAGCTGTGAACTTCACAGCTCATGAACTGTCTATTAAAAAAAATTAAATAAATTAATATCAGCCAAAGACAGCCTTGAAGTAATGTGGCTTCAAAATTTTCAGTCAGACTAGTAGAATCTTACAAGTTTGTGCACCAATACTCTTTTGTGACAATTCTCTGAGCAAATTCCATACCAAAGACACTATTTAATAAATCAGAATGGACTGTCTGGGAGACCAAATGGTGCAGGGATACATAATGCACGAGAACACTTCAACCTTTAGATCACTGGCCTAAACAGTTAATAACAATTACTGTCTGAAAGCTGCTTACTGGAAAACCCTACACAAACAGAAGTAGCAGGAGGTTCAGTGTTTAGAAATGCTTTGGTCACCAGGGCTTATTTTTCCCTTATTTTCCTAAACATGTGCTGGTGTGATGCTAGAGGAAAGCTGTAGTCCTTTTTTTCTGTGGTATCACTTGTTTATAAATGCCTCCACTTTTCTGGTCTGGGACCTGGTTAGAGCACTTGGTTTTTTATTGAATTTGATTAAGATGGAATGGCAAGGAAAACAAATGTCATTGTTTTATTAAACATCATTTATATCTTCTTTTACATACTATTGGCCTTGATACCTGCTGTATTCTTTTAAACTGCATTTTGAATTTCTTCTGTAGTAAGTCCCTGGCCCTATTACATATTATAACCAATCTGAAAAAGTAGGGAGGAACTGGATTAAAGTTTGAGTTTAACTTGATTCCCTTTAATCCTCAAGAAAATCTGCCTATTTGCTTTTAGATGATAACTTTTATTTAGAAAGTTGTTCTTTATTCTTGACTATGAACACTGGGAAAGATCATTTTGGTTGCTAGAAAAAAGCACAAATAGCAGAGATATTTTTTCCCTCTATGAATGGGTAACAGAATAACTTGGGATCACAAAACACAATTCTCATCCAACATTCAAATTCTGTTTCCAGATTCTCACCAACGCTTCAGGTGTTCTGGAGTGAGTCACATTGCCACTCTGGACCGCAGCCACTCAAAGTTCATGAAAAAAGGATTATAATACCAAGTTTTTGAAGAGCACTTTAATTCCTCCAGACAGTGCTGCTGCAAGTATACTTATGGTCCTATTTTGTCCTCACCCCAAATATCCTGATTGCAATTTTTTTCCCATCAGAGAAACAGCTTATTACTTAGAGTTACTCAGAGAGCAGTAAAACCTGTCCCTTATGGAACTGTGAGTGGTTGCCAACAGCTTCGAAAATTGCTCAGTTTTAGAGTGAAATATTTCCCTGGTGCCTGCCCTTTATATCGGTGCATCTATAGTTAGAGCAGGTTTGGTGCATGGAGTCTACAATTAATTTGAAGTAATTAGAAGGGCAATTTCAATGGCTAGCCTTTAGCTGTATTACACACGCTTTCACCATATGCACCTCTAACCAAATGTGCATGTGTGCCATTTCTCAGATTTGTAAGTTATTTTATACAAGCAGAACTACAGTAAACTGGGAACATTTGCTTACAGAGTGTATGACTTATTGCCAATTTGGGAGCAACAGGACTGCACAAAAAGAGGTGCACATATACGTATGTAAAATTTTCTTGTATTTAGACTGTATTTGTAGAAAAATGGTATCTTATTTCTTCATCAGAGTTGTATGAGTTAAATGTAATATCCATTAAATGTAGCCTTGTGACATCTTATTTTTTTAGTTTTTTACATTAATATATGAATACAGTTTTTATCTAAAGTTTCTGCTCTCTGAGGGATGAGCAGGGAAATTCACACTGTTGTGACTAGTGATCTAACCTACTTTTATGTCTAAATACTTGGAAAATGGAACTGTGTGTACCCTCAGGTACAGGGTTTGAGCACTGCTTACAGAAAACCAGTAATGTAAATTGTTGGATGTATTTCCATTGAGTCAACCCAATTTAAGAATAAAGGAGTACTGCAGAGAAGCCTCCTGAAGGTCTGCTGCTTAGTTTTCTGACCACCAGAGGCAAGTCTACAAAGCCAGGAACAGGCAATTGCATACCTTTGAATCATCTTAATGCTTTCCTGGAGGAAGAGAGGATCAGGTAATAACTGTAAGTCTCAGGGTCTGTCATGTTGCTGGAGCTACAGTATAAAAGTAGTTTAGCACTCACATCAAGGAAGTAAGGACCGAATATTCCTTTCCTGGAAAAGAGCCTCAGAAAACTAGACCCACTTGACACCACTTACTATGGTCACAAGTGCTAAGCTTATCAATTTTACAAACCCCTGGCAGTAACAACAGCAGTTGTGATCTTGTGCTGACCTCACATAATATGGTTTTAATACAGAATTAACTGTACAACATGAATAAGTGTTGGCTGCCTGCAATTGTCTTATTGCAGTTTCTCTGAATGTTTTTTTCCACTAATCCTGTTCCATGGCTCTAATACCACTGAGCAGTTTTTGATTTGGAAGGTTGGCCTTTCTCACTCACTAAGAATTAAAGGTGATACAATCTTCCCCTAAAAAGATACCTAAGGACTCACAGCAGAAATGTGCGAATAAAGCTGTGGCTAGAGGTTATTTTTGGTAATGTATTTCTTCTATCATTCAGCTGGAAGTTACTATGCTATTGAAGCATTTGAAGTTTTGAAATGAAGAACATTTGTAACCTGAGCCTTAGAGCACCCAAAATAGATAATAGATTGCATGGGTTTTTGCATAAGGGAAGAACTCGGAGAATGGAGTTAGATTTCTGGATAAGTTAAAGAGACTTGCAGATAAAATTTAATTTAGAGTGAATGGAAGTCTCTTAAGTACTTAATTTTTCTTTTCCCCTTCATGGGGGTTATGCTAGAAATCACCACTCCCTCAAAACTGGTGGTTGCTCAGATTTATTAGTGCATGAGAGAGGCAGACTATAAAGGACAAGTAATTCTGAACAACTGAATAAAGTCTGCATTACCAAACAAGGTATCTTCCTTCTGAGTTCAAGTACAGCACCTCTATGTAGTCTTTGAAAGAGACCTAACAGAAATAGATGCACATATAAATGAATTTAAGTACATATAATTAACCATCCTTTCTGATAAATGTTTAGTTACTTGAATAGAAAGATGAGACTCATCTGTTTAGGGGAGTGGAAAGCAGAGATGGCTTGTACAAATGACCTCTCCTATGCTATAGTTCACCAAAGGCTTGTTGTACACAGCAGTGCCTACAGTGCCTGCTGTAGGCTGACTTCATGGATTCCTCTGGGGAGATTCATAGGCTGTGTCTTTCCTCACAGTAGTATCATCCTCTTAAATCTAGAGGCTCAGCTGTTATAACAAATGCTTACTGTCTGATTTCAGAATCAAAAGTCAGACACGTCAGGTTTTAAAGAAGTTGTTCTTTCAATAATTTAGAGTCCTTCTCTTTAACTGGAGGACCACCAGGGAGGTGATTGTCCCTCTGTACTTGGCGTTGGTGAGGCCCCACCTCAAGTATGCTCAGTTTAGGACATCTGGGACATTGAGATGCTGGAGTGGGTTCAGAGAATGGCAACAAGACTGGTGAAAGGTAATGAGCACAGGTCCTATGAGGAGTGGCTGAGGGAGCATGGGGTGTTTAGCCTGGAAAAAAGGAGACTGATAGGAGACCTTAGCGCTCTCTACATCTCCCTGAAAGGAGGTTGTAGAGAGTTGGGTACTGGTCTCTTCTCACAAGTGGCTGGTGGCAGAACAAGAGGAAAGAGTCTCAAGCTGCGACAGGGGAGGTTTAGATTGGATATCACGAAAAATGTTTTAACTGAAAGGGTTGTCACACATTTCAATGGGCTGCACAGGGATGTGGTTGAGTCACAATCCCTGAAACATGTTTAAAAGCCACATAGATGTGGTGTTAGGGAACATGGTTTAGTGGTGAGTCTAACAGTGAACTTTAAGAACAGGTTACATGGTTGGACTTGATGATCTTAAAGGTCTTTTCCAACTTAAATGACAAGCTCCATCAGGATAAAGGAATGCATAGTTTGGAATGGTAATTTCAACTCTTGAAAACAGAATTGTAAATCTTGGTATAGCTTCCCCTTTTCCCTAAACAGGTAGGTTTCTGAATTAGTTAGTACAGGCATTTCCAGCAACCACAATCTGGACTAAAATCTTTCCTTCAGTTCTGATGTACTCCTATGATTGCCTATTATATAGCCCTATGCCCTTGATGCTGGCTGAACCTGCAACCTTTCCTTTAGACATACAAATAAATAGTCAATATTTCTTGGTGTTTCCTGAAGCACAATGCCAAAATGTACTGGTCCTGAAATAAATGAGCTGATAGAAAACCTGTACCAGCATAAATTTCCACAATCTATGAAAAATATCTGTATACCTACTGTGGATCTTAAGTTTAAGCATGCAAGCTGAAACACTTTGCATGGATTAATATTATTATATCCCACAGTTTTATCTCTGTATAGGACATAATACGCTATGGGGGAGAGCTTCAGAAGGGAGGTAAGTCAGCAGTGCAATTAATTTATTCTTCAAAAATGTCACTAAAATATCATAGTGAGAACAAAGAGACAGACATAAATTCTAGAATATTATGTAAAATATGTGGCAGTGTGATTCCAAAGGATTGAGGTAGTTTAATTACCCACAGAGGCTTCTGTGATAAGTACATGTGGGTCTACAAGATCTACAAGATCTCTATTTGAGAGAAATTTGAGATTTCCAAATCTTAATGCAGGAACTACATGAAAAGAACAGACAAGGGAATTATTAGCAACTTACCTAACGCTGTTCTTGCTGGTGTGGCATCTTTTTTAATCCAAAAGGATACCCAGGAAAGAACAACAGTCAAGATACACGGAATGTATGTCTGAATAGTAAAGTATCCCATTCTTCTACTTAAGTCGAAGTATATAGTCATGACTACATAATCACCTGCAATAATAGCACAGAAAATTAATTGTGATTCTGGTGAAACATACACAGTTATTCATTGACCTGTGAATTTTTCAAGCATCAAAACACTGCATATTAAATAATTCTCAGTGAAGATCAGGTTTGAGACCATCTGAAGAACCTAAATACAAGTCCATGGGCCCTGATGAAAAACACCCATGGGTCCTGAGAGAACGGGTACATGAAGTTGCCAAGCCACTAGCCATCATGTTTGAAAGATCATGGCAGTCTGGGTGAAGTTCCTGCTGACTGGAAAATGGGAAACATCAGTCCCATCTTTACAAACAGAAAAAAGGAAGACTCTGGAAACTATAGGCCAGTGAGCCTCATCTCTGTGCCTGGCAAGATCATGGAACAGATCCTCCTAAAGGCCCTGCTGAGGCCTCTGGAAAATGAAGAGGTGATTGGCAACCAGCAGGGCTTCATCAGAGGCAAATCCTGCGTCACTAATTTGATGGCTTTTATGATGGCCTTGCAGCACAAGTGGACAAGAAAGAGCAACTGACATCATCTACCTGGACCTGTGTAAAGTGTTTGACACTGTCCTGCACGACATCGTGGTCACCAAACTGGAAAATCATGGACTTGATGCACGGACCACTCACTGGATAATGAATTGCCTGGATGGTTGCACACAGAGAGCTCTGGTCAATTGCTCGAAGTCCAAACAGAGAGCAGTGATGAGTGGCATCCCTCAAGGGTCACTATCGGGACAGTGCTGTTTAATGTCTTTGTCAGTGATATGGACAGTGGCATTGGGTGACCCTCAGCACATTTGCTGATGACACCGAGCTGTGTGGTGTGGTGGACATGCTGGAGGGAAGGGAGGCAATCCAGAGGGACCTGGACAGTCTGGAGAGGTGAACCAGTACCAGCCTCATGAGATTCAACAAGGCCAAGTGCAAGGTCCTGCATGTGGGTCAAGGCAATACCAGGCACAAATTCAGGCTGGGTGGTGAACAAATTGAGAGCAGTCTTGATGAGAAGGACTTGGTGTTCTGGTCCATGAAAAACTCAACATGAGCCAGCAATGTAGACTTGTGACCCAGGAAGCCAACCACATTGTGAGAAGCGTGACCAGTAGAGTGAAGGGATCCTCCCCAGCTATCGTGCTCTCACGAGATCCCATCTGCAGTCCTGCATCCAGTTCTGGAGGCCCCAAAGCAGGAAGGATATTGAACTGTTGGAACTTGTCCAGAGGAGGGCCACAAGGATGATCGGAGGGCTGGAGCACCTCTCCTATGGGGAGAGTCTGGGAGAGTTGGGGCTGTTCAGCCTGGAGAAGAGGAGACTCTGGGGAGATCTTACAGCAGCTTTCAAGTACCTGAGGGGGGCTACAGGAAAAGTGGGGAGGGGCTGTTTCCAAGGGATTGGAGTGCTACCACTCCAAGGACCAGGGGGAATGGTTTCAAGCTGGAAGAGAGGAGGTTTAGACTGGAGGTCAGAAGGAAGTTCTTCATGATGGGGGTGGAGAGACATTGGAACAGGCTGCCCGGGAAGATTATGGATGCCCCCTCCCTGGAGGTGTTCAAGGTCAGACTGAGCAGCCTGGTCTAGTGGGAGGTGTCCTTGCTCATGGCAGGGGGGTTGAAACTAGATGAACTTTAAGGTCCCTTCCAACTTGAACCATTCTATGTATCTATAAATGCTCAATTAAATAAAATTTAAATAAACTCTTCCATTTTAATTTACTTGGTTTAGGTCTCCATGGAAATGCTGATGTTTTTGGACTTGAAGAGGCTCTCAGTAATCATTCTGGATGGGTAAAGCTTTGAAAGGCATCTCAAATTTCCAAACTTGATATTTCTGGATGGGTGGCCTCGTGGGTGCAAACATGAAGCTCCTATCATTCACCAGATTCTGTAATAAAGTGACACATAAACCCTCCTTCTTCAGGCTATGTCTTCATTGCTGTAAATTAAGGTTTGAATGACTTGTGTCATCTTCTTTTGAGATACAAATCTGACAGGAAGGGTCTTGATGACAAGTGTAACATGCACATGAGTATGCCTTTACATAAGAAGTAATTTCTAGACACTAGAGCCTCAATGCCGGTGAGAGGTCAGACTGCATGCTTTAAACTGACTCATCATTAAAAATCAAGAATCCTTTTTCTTTAGCATTTCTCCATTTCAAAGAAGTTGAGGTCACTTGTGCTGTCTATAAACCTTAAGAAGCTGAGTCTGGATATAAATTTCACTCTTCTGCTGGATAGTAAAAACTATAAAATCAAGACCTCGGCAAGAAGGCTAGTTTATTTCACATTATAAGATTTTCTTCATAGTATCTCTTCTGCTAACCCTTATGACTCCACAGGGGATAATAATCCGTGTCTCTTTTCCTCCTCAGTAGAGGCTACTGACCTCATCACCTTTCCCCTTACTAATAGCTCCCTCAGCTTTGTTGATGTTAACTACCCTTTTCTCTCAGACAGTCACAGTGATTAGCATTAATGAAACTGAATGGAGACCAAGTTCTGTACTTCTCTTGAAGACTGTTACTTCTATTTCAGATGTGAAGTTTTGTAGGGTTTGCCACACTGAGGAACGATTTACACCACAGCTGCAGAAATAATTTCATAGAAAGAGTGAAAGGAGTGAAAAGCTGAGTAAACCAGTGCTTCTACTGAAAGAAACCAAATCAACAACCAAGGGAAAAAAAGATATAATAATGCTTCAAACATTGTATAGACAGAAGGATAAGTAAAAAAGGAAAACAAACTCTGTAGGAAATGTGCCAAGTCTACACTTCCCTTACTCAATTATTGTAACTAGAACTGCACATCTCTGGATAAGCTGCTCGAGTGTGGCATACAGCAAAACGATACACAGGATTCTCCTTCTGTACAATAGCATATGTTACACAAAATTCAGGTACACACACAAGTCACTGGTCCTCTGACTTGTCTCAAGAAAAGGAGACTCCA
>VZRI01008959.1:3168-15555 GCA_013397515.1 Upupa epops
CCAGCACCCCCAGCTCCTGCTCTGCTGGGCAGCTTTCAATCCCCTCATCCCGCAGCCTGCAGCGGTGCCTGGGGCTGTCGCGACCGAAACGCAAGGTGATGGAGAAGTAGGAAAGAGAGCTCCAGGCTGCTGTAAGGACCACACTGCTGACTCCATCCTCCAGTCCTTCAGGTTGGAGCTAACTCTATGAAACTGATCTTCTCCTGACTGTCCTGTCAAAGCTATTCTCCTCTGTGTCTGTCTCATCCCCTGTGTCCTGTCTTCTCCTTTGCAGGAGGTGCATGAGATCCTCCAGGCTTTGCTGTCTCCCATCACCTGGAGAGGGTTCGGTCTGCCCGTATCACCCCCGCCGGCTGGTGAGGCGTCCAGGCCTCTCCATTTCTAGAGGAGCCAGAAGACTGTGCAGCCCGCAGCTGTCAGCCAACGCATCCCCAGAGCTGGTCTGTCTGCGGGCACCCTCCCTTCTGCTGCGCTACAGGCCGTCCAGCTTAATGAACCCGGCACCTCTTTGAAGTGAGCAGTTCCTGGAGTTAAACGGAGCGGCCCCACTGCCTCCAAACACCAGCGACTTCAAAGGCACCCAGCCAGCGCAGTAATGAGTCCCAGATCCCCAGGGCTCAACCAGGAATGGCAATTCCCACCCCATAGACCCGTTCCTTCGCTCTCCATTCTTCTTCCCAGCGTCCCCCCATCGCCGGAGGAACGTTCTCCACACCCCCCGACTACCCCTTCACTCCTGGGTTTGGAGGAGGAGGAGGAGGAGAGATGCTTTGGGTTCTTACTTGTGGTAAATAGCAGCTCCCGTCAATACCATGGAGTAGTCGTTAGTCCACTTGGAGGTGTACCCCCACCTCTCCTTAGTGTTGTCCCAGAAGTGACTGCGAGCGGGGTACCCTACGATCCTCTCTGGAAAACTCTGCCAGACTGTAAAGGCAAAATCCACCTGCGGACCAGAGCCAAACGGAGAGCAGAAGGCTTTCAGCAAGGGCCACCGCAGCAGAACGTCCCCCCGCCGCTCCCTCCCGACTCCCCGTCGCGGAACGGCCGCCCGAGGTGAGCCCTCTGCTCGGCTAAACCGACTGCTCGACACCGTGCCCTGCGACCACGCGCAGCGTGCTGACTCTGGACACCGTGCCCTGCGACCACGAGCAGCGTGCTGGCTCCTGACACCGTGCCCTGCAACGACGCACAGCAAGCTGGCTCCTGACACCGTGCCCTGTGACCACGCGCAGCGTGCTGGCTCCTGACACCGTGCCCTGCGACCATGCGCAGCGTGCTGGCTCCTGCTAAAGGCAGTGCGGGGCGGCACTGCACTCCACTAACATCTTCTAGCTGGCCCTCTGCCTCTCGAACCCTTCCCAGTTACGCAGGGACTGGGTGCTGGCCCTCCAAAGGGCACCCAGTCCAACCCCCCTGCACCCAGCAGGGCCAGCACTCGCCAGCTCAGGGTGCACAGAGCCCCAGCCAGCCTGAATGGCTCCAGGGATGGGGTCTCCACCCTGTCAATGGACACCCTGTTCCAGGGATCCCCCATCTTCAGCTTCCAGCCCTTTCTCCTCCCGTCCAGCCTCTCTCTGCCCTTCTCCAGCTCCAACCCCCCTGCCAGGCTTCTCGCCTGTACACGCGAGCAGAGTCACCCAAGGATGCAGAGCCAGCACTGCTAATTTCCCTTCCTGCTGTTTCAAGGAAGATGAGGCCAGCTAGAAAGACCACGTGGCACCACCCCGTTACCGCCGTGGTGACTCTCCTCTCATCCAAATCGATCCCACATGGAAGAACTAAAGGGTTGGGGGTTCTTTTTTACCCCGTCAAGGCCTTTCCCATAAAACGACATCTGTTTTCTTTAGAGGAGCCTGAGAATCTTGAACTCCAATAAATAAGGAAGCAGCTGCACTCAGTGCCCGGTGCTTTCAAGTACCCGCTCTCGTGCCAGGGAGATGGCACTAGAGCAGCCACCACAGCAGAGGACTCTCCTCATGAAACCCCCCCCCTCCCCACTCCTCATCCTCTGGAGCTCCCACTCAGCTGATGGGCAGCAAATGCCAGGCAGGCTGCCTCTCTCTTCAACCTTGAGCAACCACCTTGAGAGGGGTCTCTGCCCGTGGTGGGGAGGTTGGAGAAGATGATCTCTAAAGTCCCTTCCAAGCTGAGCCAGTCCGTGAATCTATGATTCCATTCCCATGGATCACTCGTGGCTTCTAACCCCTTCCTGTGGCTTCTAATCACTTCCAGTGCAGATCACCTCAAGCTCATGGAATTACAGGATTGGAGAGAGCTCCTCCAGCCCAGCCTGGCACCTCATCATGGGCATCACCCCATCAGCTGCCCCAGGGCACTCGGTGCCACAGCCAGGCTGTCTTTCAACACCTCCAGACACAGGGACTCCCCCACTGCCCTGGGCAGTCCAGTCCAGGCTCTGAGCACCCTTTCCCTGAGGAAGGGCTTCCTGACAGCCAACCTAGCCCTCCCCTGGCAGCTTCAGGCCCTGCCCTCTCATCCTGGCACTGGGTAGGAGATGTTGCTGCTCATGGGGAGGTCAGTGAGAAGAGAGTTAGAAACTCAGTCAGTCAGTCCCGCTGCTGTTGAGAGGAGCAGCCCCCAGCTGCAGGGCAGCAAAGGTTTTCCATTCGGAGCAGAGAACCCCTCGACTGCTCTCGTGAGAGGGGCACAGCGCTCCTCTCCCTTCCTCACCTTTGACTGCCATCACTGTCAAAAAAGGGCAAGTGAGTTGAGGGGGAAGGCCACAGAACAGGGGGTTAAAAAGGGAAGGAGAGCTGCTCGCCCTGCTCCTGGCCACCGCCACCAACGCATTTCCCTGCACTCTGTACAGATGCCACCACGGTCCCCCCGCGGTTGCCAGGGAGAGCTTCCCGAAATCAATCCCCGTCCCCGTTTGAAACATGGGGGCTTTCTGTGCAGCATTGTCCTCCCCCCGGTGCCGTCTTGCTCTTGGCGTCGCCACTCCGACACCTAAAGCAGCAACCACCTCCGGTTTGATGGGGCGACGCAACGGCGAGATGCTGGAGCGACAGCACCCCCCCGCTGCTGACACCCCTTCCTTCCCCTCCTACACCCTGCTGATAACACGGGGGGAAGAAAACCCACCCCGACGAGCAAAGTGAGAGCAGGGTATCCAAGCTGAGTGCTCTCGGCTGCCTACAGCCGCCTGCAGCTACGGTACTGAGGTACTAAGGGAGGGAAGACCCCTATGCTAATGCTGAGCCAATTAACCAGGGCGAGGAGCATCGCTGACAGCAGGTGGTGGCAGGGCTGCTGGAACACGGGCAACACGTTAAGGAGCCCAGCCATGAGAAGCAGAGAGTCAGCAAGGCTGGAAAAGCCCTTCAGCATCATCCAGTCCAGCTGTCTGCCCTGCAACCCTCAACCATACCCCCAGCACCTCAAACCCCCTGGCTGCATGGTTGTTGAACCCCTCTAGGGGTTCAACCCCTCGAGGGTGCCTCTACCCCCTCCCTGGGCAGCCTGTGCCAGGGTGTCCCCACTCTTTCTTTAAGATCCAAGCCGACCCTCCCCTGGCACAGCCTGACCCCAGTTCCTCTCCTCCTATCACTGGTCCTTAGGGAGAAGAGGCCACCCTCTGCCTCACTGCACCCTCCCTTCAGGGAGCTGTAGAGAGCAGACAGGTCTCCCTCAGCCTCCTCTTCTCCAGGCTGCACAGCCCCAGCTCCCCCACCTCAGCCTCTCCTCAGCAGAGCTGTTCTCCAGCCCCCGAACCAGCCCCCTTGGAGAGCCCTCTGAGCTCAGGCTGAGAGAAGGAGGCCAGCAGGATCCCGAGAGCAGAGAGAGCCTTACCTCAGTGGTGGAAAGCACGGTGTCCTCGTCCAGGCTCAGCACGGCATCTGTCACGATGTTGTCATAGGGCAGGAAGCGACTGCTCATAACCTGTGGGGATGTGAGGAAGACATCACTCGCAGGGTCCATTCCCGAGGGAAACGACTCTCTCGTAGTCCTCACTCTGGTCTTCTGAGGTCTCTGCCTGAGAGAAAGGACCCTCTGGCCCAAGACTGAACGATGGGCACTCCTGTCACCCCGTGAGCGCCTACACCTTGCAGAGACCCTCCAGAGAGGGTCTTCTCCCCCTCTGCTCTCCACTGGTGAGACCACATCTAGAGTACTGTGTCCAGTAGGACCAGGGGCACTGGGTGCCAGCTGGAACAGAGGAGGTTCCCTCTCAATCTCAGCAGGACCTTCTTCCCAGGGAGGGTCCCGGAGCCCTGGACCAGGCTGCCCAGGGGGGCTGTGGAGTCTCCTTCTCTGCAGACGTTCCAGCCCCGCCTGGCTGTGTTCCTGTGCCACTGGGTCTGGGGGATCCTGCTGTGGCAGGGGAATTGGACTGGATGATCTGTCGAGGTCCCTTCCCATCCCTAATGGTTCTCTGATTCTCTGAATGAGCTCCTGAGAGCTGGGGCAGAACAGTCCCCAGAGCACTGGGAAATAGCTGGGCAAGCAGGATCAAAACAACAGCAGCAAGAAGTGGGGATCCATCTGGTTTCTTCAGCAGCCTAATTAGCACCTTTTGAGAACTGAGGGAGGGTAACAAGGACACGGCGCTGCTTGTTCCCCTCATCTGCCAGGAGGGACAGCCTGGCGAGTTCACAGACTCCTTTTCCACACTGCTCTGCCAAGAAAGAACCCCAAACACCAGGTCCAGTCCGAGGACACTGCCCCACCAGGGACAGTTTTCATCTCAACTCTACTTTTAGCTGGATAGGTTGGACTGGAGGATCCCTGAGGTCCCCTCAACCTGCTCTTCCATGACCTGGGAAATCCCTGTCTGGAAGCAGGGATCTGGAGAGGTTTTGCAGGTTCATGGGTGGAGAGAAGGGTTCAGCTTGGAAGGGCCCTCAAAGAGCATCCAGTTCCAACTCCCCTGCTATGAGCAGGGACACCCCCCACCAGCCCAGGGTGCTCACGGCCCCAGCCAGTCTGGCTTTGAACACTGCCAGGGAGCTGGGGGGCAGCCACAGCCTCCCTAGGCAACCTGGTCCAGGGTCTCAGGACCCTCAACATGAAGAACACTCCTCTTACTGGACACAGTGGGTGCCCTACTGCAACCTGTCTGGATGCCAGCCTCTGGGATGTGTCCCTCCCCTCAGAGAAAGCTCTGCCTCCTCATCAGGGTGGTCACAGCGTCTGCCATCATCACCGTGATGGCTCTGGTCACTGGTGGAGAGGAGGAGGCGATCAGGTGACAGTGGCTTTGCTTTGCTTACACAGAGCAGTCGGACAGAGACCCAGGTCCTCAGCAGAGCTCTGTCCCAGCCCCTGTGAGACGGTCGAACGCTGGGACAGAGGGGACTGCCTTGGCAGCTACAGCTCCCTTTGGGGGTCACGATGGGCAGGGAAACCCAGACCTCTCTGCTCACTTGCCCAGAGCAACTGCCTGCCAGCACCGCCTGGGTCCAATCTGCACGAGCTCCTTCGAGCAACCTCTGAACGCGCTCGGGCTCTGCAGGCTTTGTCCAAACAGACAGCTTCTCTGCTCAGCCAGCCATCTGGCATGGGCTGGGGCGTCAGAGGGAAGAGACTGTCCACTGCAAACACACCTCTGCGTGCTCAGGAGGCTCGTTTGTGCTCTGAACAGCACCCAGGGCCAATTTACACAGACACAGTGCAACCCAGCTGAGATCTCCTCCTCTCTCTCACCCCAGCCAGGTCTGTGTGAAGGCACACGAAGTGCCCGCAGCGTTCCAAAGGCTCGGGCATCACCTCAGACCTTCTTGGCCCTGCAGCTGCTCTCCTGATGCTGGCGAGCGAAGGCCACAGCCAGTAGCTGCCCAGCCCTGTGCTCTGCCCGCGTTAAGGTGACCGGGGGAAACAGCCCAAGAGCAGACTGAATTCAGAAGAGGACTGTACAGCCAAAGCCACTGCAAGCTCCCTTTGCAAGGGCAGAGCTGGAGAGCCAGCTGAGACACTGCAGCCCAGATCTGCCTCAGAGTCTAGAAGCAACTCCTGTGTCCCCATGCAACCATCCCTTGGCCTTTCCTTGCCCTTTAGTGGCTGGATCTCACCCCTGGCAGCAGCACCCTGCAAGGGTAGGAGAGAGGGTATTAACTCTCCTCTCTTCCTCTGCTTTGGAGCCCACAGCTGACCCCCCAGTTTTGCATCCAAGTGCTCAGACCCAGTGAATCCAGCTGCATCGCTACCTGCAGAGAGAGGGGAATCTCCAGCCCCCCTGCTCTCAGGGCCACCTTTCACAGCAGGGTCCCACCCGAGAAGCCCAGGCTCTCAGCACTCATCCTCACGCCGGTGATCCCTAGGAGCGTGAGCTCCACTCGTGAAACACGCGTCTGTGGCTGAGCTGGTGCCAAGAAAGGAGCTGCCAGACCGCTGGGAGCCACAGAGCCTTCACCAGGGGAGCTGGGAGAAGGGATCCTGGTCCTGGGGGAGAAGACGGGCAATCCTTCCCCAGGCTCTCGCCACCTACCTTGCTCTCTCCTTCGATGACGATGACAGGCACGGCAGTGGCAGGCCAGCGGTGCTTGGCTGGGAGGGGTTTATCACAATTCCATAAAACAATGATCTGAAAGAGAGCCGCGGGCCATCAGCACAGAGCCAGCGCAGAACCTAAGGACTCAGCTCTCCTCCCTCCCTTTTACATCAGGGATCTCAAACCACCCCGAGATGACAGTCATCTCACCGTCCTGGCTACCCACAACGGGCAAGTACAGGCTGAGAGGGGCTTGGGAAGTCTCTGTGCTGTCACCCTTTGGCTCTCACCACCCCAGTGCCAGAGGATGCTCCTGCTGAACTCCCCAACTCCCGAGCTGCAGGGGGAGGAAAGGAGAGCAGAGGGGGTTTGAGGTGCAGCCAGCCACCCTCTGGCAGCTCACACAGCCCTGGTCTGTAAAGCACAGGCACTACTTCAGCTGCCTCATGGAACACAGGGCTTTAATGAGCATCTCTGCTCCGCTCCCCCCACACCTCAACTGGCTGCTTCGGTCAGGAGAGTAGAAAGCTCAGAGCAAAGAATCAGCATGGAAATGGGACTGAAACTGGACTGAGGTGACTGGAAGGGAGTAGAGTCCTCACTGCCGGGACCTCTGTCCCCGCTGCGGCTGCTTACCTGGGCACAGTACTGGGATTTGGCTACAGCAACCAGGAGCTTCAGCACAGGCTGCGACTGGGAAACCAGGGGAGTTACTGCATGGATAACGGCAGTGAACGTGGGGAGAGGCTTCAGACCTGCAGGGAAGAGACAGGTGTTGAGCACGGGGAGAGTTACCCCTGTTCAGCACAGGCTAAAGGACTCTGGGGATGGAGAAACCAGTCTGCACTTAATGCAAACCCTGCTGTGTTGGTTTAGGCCATCCCCTGCCGTCTCCAGCACCAGATGCTTCAGAGATCACCCCTCCCTTTACCTCCCACACCCTGAAAGCCCTGGCTCCTGCACGACTGCTGCCTGCTTCCACAGATGCCCTGCAATCTCTCTCTTTCATCCCGATTGCCCCACTGACATCCACGCTGTTCACCCTGTCTCTCTCCCCCTCTCGTCTCTCCCTCTCTGTGGGCTCTGCCTTGCTGCCCAGCTCCGGATGCTCCTCATGTCCACAGCTCCCAGCAGCTTGTTCAGCATCCCGTACTGTCAGAACGTGGCTGTTTCTGGGTCAATCCCCTGCTCCTCATCCTCAGTTACCCCCTGAGCCGCTCGTTCCTCCCGTGTCCCTGCCTCCCCCGTGGGTATTTTTATCTCACTACCATTTCCTCCGCTGCCTGAAATAACAGAGCCTACTGGCACCCACCCCCCCGATCCTGCTCCCAGCCTCCTCCCAGCTCCCCTGCGTGGGGGTCCCAGTCGGTCCTCATCAAAAGCCCCGCACAGAGACCTTCTCTTCCCGTTCCAAGCTGGCAAGGGGGAATTTTCAGCAGAGCAGCAAGCAGGATGGATCCGTTAGCCTGCAGGCACAGTGCCCTGCGGAGCCCCTCGCCGAGGCTCTGCTGCAGGAGCCAGCCACGCTCCCCAGCCCGAGCCATCCCTTCCAGCGGAGGATCAACCCATCCTGCTGTCCCGTAACGGGAGTCACGGGGAATTCACCCCTCTCCTGTTTGCCCAGCGCAAACAGAGCGAGCGCGAAGCTATCGCTCCGGTGTCCCCGGGGGGGTCAGCAGCTCGAGCATTAATTACTGCAACGGGAAAGCACGAGGGGACACGGATTTCACTGTAGGGGAGTCTCTGCAAGCCAGAGGCACTCGGTGCATGCTGATGAGCCAGAGCCACTCCAGCCTACAGCGAGACAGGACCCTCACACGGCATCCTTAGCGAGAAACGGATGGGAAGGCACTCGGAAGGAGCACGTTCCCATTTCCACGGGAGATTCCCAACCCCACGGGATGACAGCGAGGGTTCACTCACCGAGATTCGCATAGTAGTAAGGAAAATCTCCCAGATAGGAGGAATACTGTGGCAGTACGAATAACCCTCCGGGATGTTTGTTCCATATTAAGCTGTTACGTGATATGTGCTTAAATATTCTGTCCTGAATAATCTGCAACACAAGAGAGGCAGCGACTTTGAAACAGACTCCAACAGCCACTGCTGGAGGCTTCGGGGACTCCTGTGACCAGGAGAAGTCACCTGCTTTGCAGAAAAAGCTGGAGCACATGAACGAAGAGAGAGTGCTGCCTACAGAGTCACAGAGGGTCAGGGGCTGGAAGGGACCCCAAGAGAGCATCCAGTCCAGTCCCCCTAGATCCAGGTGGGTTTGAAACATCTCCAGAGAAGGAGACTCCACAGCCCCCCTGGGCAGCCCCTGCCAGGGCTCTGGCACCCTCACTGGGAAGAAGTTGCTTCTCCTCTCAATGTGGAACCTCCTCTGTTCCAGCTGACACCCGGTGCCCCTTGTCCTGGCACTGGGTGCCCCTGAGCAGAGCCTGGCTCCTTCCTCCTGACCCCCACTCTTTCCATCTTGATCAACAGCCATGGGGTCCCTCCTCAGGCTCCTTTGTTCCCAGCTCCCTCAGCCTTTCCTCAGCAGGGGGCACAGGGAGCTGGACCAGTGGGCACAGAGAGGCAGCTGCAGGAGCATCAGCACCAAGCAAATGCATTTGCACCTCCAGAGCGGAGCCGCTGCCAGGGGTAAAAGGGTGTCAGAGATTCCTCTGCCAAACTGCAAAACAATTAGAAGAGAAACCTGCCTTGGAGACCGTAGCCTGGGCTCTGCTTCTGAGGAGCCTTTCATCTCTCGCCTGACTCTGAATTCAGGAAGGATTCTCTCCACACATGAGCTCATCTGTCTGCCTTGTGCAACAGCAGACTAATTACCGTTATTTATTCAGATCTGAGAGGGATGATCAGGCCCTTCCCCTCTCCTCTGTGTGGAGGGGTGATGTACCAGCCCTCCCACCCCTCTTCCTCCTGAACCTGGACCAACAGCCCCATCATGAGGCATCAAAACGTCGAGGAAAGGTCAAGGAGGAGCTCTACCGCTCTAGAGCTTCCCAAAACGAACCCCAGAAAGGCTCCTAAACCCCCCATTTCACTGCCAGTGACAGCGATTCCCCAGCTACAGAGCCCTGCGAAGGGTCCAGCACACCCCACCACTCTGCTGGGCTGCTGCCGTTCGTCACCGGATCACTGCCTCCCCGTGAGGAGGAAGAAAGGGTTTCCTTAAGGAAGGACACTCATCAAGATGCCAAGCGCATCCCCCCCACCCCGTGATCAACCGCCTGTCCCCAGAGCCAAGGTCCGAGGACAGGAGGGGCTGGAGAGGCAGGGCAGCCCCAGCGCCGGGCCGGGGCGGTCGGTACTCACCTCTAGTGTAGTCAATACAATCTTCTCAACTGAAGAAAAATAAGCCTCCCACAAGAACTGTGTCTGCTGTCTAAGTGCTAGGATTTTATCCTGATGGATAGACCTGATTGTAGAAGGAATCTGTAATACAAGATGTAATACAGTCAGCAGCCTCCGCAAACAACCCGATGCCATCGCATTAAGATGCTGCTGACAGGTCCTCTCCTCTATTAGCAGGCTGCACCGCGGCGGCGCTCCTGTCCGACACAGATGCATGTGTCAACAGCTAAAGTCTTGATGGAAAACGAACGAGACACAACCCTCCGGGACCTCTGCGACTGAGTCTATGAATATTTGCTTATTGTTGTCTGCCTTCTTCAAAGTTGGGGGTGGCTGATGGCTACGGAAGCTCCCTCTGCACAGTGCTGTGGGCAGGACAGGTAGGGAGCTCCTCCACATCCCCCCTACTCTCCAGGACTCTGAACAGGACAGGTAGGGAGCTCCTCCACATCCCCCTGTCTTCTCCAGGGCTGTGGAACAGGACAGGTAGGGAGCTCCTCCACATCCCCCTTACTCTCCAGGGCTGTGGAACAGGACAAGTAGGGAGCTCCTCCACATCCCCCTTACTCTCCAGGGCTGTGGAACAGGACAAGTAGGGAGCTCCTCCACATCCCCCTCTCTTCTCCAGGGCTGTGGAACAGGACAGGTAGGGAGCTCCTCTACATCCCTCCCTCTCCCCAGCCCTCTGGAACAACTCAAGTAGGGAGCTCCTCCACATCCCCCACCTCACCAGGGCTGTGGAACAGGACCAAACAATTCATGGACTGTTGGTGGACCAGCACCTACAGCTCTTGCGAGTCCATCAGCAATCCCCTCTCTCAAAGGATAGGACAGGCATCTGACTGCATCGTGGCAGCATCAAGCGCCCCAAGGACAACACAGCACAGCTTAAGGCTCCTGTGAGCCTGTGGCTCAAACCCCTGTGGGCAGCGAGAGCCACATCCCCCTGGAGACCTCGGATCCACAGCGGGAGACACTGCTGGCTTCTGCCCCCTGTTCCACTGCATCAACACGAGAAGCTGCCCCACACATAGACCCCAAACTCTCCTCCTGCAACCTAACTGCTCCCTGGGTCACGAGGGGAGGGTTTCACCTCCAGGCTGCTGCTGCTCTTTGCACAGCTTCAGTTTCCCTGCATCCTGCCCCTGCCTGGGGCACTCTGCTTATTCCCAGAACACTGGGAGAGGTGGCAGTGACCATCAGCTGCTCTCCTAGGCTCCTGCATCCAGTCACTGCACCCAGTCCCTTCTTCTGAAGAAAATCAGGGGTTTAGGGATTTCCACAGGAAACAGAGGAGGAGTTTCCATCCAGATCCCAAAGGACCAAGGCAGAGCCCTATGGGACAACGGGTATCTCTCAGCCCCTTGTCCCTTAGACCGTCCCCTTGCAGCTCACTGCTAACTGGGCAGCTGAAGGTGAGCAGGGTGGACCAGAAGCAGCTGTCACACTCTTTTGGGGTGAAAGTCCTTCTTTTCGGTGCTTTCCAGAAAGTTCCAACAGGTGGAATGGTGGGGGATGATCACAGAATCCCTGAGCTTGGAAGAGATCTCTAAGATCATCCAGTTCAACCACCACCCTGCCCACTAAACCCAGTTCCCTATGGCCTCATCAGAGGGTCCTGCAGGGGTGATGGCTCCACCAGCTCCCTGGCTGCACGCAGAGGTGCAAGGATCACAGCCAGGGCCACCCCCAGCAGCAAGAACCAGACATCAGCTGGATGGTGCTGGGGTGCCAGCAACAACCCCAACCACCCCTCATTCCCCTCCGCTTCTTTTCAGGGCAGGCTGCTCCCAGGGTGAAGGTGACTGCACGGAGCGACCACCCGTGGGTGCAGGAAGAGCCTCGGCGCCCGCTCCGTTACGACAGCTGGGAAGAGGAAGCCGAGCGGCCGCCTCGAGTGCATTTGCCTCCGAGTTATTAATCTCCTGGTGGGGAGAGCGCTGGGTGCATGGCTGCTAAGCTGGCAGGATTACCCTGCAGTTATTAGAACGGGCTGACGTCTTCATAAAAGGTCATTTCAGTAATAACCAGGGGGAAGGGACCCCCCCGGTCCGTCCGTCCCCCCCCAGCAATAAATGCACAGGGGCTGGGTTAAGCTCCCCCGGTGCCGTGAGGAGCAGGCTATGCAAACCAGAGCACCCGAGCTGCTCTCCTCCAGGAAATGAGAACTCCAGCACAGCGGAGATGGTCTGGCACAGCGGGCACTCAGGCCCTCTGCCAGCTCCTGAGTAAGGGGAGCGGGGGCTGCTCCCTATGGAAGCAGCTGTGAGGAGAGGGAATGACGAGCTACCGGAAAGCAGGAAGATCAGCAAAGTGTCATCATCACCATCAGCATCAGCATCATCATCATTATTATTAAATAGAAATAATCCTGCTTAGAAGGAATAAAAGGGTTGTCACCATTACTATTATCACTATTATTATTATTAAAAAGAGAGAAATAATCTTGCTTAGAAGGACTAAAAGGGTTGTCACCCTCATTTATTATTATTATTATTATTATTATTATTATTATTATTATTATTATTATTATTATTATTATTATTATTATTATTATTATTATTATTATTATTAAA
>VZRI01008959.1:20168-49909 GCA_013397515.1 Upupa epops
CCATCCCATCCCATCCCATCTCTCCCCCTTGTGATGTGCCCACCCCGTCGCTCAGCGCCGGCACTAGAGAGCTGCTTGGGATTCCTGCCTCCCGGTTATCCCGGGCGGCCTGGGCAGGCTGCAGAGGCTCTGCAGTGACTAATCAGCCATTCCACACATTCCTCCTAACAGCTCGAGCCTTTCCCTGTGTCACCGCCCTCGAGAGAGGATAAACCGGCCTGGGAAACAGCTTCACTGGCAGTCTTCATACCAACTGGTTCCACTCTTCCCCATCCCCACGGGGTGATGCTGCCTCTCCGAAGGCGCTGGCTGGGGAGCCCAGCGGATGCGTCCAGCTCCCCAGAGGGGTGACTATCAACCGTTACCCGGCTACGCGATGCCTATCCCACGGGAATCACAAGGCAGAGCACGTATTTCCTTATCAAATCCTCTGATAAGGGATTCCATCACCATGGAAAACCCCAGACACAGATGACTGGTGGCTTCTCCTGGGAACACTAACCCCAGCATCCTCACCCCGCTCTCCCCTCTCTGGTGATGGAGCACTCACCGAGAGCCTGTCGTGTGATCTGGTTGTCAAAGCTCAGAGGGGAGCAGAGGGGCAGAACTTGGCTCAAACACAGCAGAGCAGCCCAGAGGAAGGGATCTCAGCAGAGCCACGGGTAACCCTTCTTCTGGGAGACACTGGAGCTGGGCTTTGGCAGGGAGCCACGGTGCAGACGTGGGACTGGGGCCGGTTTGTGCCGCCCCAGGCTAAACGAACTGTGCTGGTGCTTGAGCAGCCTCGACCAGGGCTCCCTCCCCGAGTCCACAGCCCACAGACACAGACTTCATCTTCCAAAGCCTCTGCATAGACTCAAGAGCTACCGCTGACATCCGCAGGGTCAGTAAGGCTGGAGGGGACCCTGAAAGCTCATCCAGTGCAGCCATCACCCCAACACCTCCCTGCCCACTCAACCCTGTTCCCCAGGGCCACAGCTGCTCGGTGTTTGAACCCCTCCAGGGATGGTGACTCCCCTCTCCCTGGGCAGCCTGTTCCAACCCCTGAGCACTCTGTCAGGGAAGAGACTGCTCCTGCTGGCCAACCTAACCCTCCCCTGGGGCAACCTGAGGCCGTTTCCTCTTGTCCTGTCACTGGTGACTGGGGAGAGGAGACCAGACCGACCCCCACCTCTGAGGCAGTTAAACACCCACAACCCAGACCTAACCATCACAGTGGTTCCAGCTTTCCAGCATCTTCCATCCCAGTGGCCAGGCTCCTGCGTGTGAATAGCTCTCAACTGCTGGCTGGAGCTTGAGAAGAACCCCCCCCGTCCCACGGAGCTCTCTCTCGTTGCTCGGCGCCCGCTCAGGTATGCTGGCCCTTAAAGAAGCCACCCAGGCAAGCTTGGCACGGCACGCTCCACGTGAGGAAGAGTCTTTGCAGAGCAGCGACGGCTCAGCTCTGCAGCACACAGAGGACTCTGCCCTCGGATTTAGGGCTGTGCAGCGCTTTGGGGTCACCCTACCGCTGGTTACCAGGCTACCGGCTGGCAGCTCTACCCCTCGAGGGGGAATTTGGGAGGAGAGAGGTTTGGAGGAGCAAAACCCTAACTGGAAAACTACTTCCCCACTAACTGGAAAACTACTTCCCCCCCCCTTTATTCCTCTGTTTGAGGGGCTAATTGATTCCGCGGGTGTTTAATTATCGTCTGCTGGGAGACAACACCTCGCGGTGCCCTAGGAAGGGGATTTCATTTGCGAGGGCTGGCGAAGCCATGGGCACAGCCAGGCTGGGGCTGCAGCTGGATAATGGTTGTGGGAATCAAACACGCTGCCTCCCTTCTCGCAGTTCTTAATACCTGGCTGCTCTGCCGACCTTGAAAGCCACATCAAAGGGATCTTCTCGCCCAGTGCTGAAAGGCAGCCAGAGGAGGGGGGGTTCTCGCAGCCTTGGCTGGTTAGGGCGGACAGCAGGAACAGTGGCTTCTCTGGCAGAGCGCTCAGGGGTTGCAACAGTCTGCCCCGGGAGGGGGAAGCTGCTCTCCCTGGAGGGGTTCAAACAAGGAGCTTGGAGGAGGCTGAGGGGGGACCTCATTCCTGGCTCTAAATCGGGGAGGGGTGAGTGTCAGGAGGATGGAGCCAGGCTCTGCTCAAGGGCATCTGGGGACAGGACAAGGGGCACTGGGTGCCAGCTGGAGCAGAGGAGGTTCCCTCTCAATCTCAGCAGGACCTTCTTCCCAGGGAGGGTCCCGGAGCCCTGGACCAGGCTGCCTAGGGGGGCTGTGGAGTCTCCTTCTCTGGAGAGGTTCCAGCCCCGCCTGGCTGTGTTCCTGTGCCACTGGGTCTGGGGGATCCTGCTGTGGCAGGGGGGTTGGACCGGGTGATCCTTCCAGGTCCCTTCCCATCCCTAAGGATTCTGTGATTCTAAGTAGCTGTGGCCCTGGGGAACAGGGTTCAGTGGGCAGAGTGGGGTTGGGGTGGTGGTTGGACTGGATGAGCTTGGAGGTCTCTTCCAGCAGGCTGAGGAAGGTGATTCTACCTCTCTGCTCCCCTCTCCTAAGACCCTAACTGGAGCACTGCAACCCACCCTGTGTTAGACCTGCTCGAGCAGGGCCAGAGAAGGCCACGAGGATGGTCTGAGAGCCACAACAGTTGTCCCATGAAGAAAAGCCGAGCGAGTTGGGGCTGTTCAGCAGGGAAAGATGCAGCCCAGGAGCCTGTCGATAGATAAAGGGGCCTTGCACGAAGGATGCACAGAGAGCCTGCAGTAAGAGGACGAGGGTCTCACTTGAGGTGCCGTGGGGTTTTATAAATGCTCAGTGCCTTGTTCAGACTTCATCCTTCTCCTGACTTTATCCTTCTCCTAGCAGCAAAGCCATGTCCAAACCTTGCCCTAAATAGCCCCATCTGGTCCTATTAACTGGCCTGGCATGCTGTGACAGCCCAGCCGGGAGCTCTCTGGGGTCATTCCCACTGCAGAGCAGGTTCTCCTATTGATTTCTTCTCTAACTCGAAAAATAAATCATAAATAGTAATAAACAAACAAAGCACTGCTGGAATTTCAGCCCCTACAGCAGCCCCTTGCACGGAAGACCCGAACAAAGGGAAATCCATACTGCTCTGCTGAACAAAGGAGCTCATTCCAGCTCCGTGCCCTCCCATTCCCAGCTGGCAGGACGGACCTGAGCACCTCGGAGCCGGGGAAATGAAGAGACTGATTGTGAGACCTCTCGCCCGTCAGCACCTGCCCTCTCTCTGAAGCAGCTGGTTCTCTCCTGCCTCTCAAAAAACCTCAACAAGCCCCTCCAAATCCTTCCCAATCGTTTCGAAATAGCTCTTCACTGCAAGCTGAGCTTGCACAGCACCCGAGAGGATCATCCCTCTGCTAGAGCTTCCTGCTGCACTGCTGGGGCTACTGAATGTTTTCACTGACCCACAAAGAGAAGCAGCTGATTCATAGATTCCTAGAGGGGCTCAGGTTGGAAGGGACCTCAAAGAGCATCCAGTTCCAAACCCTCTGCCATGAGCAGGGACACCCCCCACCAGACCAGGGTGCTCGAGGCCCCAGCCAATCTGGCCTTGAACCCTTCCAGGGAGCTGGGGGCAGCCACAACCTCCCTGGGCAACCTGGGCCAGGGTCTCAGCACCCTCATTGGGAAGAACTTCCTCCTGACTTCCAGTCTCAACCTCCTCTCTTCCAGCTGGAAACCATTCCCCCTGCTCCTACCACTCCCAGCCCTTGGAAACAGCCCCTCCCCAACTTTCCTGCAGCCCCCTCCAGGGACTGGAAGGCTGCTCTAAGATCCCCCCAATCTTAAAAGCTCTGGATGCTAAAACAGGACTGAGCCCCACACTCAGCACCTCTCCCTGCCACAGTCCCACTCCTGGAACCCAGCAGAGCCTCTGGTGTAAGGAGCATCCTCATCTCCACTCCTCCTCCTGTAAGGTGGGGACTCTGGCAGGATAACGGAGCAAGCAGAAGGCCCTGCAGATTGAATTAGAAGGGGTTATCATTCCTCTTCTCGCTCTGAATGTCTGCCTGGGCTGCTCACCCCGCGCCGCAGCGCAGCCCTCCCGAAGCTTATCATTTCCTATTCAGCTGCACAGATTTTCCCATTAGGGCTATCGAGCTCCTAAGTGGCCAGTTGGCATCCTCAGAAGTTATAGTCCTCCAGACGCAGCGTCTGCAAAGGCCAAGCAGCGCCGACCAGCTCACTCTGCACCCGTTCATTCCTATCGACGGCTGCGTTTGTCACCGGGACCGCGAAGAGGGACCTGCCGTGAGGGAGAGCCCCGTGCTGGCCCGCAGGGAGACCGTGCTTGGGGGAGAAGTGAGCTGAAAGAGACAAGGAGAGCAAACCCTTGGGGTAACCTGGAGTGAAGCAGAGAAGGCATCATCAGATCTCTTCTCCAGACCCTCCTCTATCCTCCTCTGCTCTCACTCCAGCCCCTCGATGCCTCTCTTGTCCTGAGGTGCCCTCAACTGGACTCAGTGCTCACGGTGTGGCCTCACTAGTGCTGAGCACAGAGGGACAATCAGCTCCCTCACACCCTCAAGGACCCTTCCTCATCTATGCATGTGGAGTCCCAAGGCATCACAGCAGTGCCAGGCGGCTGAGCTGAGTCCCGACCAACCCCACGAGACGCAGAGGCTGTCTCTCAGTCCCTGGCGATGCCCAGTGCCTCCGCCAGCACCCAGCACAGCTCAGGACGGTCTGTCCTGCCTTCTGAGCACCGCTGGGCAGTGCCTGGCTGAGGGCACCCTGTCTGTGCGGGCGAGTGCAGCGGAGAGAGGAGCGCTGCAGGCGCAGCAGCAGGGCTATCAAACAGTTATCAACGAAGGGGCCGCTTTGTCCCGCTGAAATAATGATGCTTCTTTAAAGAAACCAACACAGCCACTTGTCTCAGAATTATTTATGGCCTTGCAGAGCCTTGAAAGGACTCTCCTCCTTTGCAGGGAGGAGTCTCCGCTCCACACACAGCTCCAGCCAGGGGAAAGTCTACAGCTCAGCAAGAAAACCTCAAGCTCGTGGCTTCCAGAGCCAGAGTGAAAGGGTCGGGAAGGACTGTTGGAGCCTTCCAGGGATGGCACAAACCTGTCTGTAAGGAGGGGGTTCAGCATCAGGGGAGCTTCAGCTTCCTACCTGCTGTAAACTGGAAGGGCAGCAGCCTGTGCTGGCAGGGGAAATTGTAATGAAAACTGGATTCAAGGGGGCAACTGAAGAGAAAAATAACCCATGGAATCCCTAGGGATGGAAGGGACCTGGAAAGATCATCCAGTCCAACCCCCCTGCCACAGCAGCATCACCCAGACCAAGCCCAGGAGGGTTTCAAACGTCTCCAGAGAAGGAGACTCCACAAACCCCCCCAGGCAGCCCCTCCAGTGCTCAGGCACCCTCCCTGGGAAGAAGTTAGAGAATCAATCAGGGTTGGAAGGGACCGCAGGATCATCCAGTTCCAACCCCCCTGCCATGGGCAGGGACACCCCAGAGCCTCATCCAGCCTGGCCTTAAACACCTCCAGGGATGGGGCCCCAACCATCCCCCTGGGCAACCCAGTCCAGGCTCTCCCCACTCTCCCAGTCCTCACATCCAGTCTCAATCTCCCCATCTCCAGCTCTGCTCCATTCCCCCCAGTCCTGTCGCTTCCTGAGATCCTAAAAAGCCCCTCCCCAGCTTTTTTGTAGCCCCCTTCAGATCCTGGAGGCCACACTAAGGTCACCTGGGAGCCTCCTCTTCTGCAGCCTGAACAATCAACTGAGAGCTGGACCCATCCAGCTGAGGCTGGGGTTTGTGTCTCCAGGGGTAAAAATGAGACAGCGAGTTCTCTCTGCAGCCTTCCAAGCAGCTGTTGCCCCCCAGCTCCCTCCCCCAGAGTCCAGATGGGCTCTGATACAGGAGTTTCCCTACAGCAGGGGCTCTCCTCACGCGTTGGACACCGCAGCCATCCTGCTGGCGCTGGGGGCTGGAAAGGTGAGGACGAGGAGCGGGTTTTGTGGAGCATCCTCCCGCAGCTCAGACATCGCTCACGACTGTTTAGGGGGCCACAGAGGGCAGCAACCCCAACCCCTCTGCACAGTGGGCACCTGAGACAAGGCTTTTCCCTCAGTCAGGAGTGACTCTGTAAGGGGTCACTGTGAGCAAGCAGCTCGAGGGTGTTGTAGGAAAGCAAGTGAATCCTTAGCCCCCCCAGGTACTCTGTACTCACGGAGAAGAAACTGTCTGCTGCACCCAGAGCCTGAGAGACAACACCCAGGGTCAATACCCCCCGCCTTCCACAGACAGAGTAGCTGAGGCAGTGAAAAGGGACAGCAAGGCGACCCAAGGACTGCAGAAAACACCCTCCTGTGAGAGTCTTCAAGACCTCAGCCTGTTGAGTTTACCAGAGAGAAGGGGAAGCAGCAGCTTGATGACAGCCTGTAAGTGGCTCTCCAGGAGGAAAAGGCACCGAGAGCTCTCCCAGCCGCTGGAAGAGGGCACGGCAGGAATCAAGAGGGGGAAGCTACAGGAGAAACAAACATCAACAGCAATCGGCAACCAGAGATGGGGGCTCCTCCACCGCCTGCAGCGAGTGCTTTGCTCGCCATGTGGGGCCACGCATCCCGCGGCACTGGAAGCGGCCGCGGGGCCAAGCGGGTGACTCGGCCCGGGCTGCAGGAGATGAGATGCAGTAATCCCTGCTCCATCTGGCCTCCCAGTTGCTGTAAAAGCTGGTAGTGCCCGGTGCTTCCGATTGCCCTGAGCACAAACCCTCGGCCTCTGCAGCTCCATCCCTTTAGATGAGTCCTGAAGCGCAGGGGACCAGGCGAGAAAAGAGGTGGGATCCTCCAAGAAGCCAGCCCTGGCACTAGCGAGGCTGTTTCGCTGGGGTGAGAATGAATGCTGGAATGAATCTGACCAGAGACTGCGCTCGGTATCAGAGAACCTTCAGCATCTCTGCTACTCCAGATTCAACGGACACCAGGACGACTTCTCTGGTGAACAGGATGGGCTGTGACGCCTCTCTCGCTGCACAGTCAGCAGCACTGACTCTTCTAAAGTCCTCAACTGGTCTTGTTCCCATAAAACTGCTCCAAACACTTCCCACAGCATCACAGAGTCGGCACGGCTGGAAGAGAGGAAGAGCCCTCCCAGCTCATCCAGCCCAACCGTCACCCCAACCCCACCCTGCCCACTCAGCCCTGTTCCCCACGGCCACAGCTCCTCGGTGTTTGAACCCCTCCAGGGATGGTGACTCCACCACCTCCTCCAGCAGCCTGTTCCAACCCCTGAGTAAAAGCATCAAGTGAAAGGGTCCTCTCGTCGGGTATCACGTCAGCACAGTTACCAGAGGCATCCACAACCGATCAGGGGAGAAGGAGCCGACCCCCCAAGGCAGGGAATGACTGCCCCTACATCTGCTCGAGCGTTCGATTCGAATGGATGGCAGAAACCCTCCCGAGTTCACCTGCAGGCACTGGAACCACGACTGGATAAACCCGGCAGCCTAGAGATGAGCACAGGCATTACCACCATCGCGTCTGCCTGCCGTGCTTCCTCCTCCCTCCACCTCTCCAGGTTTAGGGCTCCGTGCAGCCACCTGTTCCACGCAACCCAGCAAGTCCTCTGGAACTCGGCTGGGAGCACTGGTGCTCCCTACCCTTTGCAGAGAGCAGTTCTGCTGACAAGGAACAGACCTGAAGGCGCCTCCTTGTCTCTTTTATCACAGAAGGATTGAGGCTGGCAGAGCCCTCTGAGCTCACCCAGCCCAGCCCAGCTCCTAGCATCACCCCAGTGGCCACCCCAGGGCACTCAGGGCCACAGCCAGGCTGTCCTTCAACACCTCCAGACACGGGGACTCCCCCACTGCCCTGGGCAGTCCAGTCCAGGCTCCGAGCACCCTTTCCCTGAGGAAGGGTCCAGGTGGATGATGGAGGCCACGCTGGGCCCCAGCTCAGACCTGCTTCTTCCCACGCGCTGCCTGACTTCAGCACGATGCCAGCTGCCACCTCCCTACCAACCTGCCAGCGGGTACCTCAGATTCCCACACAGCTTCACGCAGACTGTTCATTGTCACTACCCCCCCAAGGCACCTCGAGAGGAGCCTCTCGCCCATTCTGAGCGCAGCCACCCGGCTAACGGGTCCAAGCGGCTCTGCCTGTGCCCTGGAAAGGAGAGGAGCAGCACCAGGGAACCTCTGCACACGAGCAGAGGGTCCTTTCACCCCCGGCATCCGCGAGAGGCTGTTCCTCACGAGCCCGAGCGATAGAAGCCCGACAAGAGACGCTCATCGCCAAACTCTCGGCGAGGCTTCTGCTCACATCTGTTTCTGCGCCGTCCTCGCGAGCTGTCGACAATCTAATTAACCGATTAATTTGCAAATGGATTCTAATTTATTCCGGGCAGATTCGCTTCCCCTCAAACTCCCTGACAGCCGAGCGCAGGAGCAGGGCTTCATTCCAACACCAAAGGTTACAGCCAGGGAAGGGAAAAGCCTGTGTGCCCCGCGCTCGGGCACCCCCTGCCTCCCCGTCACGAGCAGCTGGGTTGGTGTTCGGCTGCTTCCCCTTTGCTTCGTGTAAACCCACGGTGGGGATGTCTGCAGGGTGCAGCCAGCAGCGAACCCCAGGGGTTCCACAGCCACCTCTCTTGCACCAGGGATTAACTGGGCAAACATCCTGCTGCCAGCACTGGGAGACTCTCTTCTTGGAATGACTGAGGCTGGCAGAGCCCTCTGAGCTCCTCCAGTCCAGCCCAGCACCTAACAGCACCCCAGTGGCCACCCCAGGGCAGCCCCTCGCTCAGTCATTCTCTTCTCCGGGCGCTGCCCACGGAGTGAAATCACCAGGTTTATGGAAACCATGGGATTGAACCCTTCTCGATGCAAAAATCAAGCTGGAAGCACTGGGAAAAGGCCTGGCTTGCTCTTTCAAAACGAACTGAGGCTGAAAGGCAGCCCGAGAGCTCAGCGCAGCCACGGGGCCCGTGGGCCACTCATTCCCTGGTTTCCTCTGCTCGGATTTCCTCTCTGCCTCGGACTCTCCCCCTGTTACCCGTCCTGATTTCATAACCACGTTTCCCCATGAGAACTGTCTGGAAGAACAGCCTGAGCATCACCAGCCGGCAACCAACTGCCACATCCTATTGGAAGAGCGCTTCTCCCGAGCGGGCGCCGAGCACCGAGGCACGGGGAAGCTCCCAGTCCCTGAAGGGACAGGGAACCCAGGTAATAAAAGCACCCAGGAATGCTCTCAGCACTTCTCCTCCGAATCAACAGTGCCAGTTGGACCACTCTGCTGCACTGAGAGGCTGAGAGGCTTCAACCGAGCATCCCTATCTGTTGTTACTTCTGGACCTGAGGGGTCCGAGCCCCGTAGGAGAATGCCAGGGGGTCTGCAGCACACACAGCCCGTGAGGCATGCACAAACCATCGCGGGCCGAGCAGGAGAAACTGCTGCTAATAACCTGTGAATAAGGGGAGAGTGGCCTTTTCGATTTCCCAATTAAGCAGGATAATCCTTCCATCCGTTCTGTTTTTATGTGACACCTTCCCAATAGGGCTGTGATCAGGGGTTTTATGCCTCCCAGTTAACAGCTCGAAGGACGTGATCGGCCCTGTCCTTGGAGAAGGGAGATTTTACTGTCTCTGCACCAGCCCCTAGCCTGTACACATCACCCAGCCCCTAACCTGTACACACCACTCATCCTCTAACCTGTACACATCACCCAGCCCCTAACCTGTACACATCACCCAGCCCCTTAACCAGTNCATCACTCATCCCCTACCCTGTACTCATCACTCAGCCCCTTAATCTGTTCACCTCACCCATCCCCTAGCCTGTACACTCCCCCCATCCCCATCCCTGTACTCATCACCACGCAGTCCCTAACCCACCCCCTACCCTGTACCCAGGACAGGGACAGTCCTGGGAGCCCAGACCCTCTTTGGGGCAGCTCCAGCAGCTGTCTGGGTACTCAGGGATGAGTGGCGCCGAAATCCTCCCTCCCAAGCAAAGCCGAGGTTATCTCAGCTCCACAGAAGCCCCAGGGAAGATGGTCCCTTTGCAATCCCAGTACAGACCAGTATACATGAGGCTCGGACTGAAGAGATTCAGGTTTTTACCAGTTACCCGCTGGGGAAAGCTCCTGCATGGGGTGGACAGGAGGGTGATGAGGTTCACATGGGGCTGAAGGCATCCAGTTCTCACCCCACCACAGACCGAGTGCCCTGAGCGAGCAGCAGCCAGCTCCTCAGCCCTAGGAAAGCTGCACTGAGAGGCCACAGACTCTGCTGAGGATCTCTCAGGCTGCTTTCAGACCTCACGGTCATCATCTCACGGGCTACAAACCCACGAGCTCACACTGAGGTTGGAAAAGACCTGCACGACCACCCAGGCCAACCATCCAACCGCCCCCCCAGCTCCCCAAACCCCCTGGCTGCCCGGGTGTTGAACCCCTGCAGGGACGGCGCCTCCATCCCCTCCCTGGGCAGCCGGTGCCAGGGCCTCCCCACTCTGCTGGGGAGATCAGACAAAACCTGGGGGGGTTCCCAGTCCTTCCACAGCAGCGATGTCTGAAGGGCAGGAGAGGGTACCACGCCGGAGGCTGCTCTGCTGGACCACAGGCACCCCCTCAGGAGCAGCCCCAGTGCCTGAAGCTCCTGCCAGGCGCACGGAGAAGGATCCAATGGGTACCAGCTTCTGGGCTTCCAGCTCAGTCACTGAGAGAGAGGAGCTCAGGAGCAGAGCCAAAGCGTCGAGCAGCCAGCAACTTCCATCCCTCAAAGCTTTGTACAACGGCAGAAAGAGGGGAGGGGGGGAGGAAAAAGAGCTCCCTGTGATTTGCAAGGCAGGTTGCTTCCCCTAATGAGTGAGTCAGCTCCGCTAATAAAGAGTAGAGCAGGGCATGAAAGCAGCGCTGAAGATGGGAGTATTTATGCGGGTCAGTGGGGGTTTCCCTAAACATTTTGATTACGACTTTAACTGCTCTGGAACACAGGAGAAGCCCTATCATTAAACTGAAACAGCCTGATGATCTGCGGTCCCCGGCGAGGAGAACTGCGAATAAATTGCTGTAATCTGCCACGCTGTCACTTGCTCCTGCTCCTCAGCAGCCATAATTGACTAATAGGATAATAAGGTGGCAGCTACAGATCCGAAGGCTCGACTCCATTGTTTTAAATGCCCTTGAGGAGAAAATACTCTGAGTCAAGGAGAGCAAGTAGCCTGATGGCAATCGTCTCCCTTGGTTCAGCGCTCAGCTGGGTGCTGGAGGCTGTCCTGGTCTGTCCTGCAGGGTGCTGAGCACCTGAGCTCTGTCCTTGCTGCGGAGAGCCCCTGGCATCCCCCTGCCCTTTGCTGCTCCAGCTTGTAAAGCCCTAGCAAGAAGGATCCCGTTGGGATGAAGAGCTCAGCTTGAGATCCTGAGCTAGGGCAGCCAGCTCTGCCACCACCTGGGGGAATGCCCCCCTTATGCCCTGGAGGCCACCTCCTCCTGGCTTTGGGACCAGAGCACCAGCAGCCACCCAGTCCCACGTAAGGGAGCGACCTCCTACTGACTCCAATCCCTGCTGCTGTAACCAGGAGCATCCCTTCTCCATGGGGAGCATCCACGCTGCTCCAGCTCCTTCAGGCTGAGCTCCACTCCCAGGGTGGCCAGAGGAGAGGATGCCCTGTTTCTCCAGAGCACCATCCCCAGCCCCTCCACGAGAGCCAGACGCAGGGCCTGCTCAGGGCTGGACTTTCAGAGCAAGGCCAAAGGCACCGACTCTCTCATCCCATCAAGAGATTCGCTCGCAGAACTCCTAGTAGTCTGACTCGGAGTGGCACTGACCCCAGGACAGCAACTCCTGTGCCCCAAGGTCTCCTGCCCACCCTCCAGCTGTCCCCACAGAAGGCTGCAGATGTCCACCACGTCCCCAGCTGTATCTGCCAGGCGTGGGCAGATGCCTTGGATGCATCTCAGCTGCTCGGGATGCCCGGATCCTCCTCTGGGGAGCCCTCACCATGCTGACGGGAAAGGGCAGGAACCAGCAGACCCAGCTGGTGCTGGCTTTGACCACCCAGAGGGAAGAGCTCAGCCAGGCTGCTGCCCTCCTCAGTCTCCAGGAAACCTTCTGTTCACTCACATTCGTGGAAAACAAAACGGAATCACGGAGTCATCAAGTATCTGCTGCAGAGGAGCAGCAGCTCAAAGCGGTGCCTCAAAAGCAGTCCCACGGGGATTCACTTCTGCCTGTAGGCAGCTGCTCGTGAGCTGCTGCCGCGTGGAGCAGCGATCTGGGGAGATCTCTGCAGCTGCAGAAGAGATCTCTGCTTGGCCAGCAAGCGGTTCCAGCAGTACAAGGAGGAAGTCATCGTGCTGGACCCCTCGGCTCAGCCCGTTCGATTCCTTCCCTCGGATTTCTGAGCCCCCTGAAGATGCTCTCCCGAGTCACTGGAGGAGCCGCTGCCAAACCCAACAGCCACCAACAAGGAGCACGAGCTACCAGGTGAGTTCCTACGCGTGTGAGCACCTACGTGTGCATCTCCAGCACAGCCTCTGATGGCTCCCAGCTCAGGGCAACGGCTCCCCAAACACCCTTTCTTGGCCAAACTCATTCACAGGGATCCCCATTCCGTGCAGGTTAGGGACGGGGCTGTTTTCCCCCTTCAGGCAGAAAGGAATCAAAGGACTTAAAGAACAAGAGCAGCCTCCTCCTGACTCCTCCAAGACGATCATCCTCTCAAACTCTCCCACTTGCAGACAGCTTGCTGCTCTCGCCTGCCTGCGTGGAGCTACCCACCTCACCAGCGAACTGCTGTGACCTCCAGTAACAGCCAGCAGCACTTGGAAGCAATGGGGAAGGAAAGGAGGACGTTACCAAGGGAGAGGATGGATGAACCCTCCCACAGCCAGTGCCAGCAGCCCAGGGCTGGACGCGTGATGTGACTGCTGGAGCTGCTTCCCCAGCCCTGGGGCCGAACCATGGCAGCACCACCTTCTCCATCCTTGAGCAACCAAGTCTAGCTGAGAGGCACCGCTGCCCAGGGCAGGGAGGCTGCAGGAGAGAATCTCTAGGGTCCCCTCCAACCTCACGCTGTCTGGCTCTGTGATTCTCTGGACCTGCAGAGCACTCCCACTCCACCACTATCCCAGTCAGAAGGTATTTAACCACTCCACTGCCTTGCTGAACCCCGGCAGGATGGTGGTCTGGCACCTCCAAACAACGCGACCTCCCCTCTCCCATTCCATCTCCTTCCTTGAAGAGCCAGCAGGTCCCCTGAACCAAGGGGACTGACCTGCTCGGGCGTAGCTGCTGTTCATCCAGTCAACCTTCCAAGACACAGGGGCACCCGGGAAGGACAGTGCTTTGGAGGGCACCCACCACCCCAGAGCAGTGAGCAAGCAGCAGTGGTGGGACAGCACTGCCTCCTTCCTCCAGCCTCATGGTTCCACACCGTGGCAGCAGCTCAAAACCCCATCAGGGAGCTGTGGCTGGGTGTCACCGAGCTGCTCTGCACCCCGAAACTGCTTGCTCTCGTGGTCCCCTCAGAGCATGGTCCTTCCTGCGCTCTCAACAGCCTCATCTCATCACCTCCACACAGAGAGAGAGCGATGGGCTCAGCTACAGGCAGGGCTGGAGTAGCTGCTCCCCCAGAGCCACCCCATCGCCCCGTGAAGGAAATCCACCGGACACCTATCGTGGACAATCCTGATGAGGACAAACTCCTCACCACAAGCTCAGCACAGGAGGCTGAAAGAGGAGGGGGGAAAACCCTGCACCCCTAAAGCAGTCCTAAAGGCTTGGGACAGTACACTTAATCCCAGGCTGCTCTGAAGCTCAGCTGCACAGGCAGGGGATCCTTTAAGCTCTGGCAAAGCTCTTGGCAAAGGCTGTTTCCCTCATCTCCTAGTCGTGCCTGTCCAAGAGAAGGAGGAGGAGGACACTAGGAGCTGCCTCTCTGCAAAGGAGCTGCCTCTCTGCAAAGGAGCCAGCAAGCAGAGGCTGATTTTTCATTAATTAGAGCACAAAGCATCCTGGCTTGGCCCCTCATTAGGGCATCTCCAGGCAGAGAGCCCAGGGAGACGGCAGCACCCCAGGACAAGGCTGTCCCTGAGACAGCTCCTGCTCCGACAGGGCTTCTCCCCACAGGACCCAGCCAGCGATCGACAGCGGGATAAAGGCGATCCCAGCACGTCGCTGGCTTGGGTTGTCTGACAAGGCTCCTGGAATCTGAGCCCACAGCAACAAACCCCATCCTTTATAGCCAGGCTGGCTCTGGTAAAGAGAGCAGCGGGGAAGGCTGGCAGGGAAAATCATCTGGAAGGCGAGAAGAGGGAGAGGAGCGAGAGCGGATATTCCAGACTGATGTATTTAACACAACCCTGGAGCACAGGGTCTCCATCTGAGGAGTAAAAATAGCTTAGGCTGTGGAAATGGACCTCATGGGGCATTAAAACTGAGTTAGAGCCCCCGGGGTCACCCACCTGGAGTGCTTTCTGTTCCTCACTGCAAGGCAGAACTCCCAGCATTGACAGCGTTACCCCTCCACACATCACCCCCAACCCAGAGGAATCCAGCTGGACATCCAGACACAGCTGGGAGGAGAAAGAATAGAGAGCTCCTCCAACACCATCGCTCCCTGTCCGTGCCCTGCAGCACACGAGGGAGATGCTGCTGCCCCACCAGGCAGCGGGGAGGGGGGTGCCCAGCCCCACGGGGACACTCGCGGGCCAGAGCTCCCTCTTCCCTCACTCCATCCTCTCATCTTTCATGTCTGGCTCTCTGGGAAGGCAGCTCAGGCACCGCCTGGCCTCACCCACAGATAAAGCTCCTGGTTCTTGTCCAAAGCAGCGCTGGGTGAGTGGCAGCGCAGGCAGCACCGGACTTTAACTCTTCCTCTTCAAAACGAGGATTGAGGAGCAGCAGTGCCGGCACAACCCACCTCCAGCACCCTCCGCGCCTTCCCAACGGCCTGGTGCTTCGTTCCAGCTTCAACCCGAAGGTTCTCATTTGCAGGTCCCAGCAGGAGGAGATGAGCGATGCCTGCGACACAGTGCCACTGAGAGACAGAGCACCTGAACAGGAACACGAGTGGCTGCTCTGACTCTGGTGAGGCCAGCGCAGCACCAAGGTGATGAAGGAAGGNGAGCCAGGCTCTGCTCAAGGGCATCTGGGGATAGGACAAGGGGCACTGGGTGCCAGCTGGAGCAGAGGAGGTTCCCTCTCAATCTCAGCAGGACCTTCTTCCCAGGGAGGGTCCCGGAGCCCTGGACCAGGCTGCCCAGGGGGGCTGTGGAGTCTCCTTCTCTGCAGACGTTCCAGCCCCGCCTGGCTGTGTTCCTGTGCCCCTTGGTCTGGGGGATCCTGCTGTGGCAGGGGGATTGGAGTGGATGATCTTTCGAGGTCCCTTGCAATCCCTAAGGATCCTATGGTTCCTCTTACAGTACCCTGCTCTGGATTCACTGCCCTGCACCTGCCTGAAGGTGAGCAGAGTCCTCTCCACAACCACCCCTAAAGTCATTACAAACCCCTGAATGCAGTAATCACTGCCTGGGCTGAGCCAGCAGTGAGCACCCAGGAGACAGCCCCACAGCCCACGGGGAAAGCAAGGGGTACCCAGGCTCCGATGTCTTCCAGGCTGCAAGCACCCACGAAGCCGTGCAGCGGCCGAGCCGTCGGGATGCAAACCCCAAAATCTATTCCTCTAAATTACTTTAAGAGGCAACTTTACACTTGAGAGCCCACGAGTGCTCCAGCTCTTGCCCAGACTGTGCTGAAGCCTCATCAGTATGCCTTTTCCATGCTGCACCGGAGCCCAGTACGGAGGCAATAGCCATAGGTACCGCATTTGCATCTCGACGCAGACATTTACATGAATAAATGAAGTGGTTTCTATGTCTGGATTCCCATTTAGACACAAATCCCCGTTTCCAAGAGCACATTTCCAGGAGCGTGCTGAAAACAGAGCCCTTAAACAACGTCCTGCTGCCGCAGCCTTCCCCCGACGTGGCAGTGAGCTTGCAGTTTTAAACTCCTTTATCCTCCGCGTCTCCGGAGCTGAGCAAGACCCTCGGAGGCTTGGAAAGCCCTGCAAGTGCAGCCCCCTTTACCCTTGGCAACGCCAGGGCTCACGGAGTCTCCTTCTCTGGAGATGTTTCAAACCCACCTGGCCTGTTCCTGTGCCTCTGGATCATCTGGAACTGTGTCCTGAATGTCTGCAGAGGAGGAGACTCCACAGCCCCCTGGGCAGCCCCTTCCAGTGCTCCAGGACCCTCCCTGGGAAGAAGGTCCTGCTGAGATTGAGAGGGAACCTCCTCTGCTCCAGCTGGCACCCAGTGCCCCTTGTCCTGTCACCAGCTGCCCTTGAGCAGAGCCTGGCTCCATCCTCCTGACACCCACCCCTCACAGATTGAGAGACAGCAATGAGGCCCCCCCTCAGCCTCCTCTCCTCCCAGCTCCCTCAGCCTCTCCTCCTAAGGGAAGACTGGGAAGAGCCTGGCTTTGCCGATGCGGAATGTGACAGCACAAAACCCCTAGACCAGCACCCTAAAACCCCTCTCGACCTGAAGCCAATGCCCAAGACCTGCTGGACCCCGCTGGATCTAGGATTAAGCACTGTGCTGCCCAGCTAGAAGTCCTGCTGGAGCTCTTGCCAGCCCCACTAACCCTCCCTCCTTCCTGCAGTCACCCCTGAAGAGCATCACCAAGAGGTCCTGCTCTACCTGAGGAGCTGCAGGGCTTGGGTTGCCCCCCACCCCGGAGCACAAGCCAAGGGTCAAGTTTCCAGTCTCTGAGGCTTTGGTTTGGTTCCAAGGAGACCAGTAGGAGCCTTCACCTCCAGCCTGCCCTGCCTGCAGCTCATGCTCAGCCTTTTCTCTTCCCTGCCTCCTGCTGTGCTCAGCGCTGCACAGGAGCTAATTAAAACACCCCAAACAGCACTTGCACGGCCCAGCTCTGCCACCCCAGGGTCACTGCTCCTCTGTCAGCCGGGGCAGAGACACCCTCGAGCTCTGTCTCGCGCAGCGTGGTGAAGGACACGGTGCCAGTGGTGCGCAGCCAGCTCCGACGCCACCGCCAGAAGGCTGTGGGAGCAGTGAGGGAGGGGTTCCAGCGTGGCCAGCTGAGTCCTCGGCAGCTCAAGGGGAACGAAAGGGAGGCCTTTTGTCTGTCGTGACTGAGACCCGAGCGGCCGAGGCCGCTGCCTCGGGTCTTTGAGCTCTGCTGCTTGCGCCTGCTGTCCACTACGGCACCTGAACCACCCTCTCCTCCTGGCTGGGGCAGCAGGGGAGCCCGAGGAGGAGGCCACGTGAGCAGCTCACGCCTCACCCCAAGGACTGGATGGAGAGTCCATCGGGATGAGGATCACGGAGAGGAAGAGGCTGTGCAGCCCCACATCGCTAACGGACCGGTGCCGAGCGCTGGGACACCACTGCGGCTGCTGAAACCTTCGTGATGGGGACGGAGGATGGGGCTGGAGGTGCAGGCCTGCAGGACACCCAAGCCCTTACTGAAAAAGACCTCTTCCTCCATAGAGAAAGAAGTAGCTCCAGCTATTTGGCATTAGCCACCAGGAGGCAGGCAAATCTAAACCAGCTCTTGTAGCCACCAGATTGGAGCTGACAGCCATAGCGGTCCCCACCAGCAGACAATAGGAGCAAAGGGAAGCGGCAGAACCGTCTCCAATTGTAAGACCCAGCTTAACTGGAAGCGAAATCCCTTCCCAAAGGAAGGCATTGAGAACCGATGGCAACCGATGCCGTGGACCGTCATTGTCTGGTGCCTCTGCTCCTCCCCGCTGAACCCTGCATCAACCGGCCGGGCAAAGCCCCAGCAGCTGGGGACGCGCTGGCTCTGCTGCCCCAGTCCAGCCTGGCAAGCAGAGGAGGACGGAGCCAATGAACCCCTTGCCCTCCAGGTCCTCCTCCTGCGGAAGGGGGTGACCGCTAAAGGACCCCCTAGATCCTTTCAAGGGAGTCAGGAGCTGCGGTGAAGGCCAGCGGGTAAATAAATCCCAGGGCCCTGGGCTGGCTGCGAGGAGGCATTTCCAGGCAGCAGGATGATCGGGACACAAAGGAGTGACTGACACATAAATCACAGGGACCTCGGCCGTGCTCACCAGGCTGTCACCTCACGCTGATCCACCGGGATCTCGCAATGCAGGAGCTCCACTTCCCTGGCACCCACGAGCACTTCCCCCTTGGAGCTGGATGCACAGTAGGTCAGGGGGATCCCACCGGCCACCTCCAGCCTGGGAAGGTCACCCCACACGCGTCCATCAGCCCCCAGCCTGCTGGGGTGGTCCCAGCAGGAGGATGCCTGCCCTCACCTAGCAACCGGCAGGGAGGATCCGGCATCTGTACGGGAGAAATTAACCCAGGGAGAGCGGGCTGGGCGCTGGGAGCTGAGCAGGAACAGGAGAGCGCGGCTCAGGGCATCCCTGCACACGAGGCACGCAAAGCAGCAGCCTCCTTGGGGCAGCTGCCTGATCCTTCCATAAGAGCAGTGCTCTTTCATCCCCTTCTCCACATCACAGGCTCCCTCCCAGCAGCTTTGCTCTGGCACCACTGTCCCCAGCGAGAGGCCCCCACTGTGCGCAGCTCCGTTACCATTCCCATCCATGCAGGCTCTCCCAGTCCAACCCTTTCACCCCTGCAGAATCGCTCCACCTCTCCTTCCCAGACCCAGCTCCCCCTCAGACGGGAATCCTCACGCAGGCACAGGACCTTCTGCTGGTTCCTGGCTCCTGTTAGCGAGGCAGCGAGCAGATCCTCCACCTCCACTTCAGAGCAGCAGTTGCCCCGTGCCAGCCCAAATCCTCCTGGCGCAGGACACGCGTGGTGTGAAGGATGCATCAACGCAGCGCTGCGGCTCGGTGGCTGAACGACAGTGCCTGGCGGGGAAGCACTGGGATGGAGAAGCTCCCTGGGTTTGCTCCAGCAGGATCCTGACCAGGAGCAAAGCTCGGCCAGAGGACGGAGCGGCCCAAGAGGAGCCCCGTGCCCTCCGCACGCCACCCAGCCCACGGAGACGCAGCCCACGGGGTGGGGTTGGCAGCACCGTGGCCCTCGCCTGGGTGAAGACCACCCACCCGGCAGCACAACAGAGGGTAAAGCCAAAGGAAGAGTGGAAACGAGGGCCACAGTGCCCTCCCAGCCACCCTCGCGGGTGCCACACACGCGACACCCCACTGCTCGCTGCCGGCAACTGAAAGGGTCCCCCCCTCCTTGAATCCACGGCAGGGTCTGTGCTCCCTCACGCTCAGCAGGGCTGTGCTGCTGGAGAAGATAATGGGGTTGGGGAAGAGCTGAAGCTGTTCTTGGAAAGAAAACAGACGGCTCCTTGAGTGGCTGCCACTTCATTCTCAAACCCATTGTTTGAGCAACGAAGCTGCTGCCCCTCTGCGTGATTGAGGGTCCCCAGGGTCTCAAGGCAGCACAAAGGAGAAGGGAAGAGCAAAGCCAGGAGGATCCCTCTCTCAGTTGCCAGAGGACGAGTTCTGGGAACAACTGTGAAAGGAATCAGGTGGATTACTCTGTTGCTTCCAAGGGTCACCAGGCTAAGCCTTGGCTTGAGGGGGCTCTGCAAGCGTGAGGGGGTCCCGGAGCAACCTGAGTTGAAGATGGCCCTGCTCAGTGCAGGAGGCTTGGACTGCATGAGGGTCCCTTCCAGCCAAACACACTCCATCCAGGACTCTGAGCCAGCAATGGGCTCTGGTGGCCAAGAGGGCCAACAGCATCCTGGGGGGGGGATCAGAAAGGGGGGTGGTTAGCAGATTGAGAGAGGGTCTTCTCCCCTCTGCTCTGCACTGGTAAGACNTGTGAGGGGTGGGTGTCAGGAGGATGGAGCCAGGCTCTGCTCAAGGGCATCTGGGGACAGGACAAGGGGCACTGGGTGCCAGCTGGAGCAGAGGAGGTTCCCTCTCAATCTCAGCAGGACCTTCTTCCCAGGGAGGGTCCCGGAGCCCTGGACCAGGCTGCCCAGGGGGGCTGTGGAGTCTCCTTCTCTGCAGACGTTCCAGCCCCGCCTGGCTGTGTTCCTGTGCCACTGGGTCTGGGGGATCCTGCTGTGGCAGGGGGACTCGACTGCATGATCTTTTCCAGGAGCTAAAGGCAAATGATCAGTTTACACCTTCCCACAACCTCCTCTCCAGTCACGGGAGCGCAGAGGCCATCGGCGTTTGCCAGCGCCCGCTGCCTCATGGCAGCCCTGGCCTCACTGCACCCTCCCTTCAGGTCATTCCCCCTTCTGCTGATTTGCAGCCTCCAGGAGCTGCCACAACAGAGACTCTGTGAGAGAGACGCAGCCCTGCAGAGCACAAGCGGCGGTGGGAAGCCCTGGTGAGAGGCTACCACCCCTCCTGCCCATGCACCTACAGCCGCAGAAAGCAGAAGCCTCATCCCACAGCACCAGAGTGCTTGAAGGACAAGAATGAAAGGGGAAACCTGGTGGAGAAGTGGGTCAGACGGGAGAGACGCAGAGCACCGCACGCGGTTCACGCCGGCAGCGTTGGGACGCAACAGGAGCTCCCTGCTCAGCTGCTTTCCAGCTCCCTTCGGGGCGGTGAAAAGCCCCTCGGAGACCTTCCCCATGGACAAAGGATGGAGGCAGAGGTACCCATCTCCCTTGTGAAACTCGTCCTGAGTAAAACTCACTCGGCAGGCTCTCCCCTGTACCTGCAGTCCCTGTTAACGCACTCCGCGTGGGGTGGGGAGCAGCTAACTCGGTTCGAGCCTTTCAGAGAAGGACCTGGTGGTTGCAGTGAGTGCCCCGAGCACAGGGTACCCCCTCCCGTGGGTGCTGTACACACAGCATCACCCCCAAACGCCGTCCCAGCCTGGGAATCGGAAGCAGGAGCCCAGGCTGCACGACACATGAAGTCATCTTTCCACCGGCTGCCGTCAACAGCTCGCGTGACCCCAGCCGACGGGGCAGGGGTGACGTGGCTCCAGAAATATGTAGGGCAGTGGAGAGGCTAGAGACAGCCCCAGCGAGGCCACGGTGTAAAGCAGGGGGCTGGGAAAGGTCCTTGAACTGGAGAACCCCGCTGCTCCACACCGCCAGCCTGGCTACGGGTCCCACCACTGAGGAGGCAGAGGGGATGCAGTCGGGATTAGCCGGAGCAGCTGGAGAACATCTGGCTGCCCTGGCAGTGAGCAGGCTGGGAAACACATGGACTACCCGTGTCAGCACACCCGAGCCAGCCCCACGGCTCTGGGCACCAGGGGCAGCAGCCCGCTGTGACACCAGAGAGAAGGATGGGTGACAGGCACAGCCAGGAGGTCTCTGTCCCATCCCTCCACATCTCCTGACTATCATGAATCCCACTTCCAGCTGCTGAACAGAGAGGCCTCCAAAGCCTCTGCTGGCAGAACACTCCAGCTCTAAACACTTCACTTCTAGACCAAAGAATCACAGCATCATCACGGTTGGAAAGCCCTCCAAGCTCATCCAGTCCAACTGCCCACCCTGCAACCCCCAGCCACCACCCCAGCTCCTCAAACCCCCTGGCTGCCTGGGTGGTGAACCCCGCAGGGATGCTGCCTCCGCCCCCCTTTCTGATCCCCCCTAGGATGCTGTTGGCCCTCTTGGCCATCAGAGCACATTGCTGGCTCAGAGTCACCCTGCTGGCCACCAGGACCCCCAGATCCCTTCCTCCTCCACTGCTCCCCAACAGCTCAGTCCCCAGCCTATACCAGATCCAGTCACACAGGAACAGTGCAGGCAGGGCTGGAACGTCTCCAGAGAAGGAGACTCCACAGCCCCCCTGGGCAGCCCCTTCCAAGGGTCCAGCACCCTCCCTGGGAAGAAGGTTCTTCTCCTCTTGAGGTGGAACCTCCTCTGCTCCAGCTGACACCTCCCGCACCCGGGTGAGGAACGGTCACAGGCTGGATGCGGGCAGGCAGATTTGAGTGAAACGAAGGGGTTCAGGCTCCATCCCTTACAAAGTCCTACCAGCTATTTGTGGATTCCTCCCTCCACCCCCCAATTCACCAGGGGGGTCACAGCGCTGGCCAACGAGGGCCCCCCCAAGGTCTCCTGGTCAGCGGCTGCGTGAGAGCCCGCGAGGTGGAAGCGGCGACTGCAGCTCCGCACGTTTCCGCTGCCTTTCTCCTCCACTCCGCAGCTCAGAGCCCGAGCTATTTTTAAAGCCATGTGGCTCTGCTACCCTCCCAACCTCCAGCCACCGCTGTGCGGGGAGCAGGCACTCACATACAGAGGCAGAACAGGAGCCTCCATCTCCCAGCTCCCATTTACATACTCACACATGAGATTGATGCCTAATGGATGCACTTAAGCAGCCCCTTCTGATCCTCCAGATCCTGCCACCTCCAGCAATGAGCTCCGCTCAGGTATCTCTCTGTTCCCTACTCCCTCCACGGGAAGGCAGGAGCCAGTCTCTACGATGCACTCGTGATGTATGATGCGTTCACACCCGGCGCAGGAGTCCCCGCGCACTGATTGCAGCATCCATCAGGGCTGCGAGCCCCTCAATCAGTCACCCCGGCATCGGATCTCCGCTGCCACAAGCGTATCGCACACGAAGACGCTGTAACTCAGCAACAGCACAGTAACTGCCTCTCATGGCCCACTCACATTTGTGACCCTACTGCCTTAACAGGCGACGGAGCTGCTGCGCTGGGCTGGGGAGGAGCAGGAGCAGAGCGAACCAGCATGCACTCAGAGGACCAGCACCTGCGTCTCCACAGGGGATCTTCCACAGGCACCTCCAGCCATCTCAGCCCAGGGCTACACCCCCATGCAGCTGCCTGGCATCTCTGCCCGTCCAGACCACCTGATGCTGATGCCTGGCATCTCTGCCCGTCCAGACCACCTGATGCTGATGCCTGGCATCTCTGCCCGTCCAGACCACCTGATGCTGATGCCTGGCATCTCTGTCCATCCACACCACCCGATGCAGCTGCCCAGGATCTCTGCCCACCCACACCACCCGATGCTGATGCCCAGCATCTCTGCCCATCCACATCACCCAATGCAGCTGCCTGGCCTCTCTGCCCGTCCACACCACCCGATGCTGATGCCTGGCATCTCTGCCCGTCCACACCACCCGATGCTGATGCCTGGCATCTCTGTCCATCCACACCACCCGATGCTGATGCCTGGCACTCGATGATGGGGAAACACAGCCCTGAAGGCACTATGGGTTCCACGGGGGCAAAGCTCCTGGCTGGCTGCCCCACACCACGCGCTGTCTGGTGCCCTTCTGTTTGTTCTCCAAGAGCCCAACACAAAGCTAAATAAATCATGAGAGCTGCTGCGACGCTGCCTTTTACTGCGATTGCTCATTCACCAGGAGAAAGCTTCGACGTCTCCACGGACAGGCCCAGCTCTCCCGAGTTACAGAGGCATAAACAACAAGACCAGTCCTGAGGGAACCCTTGCAGAGACCCAGGACTAAGCGTTAGGCTGACGGGGTTTGGTTGGGCGCCTCTCTTCAGCAGGGTCACGCTGCAATATAGAGCGGGGAGAGTGATGAGGCTGTAAAACACAGCCAGCACTGCAGCAACCAGGAGAGCAGAGCTCAAGAGGTTTGGAAGAGGGCTGGGATCTGAGGCTGGGGGATCCCTGGACCAGGCTGCCCAGAGAGGGGCTGGAGGCCCCATCACTGGAGCCACTCAAGCTCAGGCTGGCTGGGGCTCTGGGCAACCTGGACTGGGGAGTGCTGGGTGCTTGGTGCAGGGAGGTTGGACTGGGTGCCCTGTGGAGTTCCCTTCCAGCTCTGTGAAAGCAGCACCTCTCAGCAAACCAGAGCAAACCCCGCTTACTCCTCTCTCGTTCCGTAACCACAGGGGAACCCTCTCCCCGCTGGCAGGAGCGGAAAGGCCACTGCGTGCCCCTCATCACCCCAACAGCAGCACTGGGGGCCATTTACCTCTGGTCCCGCCTGAGGATCAATCCAGCTCTGCTCTGGCTGCCCTGGAGATAACGCACCGTGTCGGAGAGGAGAGCGAAGGAGGGAGAGGGAAGCAGCGATGCCGCTCATCCCCAGGGCAACCTGAGCGGCTCGTGGCGAGCTGGTACAAACGGGATTGTAAAACCTCTACAAGCAGCCAACAAAACCCGGGCTGGCGACACCGGGGAGGGGGTGTCAGCGTGCCAGAGAGCCACGGCCCTTCTCCTCCTCCTGAGGGATGAGCTGCCACCCAGACCCCTGCCACCAAAGGCTCCTCTGGAGGAGCTGCTGTGCAGAGCACCCCGAGAACGATCCGATGGGGCTCGCATGGGCACGTTGTCAGAGGCAGGCATCTCCCCCATCAGCCAGGCTGATTCCTGTTTGAATCAAGGCCCTATCTGCAGGCGCTCAGGGCAGCGTGTGCAAGTGAGATACAGCAGGGTGAGGCAGATTACGCGCGGGGTACAACACCAGATTAAAGATATCCATGCTGCCCGGGCTCCGAGGCACCGCTCGCTCCTCCCCGAGACACAGGAGTGCCTCGCAGCTCCATGCTGAGGGCTCTCCGCGGGGTGCTGGTTGCCTTCAGCTGTAGGAGGCGATGACACAGGTCTCTCAGTCTGGTGGTGGCTACGTGTGGAGTGCTTTGGGCTTGGGACCGTCAGCAGCCAAGCATCACACGGAGATGAGGTGCTCGAGTGCATCCCTGCACAGTGCAGGGTCTGGAGAGAGCTGCCAGGAGCCTGGAACAGGGCTGTGTGACCCCCACATGGGTCAGCAGGGCTCAGGGGGTGGTGGGACACGCTCTTCACACCTAGAACCTCTATGATGGGGCTTCATGCTCTTAATGCAGACTGGGGTCTCATCTCCTCTTGGCTGCCTGTGCCAGCTCCCCTGTAGGTGGGGATGGAGTGAGATACCCTAAACCAGCCTGGAGCCATGCAGGAGCCAAGAGCTGGCAGCAGCCCTGGGTCACTATCCAGCCCCACATCTGCCAGACGAGAGCTTCCATGGATTGATCTTTCTAATCCCGCTGCATCTCGCTCGCAGGCTCTGCGCCGCAGCGAGCCAGAGCGCTCAAGTTAGGCTCAGTTCCTCGAAAGCCTCATCCCTCTGACACAGCTCATCGTCTAAAAAGGAGATTTTCTCAGTCAACTGGATCTGCTCTGAGCACCTGCTCCTGAAAGAGGGCCAGCAGCAGGAATTCCAGGGCGACGAGGCCAAACACCCAGCCCTCCATGCCAAAAGCCATCAGCTCCTGGTATTAGCCGCCGCTGCCAGCCGCTCGCAGGACAAGAGCTGAGGCTCTTCAGCCCACGTGAGCAGATCTGGACGAGCAGCCACAGCGCTTCAGAGCGGTCTGGTGGCACCAAACCAGGCGGCGGCAGCTCTGCAGAGAGTCACAGTTCACCCCAGGGTGGTGGCACAGCCAAAGCTGGGGCACTGGCTGCAGGTCCTCCTGGGGTTATCCTGCCCCTTCCCGACCCTGTCCGTCCAGGCTAAGCGCTGGCACGTTCTGTTGGTGACAGAAAGGGTCTTCGACAACAAAACCCCCCCAAACAGCTCTGCCTCTCTGCTGCTGTGCCAGCCCCATGCCAGCCTGCAGCCCCGACAATGACACCCCCAGCAGGACCTTCCGCTGCTGTAAACCGAGCGGTCCCGGGCCACGCTCGGTGAGCCAAGGGCTATCAAACCCAGGTCGTTGCCAACAAGGGTAATCACACGGGACACCCCGATGTGCAGTTACCTGGCACGCAGGTCGCTCGTGGAGCTCCAGCCTGGCACCCCGACTCCCAGGCACCTCTGCTGCCGAGGGGCTGCGGAGCACAGCCCCAAAGCCTCTGGGAGCTGCAAGTGCTGCGGTGTCTCAGCCCGTGCTGAAGGCAGTGGGATGAGGTCAGTTCCATCGGCCCTAAATACCCCCTGAACACCCTTCACGTGGTCCTGAGGGGAGGCACGGTCCCTCAGTGTGAACACAGACCGCTAGCCCCGTGCTGGCCCTCGCGGCAACCCGGCTGATGGGCTTCTCCACCTCACGCAGAGGACAACAGCACTGGGGTTTCATCGCGTACGGAGGGGTTCTGCTGGGAGGAACACTTAACCAGCAGCACGGCACGATGGACGCGTTGGGGCTGGCGAGGAGCACAGCTCCCCGTGACGAACACCCCGCATCATGAGGACGTGGGAAAGCACCATCCGACAGCAGCTGGCTAAGGGAGCAGCTCTCCCCGCCGGCCGTCCCAAACCTTCCAGAGAGGATTTGGTGTTTCTACACGAGATTTTCTCCTCCTCTGCCTCCCCCCCTCCCCTCCTCCCTGTGATTAACAGCTTTATTAATTTAACAGCTCCGTACTTAAGAGGATTCCACCAGCTTACTGGCAGGAGCCTGGATAGGCAGCGCCGCCTGAGCTGCAGATACAGGAGGGCAATAGGAGCTCATCCCGACGTGGAGCTCCCCGCAGGACTTCATCACCGAAGGCGCACAACGAACCCGCTCCTGGAAGTCAGATCACACCATCACAGCGCCAGCCTCAGCCCAGACGTGCGATGGGCTGTGTTCAGCTGGCGGGGACTCAGGGCCAGTGGCGTCGCCCTGATCTATGGGGTCTCCTCACAGTGCTTCCCCCCTCCGTACCTCTCCTTGGTCTTCAGTGCTGCTGGTCTGTGTAAAGCCTGAGCGAGTGGACACCCTCGCTCCACAGAATCACTGAATGATTGAGGCGGGAGAAGCCCTCTGAGCTCAGCCAGCCCAGGACCTAGCATCACCCCAGCGGCCACCCCAGGGCACTCAGGGCCACAGCCAGGCTGTCCTTCAACACCTCCAGACACTGATGGGGACTCCCCCACTGCCCTGGGCAGTCCAGTCCAGGCTCTGAGCACCCTTTCCCTGAGGAAGGGCTTCCTGACAGCCAACCTAACCCTCTCCTGGCAGCTTCAGACCCTGCCCTCCTGTGCTGGCACTGAGTGCCTGAGAGAAGAGCCTGACCCCACCTGACTGCAACCTCCCTTCAGGGAGAAGGTCTCACCCGGGTCTCCTCTCCTCCAGGCTCAACACCCCCAGCTCCCTCAGCCTCTCCCCATCAGCCTTTCCCTCCACTCCCTTCCCCAGCCTCGTTGCTTCTCTGCACCCACTCCAGCCCCTCCATCTCTTTCGTGCAGTGAGGGGCCCAGCACTGCCCCCAGGACTCGAGGGGAGGCTTCCCCAGTGCCCGGTGCAGGGGGACAATGACATCCTCAGCTGCACCACAAAGCAGGGGCTTCTCAAACCCTTCCCCTCACCAACACTGCCAATAGCAGGGGGGGGAAACCCCCTAATTACTAATGATACTCTCTAGCACTAACGACTGTGCGATATACAGCATAAAAGAGAGACCACAACATAAATAACCGGGACAAAACCTACCCAACTCTACTGAAATCAGCACAGAGGTGATGAATTCCAGGAGCTGTTTAATAATCCACCCTAACACAGCACAGTAACCCCCGTGGGGTGCAGCACGCCACGCTCACAAACACCAGCCCAAGCCTACAGAGCCCCCCTCCGTACATGAGCAGGAAGGGGCTGGGGTGGGCTCCCTCCTCGAGCAGCACTTACTGCCAGTGGGATCCAGGCTGATTACTCAGCAAGCAGGAAGCCAGAGTCACCCCTCTGACTCAGGCTGCTGTGATGCCTACAGCATCCAGAGCCAGCGATGGCTCAGACTGCTCCTGGAGAGCCAATGCCAGAACTCTGAGCAGCTCGTTTGCAAGTTCGTGGGAACGCAGTGACTTCTTTCACTTGAAAAACATTCACAGCCACTCAGACAGAGTCTCTTACCCCCCCCTCCGGAATCCCTGGCTCTCCCAGAGCCCGGCTCCTAGGCTGCTGCCCCCCCAGTGCCACGCAGGGGTTAGCTGGCGGTGGCCCTGTGACTGCTCCTCTTGGTAACTGCACCCACAGAGCCTCTGTTTTCTTCAGAGCGAGGTTTTCATGGCAGGTTTGTTTGTTAGGTGGTAGTGATGGGAGGCTTGCGGCTGGCCCGGAGACTCGGCTTCCACCCCTCAGCTGCAGCACTGATGCAGCCAAGGGCGATACTGCATGTGGCTAGGAGCTCACATGGCCCAGGAAAATCCTTTCTGAACCATAAGAGAGATCAGCTATTGCCCCAAAAAACTACCAGCCTCCCTGTTCCGTGGGGAGGAAGCAGCACACACAGTCCCTGACCAGCAGACACGGAGGGAGGGAGCAAGCAGGGCACAGGAACATCTTCTCAGGAGGTACCAGAGAGAGCAGCTCTCACCAGCAGGCTCCTGTGATCTGTGCATCTCGGTTTCACCCCTTCCTGGGGGTCTAATCCATCAGGCATCACCTTCTCTCTGTGTCTGCCTCAGTAAACCTTCCCTGCAGAGTGCACATCCTCCCCAGCCCCACTCAGCCAGCTGGCGAGGCAGCCCAGCCAGCTCCAGTGTCCTGGGTGATGCTCCTGCAACCAGCACCTCCAGCCTCAGAGCCACACATGCCTATTGTGGTGACAGAGACCCTTCTGAACCTCTCAACACCCCCCTCCCCATCCCTGATGCTCAATCCTCTGCAGGAAGCCCCAAAACAGTCACAGCTGATCCCCAGATTTCACTCTCCCCTTCTTGGGACAGCAACAGCCCCTCTTGTTCTTTGTCCTTCCCGTTATCCTGGTGATACTCACACCCTCACCGGAGGACACTCCAAGCTCCACCACCCCAGCATCCTGCACCCCTCGCAGCAGTTTCCTCCACCCCTCTGTCACCACAGCGATTTCTCCCTCTCGAGGAAGCGTGATTTTACGAAGAGCACAGCAGAAGGGCTCTCTCCAGTCTAACTGAGGCACTCACTAGCTCAGCATCAGCAACAGCACCAGTGAGTTCCCACCACGACATCCCCCTGGTTCTGCAACGGGAATCCCTCCTCCTGGCTGGTGGCTGGAGTCAGAGGGGGGGCATCACTCTCCCCTGCTCCTCTCCATAGCAAAGGGTCTGCAGAGCCAAGGGGGCCTCATCCCATGCACAGCAGCACTCGCAGAGTTGCAGACCCTGAAGATGCTCAGGGAGGGTTCTGATGGACTTACAAGCAGAAAGCACTCGGGGAGGGGATGGATGTTCTGTCAGACCCTGAATCCCCAGGGAAAACCTTCCACATCCACCCTTTCCCTGCTTGAGAAGACAGGCAGAGTGGAGGCGGATAGATGGGGAAAGACAGGGTGTGGAGGAAGACAGCAGCACAGAGCACTAGCAGCACGGAGAAAGACAACGCGCTCCTCTCCTTCCACCACGGTGCGGGGTGGTCTTGGCTGAACGAGCGTGGCAGGAGCTGTGCGGGTTCACAACCTGCTCCAGTAAACAACAGACTCAGCTCCAGAGGAGAAAATGTCCCTAATGATTAACTTCCCAGTCGCTCTGTGGGATTTCCTGATGATCCCTCGCTGCCATTTGGCATCTCTGCATGGGACTTGCTGGGCCTGACTCACCCCTCGTTACACGGCCCCCTTGCACCGTGGTAACTGAATCACTCGAAGGAGCTGCCTCGTCATTTACACCACCGCCAGCAGGAGAAGAGTGGGGCCCAACAGCGGTTCCTCATCCTTAAGCAAAGCTCAGGTTTTAATCTGGCTAACTCGGCTCCGCGTCTGTCAGACTCAAGGGGAAGCTAACGGAGTCACAGAGGGTCCGGGTTTGGAAGGGACCTCGAAAGAGCATCCAGTCCAGTCCAGTCCAGTCCAGTCCCTCTGCCACAACAGGAGCCCCTAGATCCAGAGGCACAGGAACAGCCCAGGTGGGTTTGAAACTGCTTCCACAACCCCCCTGGGCAGCCCCTGCCAGGGCTCTGGCACCCTCACTGGGAAGAAGTTGCTTCTCCTCTTGATGTGGAACC